>BQMB01002032.1:0-349798 GCA_027943415.1 Closterium sp. NIES-67
GGCAGACGACGCTGAGACACTCAGGTCTACCCAGGGCTACTGCTTCAGCCTTGGCTCAGGTGCCGTCTCGTGGAGAGCTACTCGCTCCTCGTCGGTGGCGCAGTCCAGCTGTGAGGCTGAGATCTACGCTGGTGCCATGGCGGCACAGGAGCTCCGCTGGCTGACCTTCTTGCTCACTGACTTAGGTGAGTGGCCTAGCTCTGCCCCGGTCCTGTTCGCTGACAACAGGGCCATGATCCTCCTGTGTCAGGAGCCTCGACTCGAGGGCAGAGCAAAGCACATTTAGCTGCGGTACTTCCTCCTGCGTGAGCTACAGCAGCGACGTCAGGCTCGCGTAGTACACTTGGCCTTCGGTGCCAACACGGCTGATATCTTTACGAAGGCGCTTGCGCCTAAAGATCATCAGCGGCACTGTGTACAGCTTGGTCTAGTTCCTGTAGCCTCTCACTTGCTAGGACCTTGACTTTGTACTGTCCTTTATATGTATACTCAGACTGGACTTGTGTCCTCTCCTAGTGGCTGGACTAGTAGTGCCGCCCTGCTCTTGTTCTTGCCTTGTCTGTACTCCTTCGGACTGGTCTCTCAGACCCTTGTCTCAGAGGTTGGACTAGTAGTGCCGCCCTGAGCTGCTTGTTTAGGTCATTCCCCTATGCAGTCTAGGGGGTGTGTCAAACATGTGTATTTGTCATGTTTGTATAGACTGTATATGGTAGCCTCTTAGAGGGTACAACACTTAGGTATATCTGTGTGTACCCTCTCTCTAACATTATTCACTTCTTCAATTTCTGATACTTTTAACCCAGTGGTTAGTGACTGAGTTTTTGACAATTTGAACATGATAATTTTCAAACACATGCAGTGTTTTTCAAAATTGTGTACTGTGAAAGCAAAGCTGATTGTACTAGAGCTTTTGGGCATCGCAAAAGCGCGCTACTTGTCGTGAAATTAGGCGAGGTAG
Organism: Closterium sp. NIES-67; assembly: GCA_027943415.1. Lineage (NCBI taxonomy): Eukaryota > Viridiplantae > Streptophyta > Zygnematophyceae > Desmidiales > Closteriaceae > Closterium > Closterium sp. NIES-67. The sequence continues at coordinate 959 of BQMB01002032.1, forward strand.
GAATAGGTGAAGCCATGAATGGCGTGAGATCAGGCCTCAGGATATCAGGGTAAAATACCCTTACGGCCCTTATAATAAGGCTGTGGTAGGTGTTGGACCCTTATTTTTAAAAGTGGTTTAGTTTTGACCCTAATGAAAAAAAACTAGATTTGTACGAGACCTTGTTTTTTCAGAGAGGTCGAGTGTAGGGACCCTGATGCGGAAAAGTGTTGTGTAAGTCCACCCTTACACAATCACACATGCGATCCCCCGCTATAATCATTTCTCCCCTTGTCAACCTATCAATTCCTCCTACACCCCTCGCAATACAGGTTTTCGGCTAAGTCCCCTACTGCCAAAGACATCCCTCCCTCAGCCCTCGAGCAACCCTGAAAAATTGGTGAAGTCCAGGGCCCTAGATTGGTTTTGAGGCTTCATGTCTCAACTTATAGATATTAGCTATGTAGAAGTTATAGGCTAAACTGGGGTATGCTACTAGTGAGTACAACCTGTCAAGAAACTAGCTTAGCTAGGAAGCCATGAAATGGCACAAGGCTTAGCTAGGAGCTAGGAGGAGCCATGAGAATGGCGAGATGTTTTAGGTGCTAGGAAAGTTGAGGAGAGAAAAAAGGGGTTGGGAATAGAAGATAGAGGGATACAAGGAGGGGTGTCGTACCCTCTACAGTAAACTTCAGTAACCTACCTAGCCTAACAATTATATAACACAATATATAATTTTAACACACCCCCTAGGCTTGGTAGTCACATGCCCACACACACCCACACCCCCTAACCTAGCACCCCCATTCCAGCCACAGTGACAGCGACACTAGGTCGGTCGACCCCACGGCGCGTGAGGCGGCGATGTTGACCGCAGGGGCTGCGGCGGCGACGGCAGTAGCGGCGGCAGTGTCGACAGCGGCGGCGGCGGCGTGCGGCTGCGTGGCCCCAACGCAAGCGGCGACAGCGGCGGCGGCGGCTTCGACAACAGCGGCGGCGGCGGCACCCGCACCTCTCGGTGACGTGGCCAGGCCCCGCGACGGTGGGACGGCCGGTGGGAGTCAGCCGTCGTCTGCGGAAAGGAAGAGGACACAGGGGAAGGAGGGGGGGTGGGGGGGGGGCGCCACAGGCTGACATGCAGGCAGACGGGCTAGTGGCGCCACAGGCGTCGCCTGGCTGGCTGCAGCCCGACGACGCCGTCATGAAGCGGCGTCGATGCCGCAGCGGGACGTCGACGTTGCGACGGCAGAACGACGTCGCCGTTACGCCGACCGCGCGCTGTCGCGTAGACGCAGCGGCAGCGTGACAGCGTCGTTACGTCGCCACAGCAGCTTGACGCGACGGCGGAGCTAGGGCACGACGGCGCAGCCATAGCAGCTGGACGCGGGCGCCATGGACGTCGACGACGACGCCGCGGCACGACGGCGCGGCCACAACAGCTTGACGCGGCCGCCATGGCAGCGCGAGATAGAGAGAGAAACGAGCACGCAGCAGAAACTCGAGGAGCAGGCCCACCAGGAACGAAGTGCTCTAATACCATGTCAAGAAACTAGCTTAGCTAGGAAGCCATAGAATGGCACAAGGTTTAGCTAGGAGCTAGGAGGAGCCATGAGAATGGCGAGAGGTTTTAGGTGCTAGGAAAGTTCAGGAGAGAAAAAAGGGGTTGGGAATAGAAGAGAGAGGGATACAAGGAGGGGTGTTGTACCCTCTACAGTAAAGTTCAGTAACCTACCAAGCCTAACAATTATATAACACAATATATAATTTTAACACAACAACTAGTATTTGTTCTAGGTTTCTCCTTCTAGTCCATCATTCAGTTCTTACTTTAACATGGTATCACGCGTCGGTTAGAATCCTCCACCTACCGCTTCCGCCCGTACCCTAGCTAGGCCCCGTCGCGCCTCCTAATCCCGTCGCGCCCCTCCTGGGCCCCGTCGCGCCTCCTAGCCCTGTCGCGCCCCTCCTGGGCCCCGTCGTGCCTCCTAGCCCCGTCGCGCCTCTCTTGGGCCCCATCGCGCCTCCTAGCCCTGTCGCGTACCTCATGGGCCCCGTCGTGCCTCCTAGCCCCGTCGCACCCCTCTTGGGCCCCGTCGCGCCTCCTAGCGCCCCTCCTGGGCCCCGTCGCGCCTCCTAGCGCCCCTCCTGGGCCTCGTCGTGCCTCCTAGCCCCGTCGCGCCCCTCCTGGGCCCCGTCGCGCCTCCTAGCGCCCCTCCTGGGCCCCGTCGCGCCTCCTAGCCCCGTCGCGCCCCTCCTGGGCCCCGTCGTGCCTCCTAGCCCCGTCGCGCCCATCCTGGGCCCCGTCGCCCCTCCTAGTGCCCCTCCAGGGCCCCGTCGCACCTCCTTGCGCCCCTCCTGGGCCCCGTCGCGCCTCCTAGCCCCGTCGCGCCCCTCCTGGGCCCCGTCGTGCCTCCTAGGCCCCGTCGCGCCCGCTACGGCCCTGTCGCACCCTGCCGCGCCCCGTCGCGCCCGCTAGGCCCCGTCGCGCCCTGCCTTGCCCCGTCGCGCCCTGCCTGGCCCCGTCGCGCCCTGCCTGGCCCCGTCGCGCCCGCCTGGCCCCGTCGCGGCCAGCCTGGCCCCATCGCGCCTGCGTGGCCTCTCCGCGCCTGCCGGGCCCTGCCGCTCCTGCCTGGCCCCGCCGCGCCTGCCTGGCCCTGCCGCGCCTGCCTGGCCCCGCCGCGCCTGCCTGGCCCCGCCGCGCCTGCCTGGCCCTGCCGCGCCTCCCTAGCCCCGCCGCGCCTCCCTGGCCCCGCCGCGCCTGCCTGGCCCCGCCGCGCCTGCCTGGCCCCACCGCGCCTGCTTGGCCTCGCCGCGCCTGCCTGGCCCCACCGCGCCTGTCTGGCCCCGCCGCACCTGCCTGGCCCCTCCGGGCCTGCCTGGCCCCGCCGCGCCTGCCTGGCCCCGCCGCGCCTCCCTGGCCCCGCCGCGCCTGCCTGGCCCCGCCGCGCCTGCCTGGCCACACCGCGCCTGCCTGGCCCCTCTGCGCCTCCCTGGCCCTACCACGTCTGCCTCGCCTCTCCCACTGCCCGCCCGGCCACTCTTCGTGCCTGCTCGACCTGCCGTGCCATCTCGGGACCCGTCTACCCTGCTCGCCAGTGCTGGGGTGCCTCGCGGCTGCCGTGCTGGAGAGTGCTACCGCCGTATCCCTGCGTCGCTGTGTTCCTGCGGAGCTGTGGAGATGTGCCGCTGACCGTGCACGATGGCTGACTTCGTGCTCCGACTGGACGCCGAGGGCCATGCGGTTGACTTCGCCGCCTGGCTCTCCGATCTCCGCCGCCACCTTACAGGTCAGCACCAGGATGGCCACTCTTTGGTTGTTCATGTCGATGGCTTGCTCCCCCGCCCCCCCGCACCTGCTCCCCTCCCTGCTGACCCCTCCTCCGATGACCGTGAGAGCGTCTCTACTGCCGCGCTTGCCTGTGCGGTCTGGGACTCCCGCGATGCAGTCGCTCAGGTTGCTATTAACCACGCCCTCCATGTGTCTGAGCGCTCGCGTTTTGCTACTATTGAGACGGCCAAAGCTTACTTAGACGTCGTTATTGCTCGCTATTCCACACCCCCGTCTGCTTGTGCTGGCCGCTTGCTCTTCTCGATGCGGTTCCCAGACCTTGCAGCCTTCCCTACCGTCGCACACTTTGCCACTCACCTACATGCCCTAGAGACCCGCTATCGCACTGCCAGCACTGCTGCCCAGCTCACTGCGCCCCCCCCCCCCCCCTTCTGCATGACGCTCTATCTTATTGCCATGCGCCTGCCCGACCGCCTCGCTAGTGCTCGCGATCACTTCCTTAGCCAGCACTCAGGTGACCTCACCCTGACCACCTTTGTCGACACCCTCACTGAGATCGAGACTCGCCAGCGCACTATCGCTCAGTCGAGCGGTGCACCGGCAGTCTCTATCTTTCACGGCTGTGCCCCCTCCCAGTGCACGTTCACTGACGTTTCGGCTGCGGTCGCCACGGCGACCCCTCTCACCGAGACGGCTGCTGCGGTCCACCCGCAGCAGCGCTCGCGCCGCGGTGGCCGTGGTCGCCAGGGAGGTAGGGGTGGTGGCGCAGGTGGCGGTGGTGGTGGTGGTGGTCGTGACAGTAGTCTGCCTCAGGGGACTACCACCGGTGGGCAGGAGCAGCAGCCCCAGCCGCATCAGGAGCAGCCCCAGAAGCAGCCGCCATCCCAGCAGCAGTCGCCGCAGCCGTGGGCCCGTCTCTCGCCTGGTTGGCCCGGCACCTCCGGAGGTAGTGGCCGTGGTTGTGACCCGCGTAGCTCGGTGTCTACCGGCGGCTCCGGTGCTGTCACTTGCCAGTACCAGCTTCAGACCGGGCCTCTTCGCGACACTCTGTGCCGCCGCCCGCACCCGACCGCCCGCTGTTTCCGTCGCCTTGACGATCTCTTTCGTCGTCGCTTTGGCCCGGCCCCAGACCTCCCCGACTGGCACAGCCTACTCCGCCAGGGCGTGCCGATCTTTGAGTTAGACATGGATCAGTTAGGTGCTGCTTTGCATGCTTTGTATGCTGACGCTTCTAGTGTTGCTGGATCTTATTACCCTGTGTACTCTAGTTTAGGTGTTGCACCGTTGTGTAGCTTAGCCTCCCCTGCTGCGTCAGGCGTAGGACTGCCTAGTCTGCCTAGCCTAGTCTCTGCACCGGCTCCGTTCCCAGCCTCCGCCACTGCTTCGCTGTCCTTCACTATCGACTCCGGTGCTACTTCCTGCTTCTTCCGCGACCGTTCCGCGCTCACGCAGCTTGCTACGCCTGCTGTTGTCTCTCTCGCCGACCCCTCTGCAGGTCTTGTCGTCGCTCGCAGTACTACGTCCCTTCCCTGTCCAGCATTTCTCTCAGGCTCCCTTACAGGCCTCCACGTTCCCTCGTTCTCGAGGAACCTGGTTGGTGTCGGCTGTCTCCAGGACCTCGGCGTCACTACCACGTTCCCTGGGCACAAGCGGTTCGCTGTTTGTCCTGAGGCTGTCTCAGGTTCCCCCCTTGCGACGTTCCCCCGGGACCCGGTGTCCGGTCTGTTTACCCTCAACACCGCTTCCCCCCCGGTTGGTGCGTCCTCCCAGGTCGCTGCAGCTTGCTCGAGTCGGTCCCTCACTCACCCGTCCCTTCTCTGGCACCACCGCCTAGGTCACCCTGCTCTCCCACGTCTGCGTCACATGTCCCAGCACGGTCTTGTCTTAGGTCTCCCCACGTCGCTCCCTGCCCTTCCTCCCTCGACTGCGCCACCGTGCACGCCTTGCGTCGACGGCCGACTTCGTCATGCTCCTCACTCCTCCTCGCTGCGCCCTCCTACTGCCCCCCTTCAGACCCTTCACCTGGACGCATGGGGCCCTGCCCCCGTCCCCGGACCGCGAGGTGAGCGCTACTTCCTTGTGCTCGTCTTCGACTACACGCGCTACACCACGGTGTTTCCCCTGGAGCGAAAGGCCGACGTGCCCGACGTTCTTCACCCGTGGGTCATGGCTGCGCATCTTTACCGCGGTCTCCCCGTGTTGTGTCTCCACTCTGACCGTGGCGATGAGTTCGCCTCCGGTCGGCTTGGACAGTTTTGTCGTGCGGAGGGCATCACCTAGTCATGCACCTTGCCGGACTCACCACAACAGAATGGGGTTGCTGAGCGCCGCATCGGCTTGGTCATGGAGGTGGCTCGTACCTCCATGATCCATACCGGTGCACCCCATTTTCTGTGGCCGTTCGCTGTTCGCTACGCTGCTCACCAGCTTAACCTGTGGCCCCGCTCCCAGCGGCCGCAGGTTTTGCTGACCCTCCTTTGGACCGGGTCCCCCGGTGACGCGTCTGCGTTCCACGTCTGGGGCTGCCTTGCTCACGTTCGTGCCTCTAGCACGGACAAGCTCACTGCCCGCATTGTCCCCTGTGTCTTCCTTGGTTTCCCCCTGGACTCGTCTGACTGGCTTTTCTACCACCCGCCGTCTCACCGCTTCCTCCACTCCCGTGACGTCACCTTTGACGAGTCTGTCTCCTTCTACCGCCGCTTCCCTCACCGAGGTTTCCCGGTTTCCCCGCCCCTGTTCCTTGCTCCCTGTCCCCCGGTCGCCCCTGCTCCTCGCCCGCCTCGTCCTGCCCCATCTGGTGTCTCTCACGTCACTCCCCTCCCGTCGGTTGTCCCCGTTGAGGAGTCTGCTGACTCTAGTGGTACCCCCGCCCCGTCCTTGCCGCGTCCCCCTCCCCCAGTGTCTTCGCCTCCTCCGCCGCAGTCGCGGCCATCGCCGCCGCCGTCGCTGCCGCCGCCGCCGTTGCCGCCGCCGCTCTTGGCCTCGGTGGGTGCTGGCGTTGGGGAGGGTGTTCGTCCTGCGTCTCCTGGCGGGGTTTTTCCCGGCGGGCCTGGGGGTGCCGCTGGTGTTGGAGGGGGTTCTCGCTCTGGAGGTGTAGGTTCTGGGGGTGCTGTCGTTGAGAGTTCTGCCGGTCCGAGGGTTGCGGCCCAGCCGTCGCAGCAGCCGTCGCCGCCGGTCTCCGCTCTCCGCCTGCTCAGCCTTCCCTCCCCGGACCGCTCGCCGGTGTCTCCCGCACCGCCTGCTGACCTTCTTGTCTAGGGCCCTGTGTTCCCGCCGCCGGACTCGTCTCCGACCCGTCCTCCTCCTCGTTCCCCTCCTGTGTCCCCTCCGCTGTCTCCTGACCCTACACCTCCGTCCCACGTTTGGTCTCGTCATCCCTCACGTGCCCGTCCCGCCTCTCTTGTCCTGTGCTCACACCCTATGTTGCTCCGTTCCCACTCTTCTCATCCTCCGCTCCTCCCATCACCTCCTCCCTCGTCGCTTGCTGTTGTACCTCCTCCATTCTCTGACTACCTCTGTGCCGCTCGTTCCCTTGTCCCTCGGGTCCTTGCCTCACTTGTTACCGACCCTTCTGTTCCTGTCTCAGCGATGGTCTACTAGTAGAGGTGTGGGCTGTGCGGAGGAGAACTGAAGACCGAACCTCTGAAGGACCTGACGCACCAGGTGTGATTGTGTCAGAGTGATGGTGCGCGCTGCTCTGTCCCTAGAGATGTGCAGGCCAAGGTAGCGACGCAGCTCTCCAAGGTCAGGGCAGGTGTGTCTCTTCAACAGCTCGGCCTTCACAGAGGCCAGTGCGCCCCAGTCAGCAGTAGCAAAGACCAGGTCGTCTACGTAGACAAGGATGTAGAACGGAGTCTGGCCGGAACGCACAAACAGCGACGGGTCAGCAGAGGACGGAAAGAACTTCAGGTCTGCAACGTGGCATGGAGCGTGTCGTGCCACCCGCGAGGAGCCTGACGCAGGCCGTAGACCGGGCGCCTAAGAAGCCACAGGGTCCCAAGGGGGAAGGTACCAGTGAAGCCCTGAGGTCGGCGCAGGTAGACCTGCTCGTGTAGGCTGCCCTGAAGAAAGGCAGTAGAGAAGTCGAGGGAGTGAAGAACGTAGTCGCGCTGTGCTGCTACGTGTAGCAGCGCTCGAAGAGTGGTCATCTTCGGGGTCGGGGCGAAGGTCTGAAAGAAGTCAACCCCCTCGCGCTGACCAAAGCCTCTGGCCACGTAGCGCGCCTTGAAGACAGGCGGCTCTCCAGGGGGGTGCTTCACCTTGAAGAGCCACCGACCATCGACTACGTTCACCCCAGGCGGGGGAACTGCGTCGACGTAAGTGCCCGTGGACCTCCAAGATGCCATCTCCTGCTCCATGGCAGCTATCCACGGAGAGTTTGGGGAGCGGCCTCGGAAAGGAAAGCAAGCTTGTATTGCCTGTCCTCTAGTACGTCACTGCCAAGGGCAGGTGCACCCCCGACGGACGCAGGACGGGCAGGGTCAGAGACCAGTGCGGTAGCGTAGTCAAGGCGGCGGATAGAGGCGAAGTCAGCGACATCAGCAACAAGCGCGTCAAGGCAGGAGACAGGAACAGACGGGTCTGTAACAAGTGAGGCAAGGACCCGAGGGACAAGGGGACTAGCGGCACGGAGGTAGTCTGACATTGGGGGAGGTGCAACAACGAGCGACGAGGGAGGAGGCAAGGGGAGGAGGGGAAGATGAGACGAGTGAGAACGGAGTAACATAAGATGGGAGCGCGGGAGAGGGAGACGGGACGAGCACGGGACGGACGGTGAGACCAAATGTGGGACGGAGGTGTAGGGTCAGGAGACAACGGAGGTGACACAAGAGGGGAACGAGGAGGAAGACGGGCCGGAGAAGAGTACGGGGGCGGGAACATAGGGCCGTAGACAGGAAGGGGAGGAGGAGGTGGGGGAGACACCGGCGAGCCGTCAGGGGAGGGAAGGCGGAGCAGGAGAAGAGCGGAGACCGGCGGCGACGACTGCGGCGGCTGGTGCGGCGGCTGGTGCTCAACCCTCGAACCGGCAGGGGCACGACGACCTCTGGGAGAACACTCAATAGCAGCACCCCCAGCACCTACACCCCCAGAGCGAGAACCCTCGCCAGCCCCAGCGGCACCCCCAGGCCCGCCGGGAAAGACCACGCCAGGAGCCGCAGGACGAACACCCTCCTCAGCGCCAGCACCCCTAGAGGCGAAGAGCGGCAGCAGCGGCGGCAGCGGCAGCGGCTGCGGCTGCGACGGCGGCAGCAGGGATGGCGGCGACTGCGACAGGGGGGGCGGAGACACCAGGGAAGGGGGACACGGCAAAGGCGGGGCGGGGGGTCCACCAGAGTCAGCAGACTCCTCAGTAGGGACAACTGACGGGAGGGGAGTGACATGGGAGACACCAGACGGGGCAGGACGCGGCGGGAGGGGAGGAGGGGCTACCAGGGGAGAGGGGGCAAGGAAAAGGGAGGGGGAAACTGGGAGACCTCGGTGAGGGAAGCGACGATAGAAGGAGATGAACTCGTCAAAGATGAGGTCACGAGACTGGAGGAAGCGGTGAGACTGCGGGTGGTAGAGGAGCTAGTCAGACGAGTCCAGGGGGAAACCAAGGAAGACAGAGGGGACAGTGCGGGCAGTGAGCTTGTCTGTGCCAAAGGCACGAACGTGAGCAAGGCAGCCCCAGACGTGGAACGCAGACGCGTCACCGGGGGACCCGGTCCAAAGGAGGGTCGGCAAAACCTGCGGGCGCTGGGAGCGTGGCCACAGGTTAAGCTGGAGAGCGGCGTAGCGAATGGCAAACGGCCACAGAAAATGGGGTGCACCGGCATGGATCATGGAGGTACGAGCCACCTCCATGACCAAGCCGATGCGGCGCTCAGCAACCCTATTCTGCCGTGGCGAGTCCGGCAAGGTGTACGACTGGGTGATGCCCTCCGCACGACAGAACTGTCCAAGCCGACCAGAAGCGAACTCGCCGCCATGGTCAGAGTGGAGACACAGCACGGGGAGACCGCGGTGAAGACGAGCAGCCACAACCCACGGGAGAAGAACGTCGGGCATGTCGGCCTTCCGCTCCAAGGGAAACACCGTGGTGTAGCGCGTGTAGTCGTCGACGAGCACAAGAAACTAGCGCTCGCCATGCGGTCCGGGGACGGGGGCTGGGCCCCAAACGTCCAGGTGCAGGGTCTGAAGGGGAGCAGTAGCAGGGCGAAGCGAGGAGGAGTGAGGGGCACGGCGGAGCCGGCCCTCGACACAGGGCGTGCACGGTGGAGCTGGCGAGAGGGGAAGGGCGGGGAGCGACGCGGGGAGGCCTAAGACAAGACCGTGCTGGGATATGTGACGCAGACGCGGGAGTTCAGGGTGACCTAGGTGGTAGACAGGGAAGGGAAGTGGAACTGCAAGCGACGACAGGACCGGCAGAGGGGTCAGCGAGAGCGACAACAGCATGTGCAGCAAGCGGCGTGAGCGTAGACCGGTCACGGAAGAAACAGGCAGAAGCACTGGAGTCGAGAGTGAAGGACAGCAAGGCAGTGGCAGAGGCAGGGGACGGGGCCGGTGCAGAAGCTAGGCTAGAAAACCTAGGCAGTCCTACGCCTAACGCAGCAGGGGAGGCTATGCTACACAAGGGTGAAACACCTAGACTAGAGTACACAGGGTAGTAAGATCCAGCAACACTAGAAGCGTCAGCATACAAAGCATGCAAAGCAGCACCTATCTGATCCATGTCTAACTCAAAGATCAGCACGCCCTGGCGGAGCAGGCTGTGCCAGTCAGGGAGGTCCGGGGCCGGGCCAAAGCGACGACGAAAAAGATTGTCGAGGCGGCGGAAACATCGAGCGGCCGGGTGCAGGCGGCGGCACAGAGTGCCGCGGAGAGGCCCGGTCTGAAGCTGGTACTGGCAGGTTACTGCATCGGAGCCGCTGGTAGACGCCAAGCTGCGCGGGCCGCCACTACGGCCACTCCCTCCTGAGGTGCCGAGCCAACCAAGCGGGAGACGAGCCCACGGCTGCGGCGGGTGCTGCTGGGACGGCGGCTGCGGCTGGGGCTGCTCCTGCCCACCGGTGGTAGTCCCCTCAGGCGGACTACCGTCACCACCACCACTACCACCACCAACTGCGCCACCACCTCAACCTCCCTGGCGGCCACGGCCACTGCGGCGCGAGCGCTGCTGCGGGTGGACTGCAGCAGCCGTCTCGGTAAGAGGGGTCGCAGTGGCGACCGCAGCCGAATTGTCAGTGAACGTGCACTGGGAGGGTGCACAGCCGTGAAAGATAGAGACTGCCGGTACACCGCTCGACTGAGCGAGTCTTGATCTCAGTGAGGGTGTCGAGAAGGGCGGTGAGGGTGAGGTCACCCGGGTGCTGGCTAAGGAAGTGGTCGCGAGCACTAGCGAGGCGGTCCAGCAGGCGCATTGCGATAAAATAGGGCGTCATGCAGAAAAAGGGGGGGAGCGCAGTGAGCTGGGCAGCAGTGCTGGCAGTGCGATAGCGAGTCTCTAAGGCACGCAAGTGAGTGGCAAAGTCTGCGACAGTAGGGAAGGGAGCAAGGTCTGGGAACAGCATCGGAAAGAGCAAGCGGCTAGCATAAGCAGAGGCAGGGGTGGAATAGCGAGCAATAACGGCGTCTAAATATGCTTTGGGCGTCTCAACAGTTGCACAGTGCGAGCGCTCAGACACAGTGAGGGCATGACTAATAGCAACCTGGGCTACTGCATCGCGTGAGTCCCAGACCGCACAGGCCAGCGCAGCAGTAGAGAAAGCCTCACGGTCATCAGAGGAGGGGTCAGCAGGGAGGGGAGCGGGGGCACGGGGGCAAGGGAGCAAGCCATCAACATGGACAACCAGAGAGTGGCCATCCTGGCGCTGACCTGTAAGCTGGCGGTGGCGATCGGAGATCCAGGCGGCGAAGTGAACCGCGTGGCCCTCAGCGTCCAGTCGGAGCACGAAGTCAGCCATTGTGCAGGGTCAGCGACACAGCTCCTCAGCGACACAGCGGCACAGCTCCTCAGCGTCATAGCGGCACAGCTCCTCAGCGTCACAGCGGCACCGCTCTACAGCACCGCAGGAACACAGCGGCGCAGGGACACGGCGGTACCCCCTCCAGTAGAGCAGCTGCGAGGTGCCCCAGCGCCGGCGAGCAGAAGACACAGGGCCCGAGAGGACACGGCAGGCCGAGCAGGCACAAGGACGGGCCGGGCGGGCAGTGAGAGGGGCCGGGCCGACGTTGGGAGGCGGGCAGGCGCGACAGGCCGGGCGGGTGCTACGAGGCCGGGAGAGTGCTGGGAGGGGCCGGGAGGGTGCTGCTGGGGCCGTTCGGGCACGAGGAGGGACCGGGCAGCGCTAGGGAGAGGCCGGGTGGCGCTAGGAAGGGGCCGGGCGGCACGAGGAGGAGGCCGGGCGGCGCTAGGAGGAGGCCGGGCGGCGCTAGGAAAGGGGCCAGGCGACGCTAGGAAAGGGGCCGGGCGGCGCTAGGAAAGGGGCCGGGCGGCACTAGGAGGAGGCCGGACGGCGCTAGGAGGAGGCCGGGCGGCGCTAGGAGAGGGGCCGGGTGGCACGAGGAGGAGACCAGGCGGCGGTAGCGCTGGGAGGGGCCTCATGGGCGCGACAGGGGCCCTGGCGGGCGCGAAGGGGGGGGGGGCAGGAGGCGCGACGGGGCCCAGCGGGCGCAACGGGGGCCGAGCGGGCGCGAAGGGGGCCCAGGGGGGGCGCGACGGGGCCTAGCGAGCGCGAAGGGGCCCAGGGGGGGGGGGGGGTGCGACGAGGGCCTAGCGGGCGCGAAGGGGCCCAAGGTGGGCGCGACGGGGCCTAGGAGGCGCGACGGGGCCCAGCGGGCGCGACGGGGGCCGAGCGGGCGCGAAGGGGCCCAGGGGGGCGCAACGGGGCCTAGCGAGCGCGAAGGGGCCCATGGGGGACGCGACGGGGCCTAGGAGGCGTGACGGGGCCCAGCGGGCGCGACGGGGGCCGAGCGGGCGCGAAGGGGCCCAGGGGGGGGGGGGGGGGGGGCGACGGGGCCTAGCGAGCGCGAAGGGGCCCAAGGGGCGCGACGGGGGCCTAGCGGGCGCGAGGGGGCCCAGAGGGACGCGACGGGGCCTAGGAGGCGCGACGGGGGCCTAACTAGCGCGAAGGGGGTCGAGGCTAGGGCACGAGCGGAAGCGGTGGGCGGGGGGATCCTAACCTAAGTGTGATACCATGTTAACGTAAGAACGAATAAGTGACTCGGAAGAGAAACACAGAACAAATACCAGTTGGTTGTACTCACTAGAAGCACACACCTAGTCTAGCCTATAACTTCTACATATATAATATGTATAAATTGACACAGGGTGCCATTTATCGAAATGGAGGGGAGGGGGGAAGCGAAACAAAGGGGGAGGGGAAGATCGAAACGGAGGGGAGGGGAGGAATCGAACTGGGAAAAGGGGAGGGAATCAAAAGCTTGAGGAGGGGGAAATCGAAACGGAGGGGAAGGGGGAATCGAAACGGAGGGGAGGGGGGAAGCGGAACGGAGGGGGAGGGGGGAGATCGAAACAGAGGAGAGGGGGGAATCGAGTTCAGCTGGGAAAAGGGGAGGGAATCAAAAGCGAGAGGAGGGGGGAATCGAAACGGAGGGGAAGGGGGGGTCGAAACGGAGGGGAGGGGGGAAGCGAAACGGAGGGGGAAATCTGAGACATTGATTACTGGCAATTATCAAACAGCTGATATTTGTCGAAACGATCGCAATCGATCGTGACTGTGACATTTTGATTGGAGAGCAGGCCCGGGAAGGGCGCCCTGCTCTGAAACCATGTCGTGAAGTTAGGCTAGGTAGGAATAGGTGAAGCCATGAATATGGCGTAAGATCTAGATCTAGGAGGTAGGCGAGAATGTCGAGAGAAAAGAGAACTAGGAAAGAAGAGAGAGGGATACAAGGGGGGGTGTTGTGCCCTCTATAGTAATGTTAAATAACATCTACCAAGCCTATACTTATATAATAACTTATATAATTTAACAGTACTGACCCTAATCCAATTACAAATACATGGGTTGGAGCTTATTTTGTCGAATGACCCACTAGGATTACCACCTTGAGAAGATCCTCGGGGAAGGGCCACAGGTGCAGAGCAGAGCTTGGATTGCTATGGGCGCACTGACGCTCTATTAACAAGCCCTTTTAACTCAATGGTTAGTAGCTGAGTTTTTGACATGGTATCAGAGCGTTAGTGACTCGGGTTCAATTCCCAGTGCTAGCGCTGGACAGTCGTTCGTGTCTTCCACCTATCCCAGCGAGGGGCGTCTCAGAGTAATAAATTGAGTATGATTAGGGGATATAAGGGGATATAACTTAGGTGTTGAACTCTCTATGAGCATGCACCTATCTAGTCTATAACATATACAATTATATGTTGGGCCACTGGTGGAGGCATAGCCACAAACCACATATCCCATGGGGACCTGACGGGGATAAACATGCAGTAGGGGGTTAACCTGCAGAAAGGGGTTCACCTGCAGTAGAGGGTTCACCTGGGGAGGATGTAAGGCTTTAGGGCGACCGAACTTGAGGGGTTTACCTTGTAGTAGGGGGAGGGGAGGGGGGGGGGGGTGGGGGGTCTGTGGCTTGTGATCCGGGCCGCAACCAGTAGCGAGTTTGTGATAGAGCAAGCATGGAAGAGCATGCGAGCAGAGCAGAATGATTGGAGGGTCAGAGCAGGGAGGAAGAGACAGGGAGCTAGAAATTGAAGCCCCGCTGCGAGTGCTTCCGTGCTGACCCATTTCCTCCCCCTGCTGCTCCCTCCTCTCTCCCCTCCCCCTGCAGCTTCCCGCGTCCCTCCCTCCAATGATCCACAGCGACCTGCTATGGAGAAGGGGAGGGGGGCGGTTGGGGGGGGGGGGAGGAGGGAGGGAGAGAAAGCAAAGAGTCGAATAAGTAATGGGAAGCCAAGTGCATGAATCAGCAAGGGATGCAGAAAGCCTCACAGCAGAAACTGGCAAAGCAGAGGCTTACCTTTCAGGCTGAACCCGCCCCCCCAATACTCTCCCTTGTGGCCGTCTGCTGCTGTCCCGCCCTCATCCCGTCCCCCCAGTTACCTGCACGGCCACAGGGGAGGGGCATGGGGGAGTGACGGTGTTGACCCCCACGCCCCTCCCCCCACCTGCCATGCATATAAGCAGCACTTGTTAGTGGGGGGTGAAGCGGCCAGGGGGTGACGAGAGGGCGAGTGAGGTGCAGGGGGTGGAAGAGAGGGGGCCACTGGTGGAGCTCCAGCTACAAGCCACAGACCCAAGGGGGCTATACTTGAGGGCTTGTGGCTGAACCTGAGGGCTGTACCTGCTGTACATGGGGGGTCACCTGCACAAGGGGGTGTGTGGCCTGCATTGCATACTGTGCTGCCACCAGTGGCACCGTTTAGAGGGAGAAAACTATCGACGGCAGCAAAGCAAATGACAACAGCAAAAAATCACTCAGGTCTTAGATTGCAAGGGCAGGTGAGGGAGGAGGAACCACTAAGCTGATCAGCTGACTGGGTGAAGAAGGCAGGCGAAGCAACAGCAACAGCAGCAGCAACAGATGGATGGCAGCTCCTCCTGTGACCTCCTCCAATGAGCTGCCACGTGGCTGAAAGCAGGCAGGGGAGAGAAGCACTCAGCGAGGAGAAAAGGGTGCGCCAATGCGTGGGCCATGGGCCAACGGAGGGAGATTGTGTAATGCTCTTGGGATTCGCGCACAGGTCCACGATCTCAGCTTAGAGAAGCCCATGGCTCAAGTCCACGCCTGCTTTGAAGAGAGGGGCGTGGGGTCGCCCATGGGTCAGAGGCGCAAGCAAGTGACAGCAAGCTGGGAGGGCGACAGCAACAAGACGCATGTGTGCAGCTATGACGTTACGACTAGACTGCCCTAACCCACTAGCGACAGGACGCTAGGCAAGCGGCACAAGCGCCTCGAGCCATGGGTAGAGGGGGAGGGGGGGGAATCTGGGGGGTAGACGATAAAGAGAGATTGAGAGGTGGGGTGCATGGTGCATGGTGCATGTGGCAAATGCAATGATGGAGCATGAGAGTGGTGCATGCAGTGGGGTGAGAAGACTTAGCTTCAAAGGAGCGTGACCAGCAGAACCCGCTGCCTCCCATCAGGTGCTGTTCTGCCGCCTCCCGCCACTCCCCTTGTGCCCCGCGCTTCCCAGCAGCTTGCGAAGGGGGAAGACAAGGAGCAGGCGGATGGATTGAATTTGAGGAGTGGAGCACGAGAGAAAAGGCCTCCACGGGACAAGGAGAGGGCATGAAGAGGGGCCTTCCTTGACCCACCCTATGTGGCTATTAGCTGTGTTGAAGGAAAGGAGGAGGGAGCGGAGAGCATTGGCAGGGCGTGGAGCATAGGAGAGCAAGCAGCCCTTGGGCACGGTGGGAGGCAGTAACATACCTCTGGGGAGGATGGGGGGAGGGGGGTCGCCCATGGCACAGAGGCGCATGCAAGCGCGGGAGGAGTGGGGAGGGGGGAGAGGGGGGGACAGGGAAGTGACGCATGCGTGCACCTATGGTGGTGGGATTGGACTGGCCTAACCCACAAGCGACGTGCAGCCATGGCCCTATGCAAGCGGCTCAAGTGTCCTGTGCCATGGGTTAAGGAGGAGGCGGGGGGGGGGGAAGGGTTGGGGAATTGTATGATATGACGTAGATGATTGGGCTGCATGGAACAAGTTGCAAGGCAAAGGCAGAGAGATAAGGAATCGGGCAAAGCCGAAAGACGCAGCAAGGGGATGTGTGGGGTGGGCCATGAAGGACTTAGCTTCTGATGTCGACAGTTCACACAGCCAGTCCCGTGCGCCATGCCTAGCCTTGCCCCTTCTGAAGCGCCCCTAGCGCTTCCCTCCCAGCGTTGCTGGCGCCATGCATTGACCCGCCCTTTGCGGGGAGGGGGTGGGGAGAGAAGGCAGCAGTTTGCAAGCACTGCGCGCGAAGAAAGTGGGCGCGAATGCGAGCAACAAGCACGCCCTAACGAGCAACAAGAGGGAAGAGAAACAAATGCGCAAAGCAAAAATCAAGTGCTCTGAAAGGCGTGGGAGGTGGAAGGCCCACAGCGATGGTTGACCACGGCAGCACAGCAGCAAGCTAAGGCAGCAAGGGGGGACTGGGGGGGGAAGCACGCAATGGTGGACAGCAATGGCGGCAGCAGCAAGGAGCAAGGGAGCACACAAGGAAGGGGCAAAGACTGATTGATGGTGAGCTCCTCCTCCTCCTCCCTCGCTTCCTCTCCCCCCACTGTTGCTCTCACTTCTCACAACGATTCATCTGCTCTTCACTGCCTTTCTCTCTGCATCTCCCCCCCACACATCCCTTGTACTCGCTTACATTGTGTCATTCTCTCCCACCTCACCTTTTTCAGGAGTGGACGGCAAACAAGTGGACTGGACAGTGTGGGACAGCAACGGAGGCAGCTATGCCTGCATTTGCATGGATGGTGGACCACACAATGAGGGAGGGGAACCTAACAGCAGTAGACAGCTGCATCTGCATCTGCATGGAGTGGTGGAGCCGTAAGTGGAGCGCACTGTGCACAAGGAGGGGACCCCCACGCTCGGTCTGTGCAGACCACGGTAAGCCCCTCCCATCCCTCACACTATCCCCATTCGTTCTGACTTTCTCCGTTCTGGACTGCGATGTTTTCACTCTCTGTCATTTTCCCTGTCCCCAATCTTGCGCCACATTCCTATGCTGATCTTTTCCCTCCATTTTCCCTGCCTTTCCCTGCATTTTCCCTGCATTTTCCCTGCCTTTTCCCTGCATTTTCCCTGCATTTTCCCTGCATTTTCCCTGCATTTTCCATGCCTTTTCCATTCCTTTTCCCTGCATTTTCCCTGCATTTTCCCTACCTTTTCCCTGCCTTTTCCCTGCCTTTCCCTGCCTTTCCTCTGCCACCCGCGCACCTTTTTCAGGAGTGGACAGCAAAGGGCAGAGCAGCAACGAGGAGCGCATGTGCACAAAACGAGGGGAAGAAGAGAGGGAATTGTTTTTATGGTCAGTCCCTAGCTTCCCTCTTACGTTGTAAGACCCTAGACCCTGCTGCTGGCTCGTCCTCCTTTTGTCGTTCGGCACACATATTTCCACGACCCATGTCGTGCTTCTCCCATTTCTCCCATTCTCTTCAACTATCCTTCCTCCTTGCCCTTCTTCCCCCCTTGTCCATTCCGCATCTTGTAGGTTATCACCGGTGCCGTGGGACCAAGCTCTCCGTATTACAAGCCAAACAACGCCTGCTCAGATCTACTTAGGATCGAATTCCCGCGTTGCTAGACTCGAGTAGGCTTGTAGTATAAAAGGAAAACATACAAGCGAAAAGCGATAGTCCTACTAAGTCTCATCCTATTTACACGTCCACCTTATTGAAAGAAGCTAAGCCTAGAAGCTAGCTAGGCATGAGAAATGTCGAGGTTTTAGCTAGGGAGAAAAGTTGATGAGAGAAAAGAGGGTTGGACTAGAAGAGAGAGGGATACAAGAAGGGTGTTGTACCCTCTACTGTAGGATCCAGTATTGCAGCACACCTAACCTACCAAGCCTATACACCTATATATAAATAATATATATCAGTTAACACACCCCCCAGGCTTGGTAGGCACTAGCACACCACACACGCAACACCCCCAAACCCTTGCACCTCAATGTCCTACAGCATTTGTGGCATCTACCAGCGGGTCGACCCCTCGGCAATCGAGGCGGCGATGTCAGCGGCGGGTCGCAACGGCGGCGGCAGCGGCGTCGGCAGGGCCTGCAGCACATGCGGGGGCGGTGGCAGCATTGAGGCACCCAACGGCGACGGCGTTGAGGCACCCAACCGCGGCGGCGTTGAGGCACCCAACAACGGCGACACTCGAGGCACCCGGTGGCGTGACACACACTGTGACGACGGGGGGGAGGACGGCACGAGACCGCCACCAGCTGCGGCGGGGAGGAGGGGGGTGAGTCTTCAGCCAGGCGTCGTGGTTGGCACGGCGCTGGCTGGCGTGCGGGCGAGCTGGCAGGTGCTGGCCGCGGCCGTCCGTGCGCTGGCGCATCGAAGCTGCCGCGGCAGCACAACGAGGCCGCCGCGGCAGCGCGGCGAGGCCGCCACAATTGCTCGACGAGGCCGTCAAGCGTCGAGGCCGCCATGGCAGCAGGACGTGGCCGCCATGGCAGCGCATCTATTGGAAGGTGTGGCACTGGGATGCGGACCAGGAGAGGTTTCCCCTAGAGGGCTACAGGCAAGACTTGGGTTCAAGTCCTAGTGTCAACGCTTCTAGCCTCTATGAGCGGCCGCTCCCAGTGAGGGGAGTGTTGGACGGTGTGGCACTGGGATGCGGTCCAGGATGGGTTTCCCTTAGAGGGCTACAGACAAAAGTGCTTGGGAGGGTCGTGGGTGCGCTGACCCACCACCCTAACATGCCCTTTTGCATGTAGCCCTCTAGGGGAAACCCCTCCTGGGCCGCATCGCAGTGCCACACCTTCCAACAGCATCGAAGATGCCACGGCAACGCGGCGAGGCCGCCACAGCTGCTCGACGAGGTCGCCGCAACAACGCGGCGAGGCCGCCACAGCAGCACCATGAGGCCGCCACAGCGGCGCGAAAGTGGCGGGAGGGGAAAGAGTACGCTGCGGAAGCGTGATGACAAAGAGCAAAAGGATCTTCCTGCTCTGAAACCATTATGAAGGAAGCTAAGCCTAGAAGCAAGGCATGAGAAATGTCGAGGTTTTAGCTAGGGAGAAAAGTTGATGAGAGAAAAGAGGGTTGGACTAGAAGAGAGAGGGACACAAGAAGGGTGTTGTACCCTCTACAATAGGACCCAATATTGCAGCACACCTAACCTACAAAGCCTACATAATTATATATAAATAATATATAATATATATGAATATGCATCGAATCGCGCCTCGATGCTTCGACATTTCATTCTCCCCGCATCTCGATTCGCTCATTACCGAACGTGTACAGTACTATACTGTACCTCTCTCCGTCACACCTTATATTTCTGTAATACATTCAATCTCTTCCCCAATTCTTCTCTACTTCAACTCACCACTCCCCCTGCTGCTATGTTAACCGTGGGAAGGCTCATATCTTCCCGCGGGTAACGCGGCACATAGCCGAGTGAATCACCCCATGGCCGAGTGAATCACCCCATGGCCGAGTAAATACCCCCCTGGCCGGTTGAGTACCCCCCATGGCCGAGTGAATCACCCCATGGCCGAGTGAATACCCCCCTTGCCGGTTGAGTACCCCCCATGGCCGAGTGTATCACCCCATGGCCGAGTGAATCACCCCATGGCCGAGTGAATCACCCCCATTACTTGAACAGGATGAGCATTGAAAGCAACTGGAGTTGGGCAGAGGTGAAGCGAATGCAAGTGGAGATAAATGCAGAGGTAACAAAAGCTCAAATCTCGCATGCCTGCCTCCCGCCCTCCTCTTTCTTGCAGGACACTGAGGTGAAGCGAGTGCAAGGGGAGTTGAATGCAGGGCACTGATGCAGACCAGCTCCTTCTAGAGGCCAAGACCTGGGGATTGAGACCAGATAGGCCAGGCTTTAACCAAATAGGATTGGACAGAATTGTATCCAGGCTAGGAACAGTATCCAGTGCCTGTCCATAACCTCCCCCTCTCCCCTTGCCTCACGTTGCCCCCCGTTACCTCCCCAACCTCCTCCGCAGGCGTCCCACCCCCCCCCCCCCCCCCGCACAATGCACACTGATAACAGGTCTTGTGCAAGGGGCACACTGATAACTGGACTTGTGCAGGGGGCACACTGATAACAGGTCTTATGCAAGGGGCACACTGATTACAGGTCTGTGCAAGGGACGCCATTGTTTAATACCGGTCATGTCCGGTGAGCACACTGACTGCAGGTCTAGGGCAACAGACCCCCACCTTAACGCGGTATCTAGGTAAATTTCAGGGGAAAACCCACTAATGGCCAAGAGGGGTTCAGTCCACAGAATTGGAGCTCATGCCACTGCTTGATGGGGATGTGGTGGTTGCAGCTCACATGCACTGAAAACTTTTTGAAACTATGTTGACGGCTTTCGATCGTGTGGTGTGGCTGTCATATGATTGTACTTTTATGCAGTAACTTTTGGACCTTATGCATCACAACATGGCACTACCTGAGACCAGACGTGTGATAAAAATAGAATGAATGATTAGAACAAAGGAGAACAGGGGAGACAAGCGCCTGCTGATCTCTAGGCAGAAGCGCCTCAGAGAGTTGCAGCAAGAGTACAAGCAAGACAGAGCACACACGGGCGGCACTACTAGTCCAACCACTGGAGGAAAAGCCACACGGCCAGTCTGCAAGGCATAAATAGAAAGGAGTACACAATCAAGGGTCTAGCAAGTGAGAGTCAACAGGGACTAGACCTAACTGCAAGCAATGCCGCTGATGATCTCTAGGCAGAAGCGCCTTACTAAACATATAAGCTGTGTTGGCACCGGAGGCCAAGTGTACTACGCGGGCTGGAGACGCTGCTGAAGCTCGCGTAGGAGGAAGTACCGCAGCTGCATGTGCTTCGCTCTGCCCTCAAGTCGAGGCTCCTGACACAGGAGGATCATGGCCCTGTTGTCAGTGTACAGAACCAGGGCACAGCTAGGCTGCTCACCAAAGTCGGCAAGCAAGAAAGTCAGCCAGCGCAGCTCCTGTGCCGCCATGGCACCGGCGTACATCTCAGCCTTGCAGCTAGACTGAGCAACAGACGAGGAGCGAGTGGACCTCCACGAGATGGCACCAGAACCAAGGCTGAAACAGTAGCCCTGGGAAGACCGGAGAGTCTCAACGTCGTCTGCCCAAGAAGCGTCTGTGTGCCCAGTAAGGACCACTGGCCTGCGTCCTCCCAGCACTAGCCCCATGCCCGATGTACTTGCAAGATAACGCAAAACCCTCTTAGCGGCTGACCAGTGCTGTGGTCGGTGTCTACCTGTGGCCACAAAGCGGGCCAGGATGCTGAGAGGGTATGCGAGATCTGGATGAGTGCAAGTCATCACGTACATGAGGCAACCCACCAGCTCTGCATAAGGACCACTGGGCTCTGTTGTCTCCTCGGGAACTGGAGCTGAGAGCCTGTGGTCTACTGGCAGAGGTGTGGACTGTGTGGAGGAGAACTGAAGACCGAACCTCAGAAGGACCTGGTGCACCAAGTGTGACTGGGTGAGAGTGATTGTGCGCGCTGCTCTATCTCGAGAGATCTGAAGGCCAAGGTAGCGGCGCAGCTCTCCCAGGTCAGTGCAGGTGTGTTGCCTCAGCAGCTCAGCCTTCACGGAGGCCAGTGCATCTCTGTCTACTGTAGCAAAGACCACGTCATCTACGTAGACCAGAATGTAGAACAGAGTCTGGCCAGCACGAACGAAGAGCGAAGGGTCGGCATAGGACGGAAAGAATTGCAGGTTAGCTAGCGTGGCACGCATTGTGTTGTGCCACTCATGGGGCGCTTGTCGCAAGCCGTAGACGGGGCGCCGGAGGAGCCACTGGGTTGTAGGAGGGAAAGTACCAGTGAAGCCCTGAGGGCAGCGCAGGTAGACTTGCTCGTGTAGGCTGCCCTGAAGGAAAGCAGTAGAGAAGTCGAGGGAGTGAAGCTCGTAGTCACACTGTACTGCTACGTATAGCAGCGCCCGAAGAGTAGTCAGCTTCGGGGTCGGGGCGAAGGTCTGAAAGAAGTCCACCCCCTCACGCTGATTGAAGCCTCTAGCCACGTAGTGCGCCTTGAATATAGGCGGCTCTCCATGGGGGCGCTTCACCTTGAAGAGCAACCGGCCATTGACTACGTTCACCCTAGGTGGGGGAACTGCGTCGACGTAGGTACAGGTAGCCCTCCAAGATGCCATCTCCTGCTCCATGGCAGCTATCCATTGAGAGGCCCAGGGTCACGAGGTCGCCTCAGCGTAGGTGCGAGGGGTCGGGATGTCAAAGGCGTCGGGGTCACCCTCAGGGACTAGCAGCATGGAACAGTGATGGGGAGCAGCCTCTGACCGGAAAGCAAGCTCGTACTGCCGGTCCTCCAAGACATCACTGCCGAGGGCAGGAGCACCCCTGACGGACGGAGGACAGACAGGGTCAGAGACCAGAGCGGTAGCGAAGTCAAGGCGGCGAGTAGAGGCAAAGTCAGCGACAGCAGCGATAAGAGCGTCAAGACTGGAGACAGGAACAGACGGGTCGGTAACGAGGGAGGCAAGGACCCGAGGAACAAGAGGACGAGCAGCACGAAGGTAGTCAGACAGAGGGGGAGGCACATTTATGAGCAACGGCGGAGGAGGCGAAGGCAGGAGGGGAGGACGAGACGCGTGGGAACGAAGCAACATAGGGTGAGAACGTTGAACAGGAGAGAGAGGACGAGCACCAGAGGGACGGCGAGACCAGACGTGAGACGGGGGCGTCGGGCCAGGAGACAGAGGAGGAGTAACAGGAGGGGAACGAGAGGGGAAACGAGCCGGGGACAAGTCCGGCGGAGGAAACACAGGACCATGAACATGATGAGGGGGAGACGGCGAGGGAGGCGCAGGCGAGCAGTCACGGGAGGGAAGGCCGAGTAGGCGAAGGGCGGACACCGGTGGCGACTGCTGCTGCTTCTGCTCAACGTCGACACCTGGACCACCAGCTGCACCACCGCTATGTCCGGTGCCTCCATGCCAGCACCCCCACATTAAGAAACGTCTCCAGCGCCGGTGCCACCCCCGAGCCCGCCGGGACAAGCCACGACAGGAGCCCCAGGACTAGCACCCTCTCCAACTCCAGCACCCCCAGAGTCCACGAACGGCTGCGGCTGCGGCGGCGGTAATGATGGCGACTGCGGCGGCGACTGCGACGAGGGAGGAGGAGACACCAGGGGAGGGGCAGGGGGCACAAACTGCACCGCGGGGCCACCGGAGTGAGCTTACTCCTCGACCGGGACAATCGAACGGCGAACGGCCACAGAAAATGGGAGCAAGGTGCACCCTATTTTCAGCCGGGAGCGAGGCTTAGAGGTTAAGCTGGTGAGCGGCGTAGTGAACGGCAGACGGCCACAGAAAATGGGGTGCACCGGCATGGATCATGGAGGTACGAGCCACCTCCATGACCAAACCGATGCATCGCTCAGCAACCCCATTCTGCTGCGGGGAGTCCGGTAGGGTGTATGTCTGGGTGATACCCTCCTCACGATAGAACTGACCTAGCCGACCAGAGGCAAACTCGCCGCCACGGTCAGAGTGGAGACACAGCATATGGAGACCGCGGTGGAGACGCGCAGTGATGAGCCACGGGATAAGAACGTCAGGCATGTCGGCCTTCCGCTCCAAGGGAAACACCGTGGTGTAGCGCATGAAGTCGTCAACGAGCACCAGAAAGTAGCACTCGCGACGCGGTCCAGGGACAGGGGCTGGGCCCCAGACGTCCAAGTGCAGGGTCTGAACGGATGCAGTGGCAGGGCAAAGCGAGGAGGAGTGAGGAGCACTGCGCAGCCAGCCCTCGACACAGGGCGTGCATGGCGGCACAGGCGAGGGAGGGAGAGCAGGTAGCGACGAAGGGAGGCCGAGGACTAGACCGTGCTGAGACGTGATTCAGGGGGGGGAGCGCGGGGTGACCTAGGCAGGGGTGCCACAACAATGACTGGTGGGTGAGCTACCTGGGTGGACGCAGGACCGGAGGAGGACTTGCCCTCCGGGGGGGGAGCAGTGTCCAGCGTAAACTGGCCAGACACAGGTTCCCGGGGGAACGTCGCAAGGGGGGCACCTGAGGCGGCCTCGAACCAGACCGCGTACTGGTCGCGACCAGGGAACGTAGTGGTGATGCTGAGGTCCTGAAGACAGCTGACTCCAACTAAGTTCTTGGAGAATGAAGGGATGTGCAGGCCTGTAAGGGAACAAGAGGGAACCGCCAAATAGGGAAGGGTAGTGTAGCTGCGAGCAACTACAGGACCAGAGCAGGGGTCCGCAAAGGCGACAACAGCAGGTGCAGCAAGCGACGTGAGGGCGGTGTGGTCGCGGAAGAAACAGGCAGATGCACCGGAGTCTAGAGTGAAGGACAGCGACGCCGTAGTGGCCGACGACGGAGGAGCAAGGGTAGAGCTTAGGCTAGACAAAGCAAGCTGTCCTACGCCTGTCGCAGCAGGAGAGTCTACACTACACACAGGTGCTACGCCTAAGCTAGAGAACATAGAGCAATACGATATGGAAACACTCGAAGCGTCAGCATACAGAGAATGCAATGCAGAACTAATCTGATCCATGTCTAAGTCAAACACAGGCACATCGTGGCGCAGCAGGCTGGGCCAGTCAGGGAGGTCCGGGGCGGGACCAAAGCGGCGACGGAAAAGGTCGTCGAGGCGGCGGAAGCAGCGGGCGGTGGGGTGCGAGCGACGGCACACCGTGCCACGCAGAGGCTTGGTCTGAAGCTGGTACTGGCAGCTCACAGCACCGAAGCTGCCGGTGGACGCCGAGCTGCGAGGGCCATCGCCACGACCAC
The DNA here is from genome assembly GCA_027943415.1 of Closterium sp. NIES-67. NCBI lineage: Eukaryota > Viridiplantae > Streptophyta > Zygnematophyceae > Desmidiales > Closteriaceae > Closterium > Closterium sp. NIES-67. The sequence goes on from BQMB01002032.1 coordinate 25,645, forward strand.
CACCGCCAGGGGCTCCTGGCCACCCGGGCGGGAGACGAGCCCACGGATGCTGCCGCTGCTGCTGCTGCTGGGACGGCTGCTGCTGCGGCGACGGCTGCGACTACGATTGCGGCGAATGCTGCTGCTCCTAGGCACCAGCACCAACCCTCTTGTCAGAACCACTGTCCCCGCCACCACCACCACTAGCGCCACCTCCACGTCCTCCCTTGGGGCCACGGCGGTCCCTGCGCTGGCGCTGCTGCGGGTAAGCCGCAGCTGCTATCTCGGGTGCAGGCGTAGTCGTGGCAACTGCGGCGGAGACGTCAACGTACGTGCACTGGGAGGGGGCACAGCCTTAAAAGATAGGGACTACCGCAACACCGCTCGACTGAGCGATAGTGTGCTGGCGAGTCTCTATCTCACACAGAGTAGTAATAAAGGCGGTCAGGGTGAGGTCGGCAGGGTGCTGACTAAGGAAGTGGTCGTGGGCAGTAGCTAGTCGGTCAGGCAGGCGCATGGCGATGAGGTACAGGGTAGCGCAGAAAGGTGGGGGGAAGGCAGTAAGCTGGGCGGCAGAGCTAGTAGCGCGGTAGCTGGTCTCTAGTGCACGGAGGTGAGTAGCGAGGTCAGCTACCGTGGGGAAAGCAGAAAGTTCAGGGAAGAGCATGGGTAGGATCAAGCAGCCAGCAGAGGCGGAAGCAGGCCTGGAGTAACGCTCAACTACTGCAGCGAGAAACTCCTTGGCGTTCGCGACAACGGTAAAGCGCGGACCCTCAGACAGGGGGAAGGCATGGCTAATGGCAAGGTAGGCTACTGCGTCGCGAGAATCCGAGACAGCTCGAGCAAGCGCAGCAGCAGCAAAAGCCTCGCTCTTAGCAGTGGTAGGGTCAGCAGGGAGGGGATCAGGCGCAGGGGGGCAGGGAAGTAAACCATTAACATGCATAGCCAGGGAGTGCCCATCCTGGCGCTGACCTGTCAGGCGCCAGCGGAGGTCGAAGAGTCAAGCTGCGAAGTCAATCGCGTGCCCCCCAGCGTCCAAGCGAAGAACGGCGTCGGCCATTGCAAATTGTGATAGCGGCACAACGGCTCAGCGGCGCAGCGACTCGGCGGCTCGGCGGCTTGGCCGCTCGGCGCCTCGGGGACATGGCGGTACGGCGGCTCGGCGGCACGGCGGCTCGACGGCGCGGCGGCGCGGGTGCTCGGCGGCTCGCGGACACGGCGGCTCAGCGGCTCAGGCGACGAGGCTGGCTAGGGCGCAAGGGGCCGGAAGGGGCGCGACGGGGCCAGCTAGGGGCGCGAGGGGCCGTAGTGGCGCGTGGGGCCGGTAGGGTCGCGACGGGGACGGCTAGGGGCGCGACAGGGCTTTAGGAGTGCGACGGGGCCGATAGGGCGCGACGAGGCCGGTTAGGGGCGCGAGGGGCCGGTAGGGGCGCAACGAGGCCAGCTTGTGGCGCGTGGGGCCGGCTAGGGGCGCAAGGGGCCGATAGGGGTGCGACGGGACCGGTTAGGGGCGCGACAGGGCCGTAGGAGCGCGACGGGCCCGGTAGGGGCGTGACGGGGCCAGCTAGTTACGCGACGGGGCCAGCTAGTTACGCGACGGGGCCGTAGGGGCGCGACGGGGCCGTAGGGGCGCAATGGGGCTAGCTAGGGGCGCGACGGGGCCGGCTAGGGGCGCGAGGGGCCGTAGGGGCGTGACGGGGCCTGCTAGGGGCGCGACGGGGCCGTAGGGGCGCGCGGGGCCAGCTAGGGGCGCGAGGGTCCGGTAGGTGGCGGCACAGGGCAGAAGCGAGTGGGTGGACCTACCTACTTGTGATACCACGTTAAAACTAGAATGAATGATTAGAGCAAAGGAGAACAGGGGAGATATAGCGTTTGGGTTGTACCCACTAAGAACATACCCTATCTAGCCTATAACTTCTACATAACAATATATGTATAAGTTGACAACGTGGCTATGCAGTGGCCGCCAATGGCAACCTTTTTTTCCCTCCCTGATTCGAGTGTTGTTGAACTGTACTTCCAACCAAACGCCTTGTGATTCTACTGGGGGAAGCTGACTCTGCCAAGCTGGGAGGGTAAATGACTAATACCGTGAGTGACATACCATTGGAGAAACGGTGAATGCTGATGATTGGTATGTCATCGTCATTCACAAATTAGCGTTGGGGCAAATACAGGTAGCATTGTTGAGTCAATCTACTACCAGTGGCGAGATGAGTCCTTGTAGCGTATGCCCTTCATTGCCAGACGGGGCATCCAGAAAATGTATCGCGAAGGCCAAAACGCGCACCAGTACAGGCATGCAGCCATGGCGTCGACTCATAGGATCTCCTGTTCGTTCTACCCGCCATTTCTCCTTGTTGCAGCCCTCCTACTCGCTCTTCTCTTCCATTCCTCCCGCGCCGTAACTACCATTGAGGCAACCAGCGACAATGACGGCGAATGCGGATGGGCAGAGACGAAGTCAGGAGCCACGAGCGCTGTAATATACGGACCCGACGCCGCAGACACACCGATACTCTCAGCCCCAGGCGCATTTCCCGCTGGTGATCGGAATCTTAGAGAAGAGGAAGCGCGCGCGGTAGTAGCCGCGGAGGAGCGCGCGCGGCTGGCGGAGCGGCGCGCGAAGGAGCTCGACGCGGAGCTCCGCGCGGCGCTGGGGAACGTGGCGCGACTGGAAGACGCAGTCACACAGATGGGTTGGTGGGATGGGGGAGAGTAGGGGGCAGGGGGAGAGGAGGGGGAAAGGAGGGGGAGAGGAGGGGGAAAGGAGGGGGAGAGGAGGGGGAGGGGAGGGGGAGAAGAAAGTGCTGGGGAAGCGGCGTGATTTGGGGCCGGGGGAGAGCTGAAGCTTGCAGGGAAAGACTGGTTTTGGTTAGTGCGTGAAACTATGGGGATCCTGATGTTCTAAAAGTTTGCAAGACGGCGTGTGGCGTCCACAGCGTGCTCAATGTGCATACCGCCTCCTTTACCACCTCCTTTGCTGCTTCCTTACCTCCTCTCTTCCCTTCGCCCCCTCCCATATCCCAGAGGAGCACCTGGCAATGGCGGAAAAGCGGTGTGGGGAGAAGAGGGCAGAGGCGGGGAGGCAGTTGAAGGCGTGCATTGGGGAGAGGGAGAGAGCCAAGGTGCAGCTGCACGAGTGTGGTGAGTGGGTTGTTTGCATATCCAGAACCATTTTCATTCAGAGCAATGCAGCAGCCCAGTCCAGTCCTGGGCACGGCCCTCCTTCTCCTCCTCCTCTGCCCAATTCCCGTCTCCATGATCCCTTGCTCATCCTCTCACACCCTTTATGTCCTCCTCCCATCTACTCCCTCTTCTGCGTTCCCTCCCTTTCCTCCTACCCTTCCCTTCCCTCTCCTCCTCTCTCCGACTCTCACTCTTTCTCTCCCTCTCCCGCTTTCCCCACCCCCCTCCATCCCCGTGAGAAGCTTTCCTGGCAGCGAGAGAGGAGCAGGGCTGAGGGAGGGAGGTCAGCTGCAGCAACAGAGAGGGAGCTAAGCTTGCCAATCCCGCACAGTGCCTCGGCATATTGGCCACAAAGGACATTGTCAGTGTGGTGGCTGTGAGCCACCAGTCACTCCTCCTGCCTGTCATTGTGCCGTGCCGGGGCACTGAATCATGGACCGTGTGTCAGAAAGTAGAACTAGGCTAGGAGGTAGTGAAGGCCGCCATGAAAGTGGCGGCGGGGTTTAGCTAGGAGGTAGGCGAGAGTGTCGAGAGAAGAAGTGTTGGACTAGGAAGAGAGAGGCATACAAGGAGGGGTTTGTACCCTCTACAGAAAGGTTCAGTAACAACCTACCAAGCCTATATAAATTATAACTTCTCATGCGTTTCAATACACTCGAACAGTGTCAACTTATACATATGATCTATGTAGAAGTTATAGGCTAGACTAGGTGTGTGTTTCTAGTGAGTACAACCCAACAGGTATATGTTCTAGGTTTCTCCTTCTAGTAAAGCATTCACATAATCTAACATGGTATCGAGTAGGTTAGGTCCCCCCGCCCGCTTCCGCCCACGCCCTAGTCTCTCGTCCGCCCCTAGCCGGCCCCCTGGCCATCGCGTCCGTCACTACCTGGCCCCTTGGCCATCGCGTCCGCCCCTAGTCGGCCCCCTGGCCGTAGCGTTCGCCCCTAGCTGGCCCCCTGGCCGTCGCGTTCGCCCCTAGTCGGCCCCCTGGCCGTCGTGTTCGCCCCTAGTCGGCCCCTGGCCGTCGCGTCCGCCCCTAGCCGGCCCCCTGGCCGTCGCGTCCGCCCCTAGCTGGCCCCTTGGCCGTCGCGTCCGCCCCTAGTCGGCCCCCTAGCCGTCGCGTCAGCCCTCAGCTGGCCCCCTGGCCGTCGCGTCCGCCCCTAGTCGGCCCCCTGGCCGTCGCGTTCGCCCCTAGCTGGCCCCCTGGCCGTCGCGTTCGCCCCTAGCTGGCCCCCTGGCCGTCGCGTTCGCCACTAGTCGGCCCCCTGGCCGTCGTGTTCGCCCCTAGTTGGCCCCTTGCCGTCGCGTCCGCCCCTAGCCGGCCCCCTGGCCGTCGCGTCCGCCCCTAGCTGGCCCCTTGGCCGTCGCGTCCGCCCCTAGTCAGCCCCTGGGCCGTCGTGTCAGCCCTCAGCTGGCCCCCTGGCCATCGCGTCCGCCCCTAGTCGGCCCCCTGGCCGTCGCGTTCGCCCCTAGCTGGCCCCTTGGCCGTCGCGTTCGCCCCTAGTCGGCCCCCTGGCCGTCGCGTTCGCCCCAAGTCAGCCCCCCTGGCCGTCGCGTCCGCCCCTAGCCGGCCCCTTGGCCGTCGCGTCCGCCCCTAGCTGGCCCCCTTGCCGTCGCGTCCGCCCCTAGCTGGCCCCTTGGCCGTCGCGTCCGCCCCTAGTCGGCCCCCTGGTCGTCGCGTCCGCCCTTAGCTGGCCCCCTGGCCGTCGCGTCCGCCCCTAGCTGGCCCCCTGGCCGTCGCGTCCGCCCTCAGCTGCCCCCCTAGCCGTCGCGTCCGCCCCTTGTCGGCCCCCTGGCCGTCGCGCCCGCCCCTAGCTGGCCCTCTGGCCGTCACGACCGCCCCTAGCCGGCCCCTTGGCCGTCGCGTCCGCCCCTCGCTGGCCCCTTGGCCGTCGCGTCCGCCCCTAGCCGGCCCCCTGGCTGTCACGTCCGCCCCCAGCCGGGCCCCTGGCCGTTCGCGCCCGCTCCTAGCCGCCCCCCTGGCCGTTCACGCCCGCCCCTAGCTGGCCCCACTGGCCGTCGCGCCCGCTCCTAGCTGCCCCCCCCCCTGGCCCCACGCGCCCGCTCCTGGCCGGCCCACTGACCGTCGAGCCCGCTCCTAGCCGTCCCCAGCAGCGCCCGCCCGGCCCCTCCTTGAGCCCGCCCGGCCCACAGTCGCGCCTGCCCGGCCGCCCTGCGCGTGCTAGGCCCCTCCTAGCGCCTACCCAGTCCCAGTGCGCCTGCCCGGCCCCTCCTCCTGCCAGCCCAGCCCCTCCTCATGCTTGCTCAGCCTGCCGTGCCACCTCGGGCCCCTTGTCCTCTGCTAGCCCGCGCTGGGGCGCCCCGCAGCCGCCCTACTGGAGAGTGCTGCCGCCGTGTCCCTGTGCCGCTGTGCTCCTGCCGAGCAGAGGAGCTGTACTGATGTGTCGCTTAGGAGCTGTGTCGCTGACCCTGCACGATGGCTGACTTCGTGCTCCGCCTGGACGCTGAGGGCCACGCGGTTGACTTCGTCGCCTGGCTCTCCGATCTCCGCCGTCAGCTTACAGGTCAGCGCCAGGATGGACACTCGCTAGTTGTCCATGCTGATGGCTTGCTCCCCCGCCCCCCTGCACCTGCTCCCCTTACTGCTGACCCCACCTCCGCTGAGAGTGAGGCTTTCTCTACTGCTGCGCTTGCCTGTGCGGTCTGGGACTCAAGCGATGCAGTAGCTCAGGTTGCTATCAGTCACGCCCTCCCTGTGTCTGAGCGCTCGCGTTTCGCTACAGTTGATACGGCCAAAGCTTATTTAGACGCTGTTATTGCTTGCTATTCCACACCTGCATCCACTTCTGCCGGCCGCCTGCTCTTCCCGATGATGTTCCCAGACCTTGCTGCCTTCCCTACTATCGCACTGCCAGCACTGCTGCCCAACTGACTGCGCTCCCCCCCCCCATTCTGCATGACCCTCTATTTTATCGCCATGTGCCTGCCAAACCGCCTACCTAGTGCCCGCGACCACTTCCTTAGCCAGCACCCGGGTGACCTCACACTGACCGCCTTTGTCGACACCCTCACCGAGATCGAGACGCTCCAGCGCACTATCGCTCAGTCGAGCGGTGCGCCGGCAGTCTCTATCTTTCACGGCTGTGCCCCCTCCCAGTTTACGTTTACTGACGTTTCGGCTGCAGTCACCACTGCGACCCCTCTTACCGAGACGGCTGCTGCGGTCCAGGGAGGTCATGGCCGTGGCCGTGGGCGTGGCGATGGCCGTGGCCGCCAGGGAGGTCGTGGTAGTAGCACTAGTGGTGGTGGTGGAGGTGGTGGTGACGGTAGTCCACCTGAGGGGACTACCACCGGTGGGCAGGAGCATACGCACTCGCCTTCGCAGCCGGAGCAGCCCTAGCAGCAGCCGCCGCCGTCCCAGCAGCAGCCGTCGCAGCCGTGGGCTCGTCTCCCACCTGGTTGGCCCTGCATTTCCGGCAGTGGTTGCCGAGGTGGTGGGCCGCGCAGCTTGACGTCTACCGGCAGCTCCAGTGCTGTGACCTGCCAGTACCAGCTTCAGACCGGGCCTCTCCGCGGCACACTGTGCTGTCGCCCGCACCCCACCGCCCGCTGTTTCTGCCGCCTCGACGATCTCTTTCGTCGTCGCTTTGGCCCGGCCCCGGACCTCCCCGACTGGCACAGCCTGCTTCGCCAGGGCGTGCCGATCTTTGAGTTACACTGAGGGAAAAAACCGTCCGGATGTTTGGCAATAAGTTGGGTTTTTAGGCTTTGAGACTACTGTATGGTAAACCTGCAAGATGCACGGTGGTACATGTTGGGAGAGGCACAAAGTGGATGCGTTCACAGCACTAAGAACTAGAATAGTACATTGGATCTAACTCATACTCCAAAAGATATACAACGAGTACATCCGGACAGTTTTTTCCCAGGACAAAGAGCAAACTTCCGAACAACGTTTCTAGTACCTAGTCCACCTACTCTTGGCGTTGATCACCATCCACACCCTCCTAGGCATGTTATCTATGTGGTTAGTGCAGACCTTTGCATGAAGCTTCTTGCACTCTTCCTTGACCCACCATTTTGCATAAGGGGGTGAGCACAAGGAAAATTGCGAAGTATTTGAGCGTATGCATAAGTATTGTGCACGAATTGAGATTGAATGTAATCTCTGAGACTAGCCAAGCCGAGGGGTGTCCAAAGATGCCATTACTTGAATGGTCCCGGCTTATCATGGGTTGTTTTCGTCGAATCAGAGTAGGGTGAAATCACGTATAGAGTGGCAAAATCTAGCATACCCGCCACGAAACTTAGGGTAACCGAGCACGGTCGATTGAGCATCCTTTCATTGTTAGAATCATGTTAAAATCCGCGAGTCTAGTGACAGTGCATCAGTTGAAGAAGTCTCGACTGTTTGGGAAGAATATCAGGGTTGAGGTCTGGTGAGGAAGAGGGGCACTCCAGAGCTACATATCCATGCTCTCCGAGCCATTCCAAGCCTAGGCAGGGAAAATGACATGGAATGCCTTGGAGAGCATAAGTATGTTGCGCTGGAGTGACCCTTTTTCTCACCAGACCTCAATCCAGATATTCTTCCCAAACAGTCGAGGTTTCTTCGACTGCTGCCCCGTCACTAGACCCGCGGATTTTAACATGGTTCACACAGTGAAAGGATGTTCAGTCGACCGTGCTCTGTTACCCTAAGATTCGTGGCGGGAATGCTAGATTTTGCCACTCTATTCGTGATTTTACCCTAGAACGATACGACGAAGACGACCCATGATAAGCCGGGACCATTTAACTAATGGCATCTTTGGCCACCCCTCGGCTTGGCTAGTCTCTGAGATAACATTCATTCAGAATTTGTGTACAATACTTATGCATACGCTCAAATACTTTGCAATTTTCCTTGTGCTCACCCCCTTATGCAAAATGGTGGGTCCAGGAAGAGTGCGAGAAGCTTCATGCAAAGGTCTGCACTAACCCCATAGATAACATGCCTAGGAGGGTGCGGATGGTGATCAACGCCAAGAGTAGGTGGACTAGGTACTAGAAACGTTGTTCGGAAGTTTGCTCTTTGTCCTGGGAAAAAACTGTCCGGATGTACTCGTTGTATATCTTTTGGAATATGAGTTGGATCCAATGTACTATTCTAGTTCTTAGTGCTGTGAACGCATCCACTTTGTGCCTCTCCCAACGCGTACCACCATGCATCTTGCAGGTTTACCATACAGTAGTCTTAAAGCCTAAAAACCCAACTTCGTGCCAAACATCCGGACGGTTTTTTCCCTCAGTGTAGATATGGATAAGATAGGTGCTGCTTTGCATGCTTTGTATGCTGATGCTTCTAGTGTTGCTGGATCTTATTACCTTGTGTACTCTAGCTTAGGTGTCTCACCCTTGTGTAGCTTAGCCTCCCCTGCTGTGTCAGGCGTAGGACTGCCTCGTTTGCCTAGCCTAGGTTTTTCACCGGCTCCGTTCCCAGCCTCCGCCACTGCCTCGCTGTCCTTCACTCTCGATTCCGGTGCTTCTACCTGTTTCTTCCGCGACCGCTCCACGCTTACGCCGCTTGCTGCACCTGCTGTTGTCTCTCTCGATGACCCCTCTGCGGGTCCCGTCGTCGCTCGCAGTTCCACGTCCCTTCCCTGTCCAGCAGTTCCCTCGGGCTCTCTTACAGGCCTCCACGTTCCCTCGTTCTCGAGGAACCTGGTTGGTGTCGGCTGTCTTCAGGACCTCGGCGTCACCACTACGTTCCCCGGGCACGAGCGTTTCGCTGTCTGTTCTGAGGCTGTCTCGGTTCCCCACTTGCTACGTTCCCCCGGGACCCGGTGTCCGGACTGTTTACCCTTGACACCGCTTCCCCCCCGGTTGGTGCATCCTCCTAGGTCGCTGCAGCTTGCTCGTGTCGGTCTCTCACTCACCCGTCCCTTTTGTGGCACCACCGCCTAGGTCACCTTGCACTCCCGCATCTGCGTCACATGTCCCAGCACAATCTTGTCTTAGGCCTCCCCGCGTCGCTCCCCGCCCTTCCCCCCTCGCCTGCTCCACCATGCACACCCTGCGTCGAGGGCCGGCTCCGCCGTGCCCCTCACTCCTCCTCGCTTCGCCCTGCCAATGCTCCCCTTCAGACCCTGCACCTGGACATTTGGGGCCCAGCCCCCCTCCCCGGACCGCGTGGCGAGCGCTACTTTCTTGTGCTCGTCGATGACAACACGCGCTACACCACGGTGTTTCCCCTGGAGCGGAAGGCCGACGTGCCCGACGTTCTTCTCCCGTGGGTTGTGGTTGCGCGTCTTCACCGCGGTCTCCCCGTGTTATGTCTCCACTCTGACCGTGGCGGCAAGTTCGCCTCTGGTCGGCTTGGACAGTTCTGTCGTGCGGAGGGCATCACCCAGTCGTACACCTTGCCGGACTCGCCACAGAAGAATGGGGTTGCTGAGCGCCGCATCGGCTTGGTCATGGAGGTGGCTCGTACCTCCATGATCCATGCCGGTGCACCCCATTTTCTGTGGCCGTTCGCTGTTGGCTACGCCGCTCACCAGCTTAACCTGTGGCCACGCTCCCAACGACCGCAGGTTTCGCCGACCCTCCTTTGGACTGGGTCCCCCGGTGAGGGTCCCCCGGTGACGCGTCTGCGTTCCACGTCAAGGGCTGCCTTGCTCACGATCGTGCCTCTGGTACGGACAAGCTCATTGCCCGCACTGTCCCCTGTGTCTTCCTTGGTTTCCCCCTAGACTCGTCTGACTGGCTCTTCTACCACCCGCAGTCTCACCACTTCCTCCAGTCTCGTGACGTCACCTTTGACGAGTCCGTCTCCTTCTACCGTCGCTTCCCTTACTGAGGTCTCCTGGTTCCCCCCCCCCTGTTCCTTGCCCCCTCTCCCCCGGTAGCCCCTCCTCCCCTCCCGCCGCGTCCTGCCACGTCTGGTGTCTCCCATGTCACTCCCCTCCCGTCGGTTGTCCCCGTTGAGGAGTCTGCTGACTCTGGTGGTTCCCCCGCCCCGCCCTTGCCGCGTCCCCCTTCCCTGGTGTCTCCGCCCCCGCTGTCGCAGTCGCCGCCGTCGTCGCCATCGCCGCCGTTGTCGCCGCCGTCATAGCCGCCGTCGCAGCCGCCGCCGCCGCCGCTGCCACTCTTGGCCTCTGGGGGTGCTGGCGCTGAGGAGGGTGTTCGTCTTGCGCCTCCTCGCGTGGTCTGTCCCGGCGGGCCTGGGGGTGCCGCTGGGGCTGAGGAGGGTTCTCGCTCTAGGGGTGTTGGTTCTGGGGGTGCTGCTGTTGAGTGTTCTCCCGGAGGTCATCGTGCCCCTGCAGGTTCGAGGGTCGAGCACCAGCCGCCGCCGCAGCCGCCGCAGTCGTAGCCGCCGGCATCCGCTCTTCGACTGCTCGGCCTTTCCTCCCCTGACCGTTTGCCGGAGTCTCCCCCACCTCCTCTTGACCTTCCTGTCTACGGCCCTGTGTTCCCGCCCCCGGACTCTTCTCCGGCCCGTCTTCCTCCTCGTTCCCCTCTTGTGTCACCTCCGCTGTCTCCTGACCCTACACCTCCGTCCCACATTTGGTCTCGCCATCCCTCCCGTGCTCGTCTTGTCTCCGCTGTCCTGCGCTCCCATCCTGTGTTACTCCGTTCTCACTCGTCTCGTCCTCCCCTCCTCCCCTCGCCTCCTCCCTTGTCGCTCGTTGTTCCAACTCCCCCGCTGTCAGACTACCTCCGTGCCGCTAGTCCCCTTGTCCCTCGGGTCCTTGCCTCACTTGTTACAGACCCGTCTGTTCCTGTCTCCTGCCTTGACACGCTTGTTGCTGATGTCGCTGACTTCGCCTCTACCCGCCTCCTTGACTACGCTACCGCTCTGGTCTCTGACCCTGCCCGTCCTCCGTTCGTCGGGGGTGCACCTGCCCTTGGCAGTGAGGTACTAGAGGACAGGCAGTACGAGCTTGCTTTCCTTTCCGAGGCCGCTCCCCATCTCTGCTCCATGCTCCTAGTCCCAGAGGGTGACCCAGACGCCTTTGACATCCTGACCCCTCACACCTACGCTGAGGCCACCTCGGGACCCTGGGCCTCTCAGTGGATAGCTGCCATGGAGCAGGAGATGGCATCTTAGAGGTCCACCGGCACTTACGTCGACGCAGTTCCCCTACCTGAGGTGAACGTAGTCGATGGTCGGTGGCTCTTCAAGATGAAGCGCCCTCCTGGAGAGCCGCCTGTCTTCAAGGCACGCTACGTGGCCAGAGGCTTCAGCCAGTGCGAGGGGGTTGACTTCTTCAAGACCTTCGCCCTGACCCCGAAGATGACTACTCTTCGGGCACTGCTACACGTAGCAGCACTGCGCGATTATGAGCTTCACTCCCTCGACTTCTCTATTGCCTTTCTTCAAGGCAGCCTACACTATCAGGTCTACCTGCGTCGACCTCAGGGCTTCACTGGTACCTTCCCCCCTGGGACCCAGTGGCTCCTCCGGCGCCCGGTCTACGGCCTGCGTTAAGCTCCCCGCGAATGGCACGACATTCTGCGTGCCACGTTAGCAGACTTGCAGTTCTTTCCATCCTCTGCTGACCCCTCGTTGTCTGTGCGTTCCGGCCAGACTCCGTTCTACATCCTTGTCTACGTAGACGACCTAGTCTTTGCTACTGCTGACAGGGACGCGCTGGCCTCTGTGAAGGCCGAGCTGCTGAAGAGACACACCTGCACTGACCTTGGAGAGCTGCGTCGCTATCTTGGCCTGCAGATCTCCAGGGACAGAGCAGCACGCACCATCACTCTGACACAGTCACACTTGGTGCGTCAGGTCCTTCAGAGGTTCGGTCTTCAGTTCTCCTCCGCACAGCCCACACCTCTACTTGTAGACCATGGGCTCTCTGCTCCAGTTCCTGAGGAGCCAGTAGAGCCCAGTGGTCCTTACGCACAGCTGGTGGGTTGCCTCATGTACCTGATGACTTGGACTCGCCCAGATCTTGCATACCCTCTCAGCATTTTGGCTCGCTTTGTGGCCACTGGCAGACACCGGCCACAGCACTGGTCGCCGCTAAGAGCGTTTTGCAATATCTAGCAAGTACATCGGGCATGGGGTTAGTGCTAGGAGGACGCGGGCCGGTGGTCCTCACTGGGCATACAGACGCTTCTTGGGCAGACGACTCTGAGACTCTCAGGTCGTCTCAGGGCTACTGCTTTAGCCTTGGTTCGGGTGCTATCTCTTGGAGATCCACTCGCTCATCGTCTGTTGCTCAGTCCAGCTGTGAGGCTGAGATCTACGCTAGTGCCATGGCGGCACAGGAGCTCCGCTGGTAGACCTTCTTGCTGACTGACTTAGGTGAGCGGCCTAGCTTTGCCCCGGTCCTGTACGCTTACAACAGGGCCATGATCCTCCTGTGTCAGGAGCCTCGGCTTGAGGGCAGAGCGAAGCATATCCAGCTGCGGTACTTCCTCCTGCGCGAGCTATAGCAGCGTCTCGAGGCCCGTGTAGTTCACTTGGCCTCCGGTGGCAATACAGCTGACATCTTTACTAAATCGCTCGCGCCTAAAGATCATCAGCGGCACTGTGTACAGCTTGGTCTTGTTCCTGTAGCTTCTCATTTGCTAGGGCCATGATTGTGGACTCTCTACTATATATGCCTGTCTGACTGGCCTTGTGGCCTTATTGTCAAACATGTCTATTTGTTATGTCTGTATAGACTGTATAGGGTAGCCTCTTAGAGGGTACAACACTTAGCTATATTGTGTGTACTCTCCCTCTATCACTATCATTCAATTTTCTGATACTTATCTCCTGTGGCGCCCTGACTTGCTTTTCTCTTGTTTGTACTCTTGCTGACTGGTCTCTGGACCCCTGCCTCAGTGGTTGGACTAGTAGTGCCACCCTGAGCTGTGTGCTTCTTGCTTAGCACCACCCTTTATCTACCCTAGGGGGTGTGTCAACTTATACATATGATCTATGTAATAGTTAGAGGCTAGACTAGGTGTGTGTTTCTAGTGAATACAACCCAACAGGTATATGTTCTAGGTTTCTCCTTCTAGTAAAGCATTCACGTAATCTAACAAACAGGGCCTCCAGCTTTGAGCTCTGCCCTTGGGAGAGATGGCAGTTTGCAAGGCTACTGATATCAATGAGTTCATGCTGGCAAGAGCAGTGTCCAGTGACGGTCCCGACCCGACTGAATCCTGACGAACCAAGGCATGGCATGGGTGGTTGAGGGGGTGCGCATGGAGTGGAGGTGCTAGAAGCGGTTGCTGGAGTTGGAGAGGCGCACGGTGCCCGCTGCCATGCCGCCCTTTCTCTTGCGGTGGTACACAACGGGCCCGCACACCGCCAGTATCGCCAGCATGATACCCTGCACACACGTGCTCAAAAGAGGGTCGGCGTTGAAAAGATAGCAGCGAGCGAAACACGCATGCTTGTATTGGTATCAGAAATGAGGGCGGAGAGACAGCCAATTCCCTCACTTCCCTCATTACCGGACTTGCTGGAGGCAAGTCAGGAAGCAGCAGCGGATTTGAAAGGAAGTGAAGGAATGGATTGCCAGCAAGGAAAGCTCACCTCGAACCCCAGCACCGACAGTGTCTCCACCTCTGGCTTGCACGACTCGTACGTCAAAAAGCGCCTCATTCTCTCACCCCCCAACCCATCCCTGCTGCCACTACCACTGCCACCGCTGCCACCGTTGCTGCTGCTGCTGCTGCTGCCTCCTCTGGCCCCTTCCTCCTCCGCACTGGCTTCCATGCTGCTCACCCGCCCTGCCACCTGCACTGTCCTCACCTCCCCCAGTAACCGCCTCAGCAGCATCGTCCCCTCTTCTTGACCCCATCCTTGCACAACCTCAACTTCTGCTCTCCCCTCAACACTTCCCGAGCCCTCCCGGTATCCAACTGCTTCCAGTTGCTGCACCGCATGGCTTCTGCCGTCCAGCCTCCTCCTAGCACCGCTCTCAGATGGATCAGCCACCCCCTTTCCCCCCCGCAACTCGTTCCTACCAGCATCCTCTCCCCCAAGCCCCTCACTAATAACCACGCCATCACCCCTTTCCTGGATTCTGCGCTTGCTGCTTCCACTGCGCCCCCTGCTTCCATTGGAATCGATCTCCTGCGCCTCCCTGCCTTCCCCTGCCCCGTCTCCTCCCCCTCCCTCCTGCAGCTCCCCCCCGTCCCCGCCAGCGCCATTTATCCCGCCCCTCCCCCCGCTCGACCCCCTCGCCCCCGCCTCTCCGAACGCCTGACGCGCCCCCCCCGCCACGTCCCCGCGTGTCTTGGCAGCGCCGCCAGCGCGGGCGCGCGCGGACGGGAGGGAGGAGACGGCACCACTGTAGCGCTCGATGCAGGAGATGGCCTGGCGGTACCCCGTGGGCTGGCACGCGGGGTCCTCCACCTGCGGGGGAGGGGGGAGAGGGGAGGGGAGGGGGAGAGGGGGAGAAGGCAGTGATGTAAGGGGAGTAACTCGTTCAAGGTTTAAAGCAGTAGCGATATGGACAGAGGTAAGTAGTCCGGAATGCCAAGCCATGACGGAGAAGCGGGAACTCGAAGAAAGAGCCGTGCTAAGGTGAAACCTGGGCTACACGGATACACGCGTTTTGAGGCGCGTCAGAGGCAACTAGAAGAAAGAGAAAGGCCTAGGTGGGCTGAGGTGAGACCTCGGCTACACGGATACACGCGGGTGCAAATGATGCCGGCCGAGCTAGGCTCGGCTCGGCTCGGCTAGCTTAGATAGGCAGCGCCGTGCTTCTGCTGACCTTCTGCTGCTCCGTGCATATGAGGCACGCGCCCGTGATGTTGCACTGAGTCCCTGTCGCCGACGGATCCATCGCTCGCCCTTCCACCGCCTCCCCTTCCCCTTCCCCCTCCCCGTCCCCTTTCCCGTCCCCCATCCGCGCGTCCTCCTCCGGCTCAGCGCCTTGCGACGAAGCCGCGGATGCCGCACCCACCCTGCATGGCAACGACAAGTGTTTACTCTTGCTCAAGAAACTAGTGATGGATATGCAGAGCAGAAATATGTTGATCCGAAACTGTCATTGCACTGCACTGACAGAAATAAGTTGATCCGAAACTGTCATTGCACTGCACTGCACTGCACTGTCAGAAATAAGTGGCAACGCAGGAACGCTCATTGCACTGCAGTGCACGCCTTGCAGTGCACGCCTTGCACTGCACGGTACAACCCCAGTGGAGTAACGAACAACGGGGGCAAGTGTGCACTAGTGGTTTCCCAAGTCCAAGCCACAGCGAAAGCAGGAGCGTACCGTCGGGCGGAAGCGTCGGGTCGACATAGCGACGGCACGATGAGGAGGCCGACGACAACGAGGAACAGCGCGATCCTACGGCCCATAGCAGCAGACGACGGCGACGACGCGACGAGGGCGACGAGGGCGATGGATCAAGGACGATGTGCGGTGGCTGGAACGCGAAAGGAGCTAGGACGATTCTGCTTGATAGCGAGGCTCATTATAAGGGGCCATTCACGGTAAGACTAGCCGCCGAACTCCAGTCGCTTGTTGTCACGTAGCACAGGTTCCGAAGCGGAGAGCGATACGACCAGGAGGTTCAATTGGGAATTTAGGAACCACAAGACGGATCCCCGGCAATAAGCAGTGAGCTAGATCGGCGGGAGGAGCAGTGGTGGCGGTGGTGGAAGCTCTAGAATCAAGGATTCTGATGGGCTCTGAAACCTACATTCACACCCACGAGAGGATGTTTGTCAACTTATACATATTAGCTATGTAGAAGTTATAGGCTAGACTGGGGTATGCTTCTAGTGAGTACAACCAACTAGTAATTGTTCTAGGTTTCTCCTTCTAGTTCTATTATTCAGTTCTTACTTTAACATGGTATCACGCGTAAGTTAGAATCCCCCACCTACCGCTTCCGCCCGTACCCTAGCTAGGCCCCGCCGCATCCCCCCTGGGCCTCGTCGCGCCTCCTAGCCCCGTCACGCTTCCTAGCCCCGTCGCGCCCCTCCTGGGCCCCGCCGCGCCTCCTAGCCCCATCGCGCCCCTCCTGGGCCCCGTCGTGCCTCCTAGGCCCCGTCGCGCCCGCTAGGCCCCGTCGCGCCCTGCCTGGCCCCGTCGCGCCCGCCTGACCCCATCGTGCCCCTCCTGGGCCCCGTCGCGCCTCCTAGCCCCGTCGCGCCCCTCCTAGGCCCCGTCGTGCCTCCTAGGCCCCGTCGCGCCCGCTAGGCTCTGTCGCGCCCTGCCTGGCCCCGTCGCGCCCGCCTGGCCCCGTCGTGCCCCTCATGGGCCCCGTAGCGCCTCCTAGCCCCGTCACGACTCCTAGCCTCGTCGCGCCCCTCCAGGGCCCCGTCGTGGCTCCTAACCCCGTCGCCCCTCCTGGGCCCCGCCGCGCCTCCTAGCCCCGTCGCGCCTCTCCTGGGCTCCGTCGTGCCTCCAAGGCCCGGCCGAGCCCACTCCGGCCCCGTCGCGCCCTGCCTCGCCTCGTCGCGCCCGCTAGGCCCCGTCGCGCCCTGCCTGGCCCCGTCGCGCCCGCCTGGCTCCGTCGCGGCCTGCCTGGCCCCGTCGCGCCTGCCTAGCCCCTCCGCGCCTGCCTGGACCTGCCGCGCCTGCTTGGCCCTGCCGCGCCTGCCTGGCCCCGCCGCGCCTGCCTGGCCCTGCCGCGCCTGCCTGGCCCCGTGGCGCCCGCCAGGCCCCGTCGCGGACTGCCTGGCCCCGTCGCGCCTGCCTGGCCCCTCCGCCCCTGCCTGCCCCTGCCCCGCCTGCCTGGCCCCGCCGCGCCTGCCTGGCCCCGCCGCGCCTCCCTGGCCCTGCCGCTCCTGCCTGGCCCCTCCGTGCCTACCTGGTCCCTCCGCGCCTGCCTGGCCCCGCCGCGCCTGCCTGGCCCCTCTGCACCTGCCTAGCCCGGCCGCGCATGCCTGGCACGGCCGAGCCCGCCGGGCCCTGCCACGCCTCCCTGGCCCCGCCGCGCCTGCCTGGCCCCGCCGCGTCTGCTTGGCCTCTCCCACTGCCGCCCGGCCCCTCTTCGTACCTGTTCGGCCTGCCGTGCCACCTCGAGCTCCGTCTACTCTGCTCGCCAGCGCCGGGGCGCCTCGCGGCCGCCGTGCTGGAGAGTGCTGCCGCCGTGTCCCTGTGTCGCTGTGTCCCTGCGGATCTGTGGAGCTATGCCGCTGACCCTGCACGATGGCTGACTTCGTGCTCCGACTGGATGCCGAGGGCCATGCGGTTGACTTCGTCGCCTGGCTCTCCGATCTCCGCCGCCACCTTACAGGTCAGCGCACAGATGGCCACTCTTTGGTTGTTCATGTCGATGGCTTGCTCCCCCGCCCCCCCGCACCTGCTCCCCTCCCTGCTGACCCCTCCTCTGATGACCGTGAGACCTTCTCTACTGCTGCGCTTGCCTGTGCGGTCTGGGACTCCCGTGATGCAGTCGCTCAGGTTGCTATTAGCCACGCCCTCCCTGTGTCTGAGCGCTCGCGTTTTACTACTGTTGAGACGGCGAAAGCCTACTTAGACGCCATTATTGCTCGCTATTCCACATTCGAGTCTGCTTCTGCTGGCCGCCTGCTCTTCCCGATGCTGTTCCCAGACCTTGCAGCCTTCCCTACTATCGCAGACTTTGCCACTCACCTGCGTGCCCTAGAGACCCGCTATCGCACTGCCAGCACTGCTGCCCAGCTCACTGCGCTCCCCCCCCCTCTTTGCATGACGCTCTATTTTATCGCCATGCGCCTGCCAGACCGCCTCGCTAGTGCTCGCGATCACTTCCTTAGCTAGCACCCGGGTGACCTCACCCTCACCGCCTTTGTCGACACCCTCACCGAGATCGAGACTCGCCAGCGCACTATCGCTCAGTCGAGCGGTGCGCCGGCAGTCTCTATCTTTCACAAATGTGCCCACTCACAGTGCACGTTCACTGACGTTTCGGCTGCGGTCGCCATGGCGACCCCTCTCACCGAGACAGCTGCTGCGGTCCACCCGCAGCAGCACTCGCGCAGCGGTGGCCGTGGCCGCCAGGGAGGTAGGGGTGGTGGCGCAGATGGTGGTGGTCGTGGTGCTGGTGACGATAGTCCGCCTGAGTGGACTACCACCGGTGGGCAGGAGCAGCAGCCCCAGCCGCAGCAGGAGCAGCCCTAGCAGCAGCCGCCGTCCCAGCAGCAGTCGCCGCAGCCGTGGGCCCGACTCCCGCCTGGTTGGCCACCGCCGCCACCGCCTAGGCACCTTGCTCTCCCACGTCTGCGTCACATGTCCCAGCACAGTCTTGTCTCAGGTCTCCCTGCGTCACTCCCTGCCCTTCCTCCCTCGACTGCGCCACCGTGCACGCCTTGCGTCGAGGGTCGGCTCCGCCGTGCTCCTCACTCCTCCTCGCTGCGCCCTGCTACTGCCCCCCTTCAGACCCTGCACCTGGACGTTTGGGGCCCTGCCCCCGTCCCCGGACCGCGAGGTGAGTGCTACTTCCTTGTGCTCGTCGACGACTACACGCGCTACACCACGGTGTTTCCCCTGGAGCGGAAGGCCGACGTGCCCAACGTTCTTCTCCCGTGGGTTGTGGCTGCGCGTCTTCACCGCGGTCTCCCCGTGTTGTGTCTCCACTCTGACCGTGGCGGCGAGTTCGCCTCTGGTCGGCTTGGACAGTTCTGTCGTGCGGAGGGCAAAACCCAGTCGTACACCTTGCCGGACTCGCCACAGAAGAATGGGGTTGCTGAGCGCCGCATCGGCTTGGTCATGGAGGTCGCCCGTACCTCCATGATTCATGCCGATGTCCCCCATTTTCTGTGGCCGTTCGCTGTTCGCTACGCTGCTCACCAGCTTAACTTGTGGCCAGGCTCCCAGCGGCCGCAGGTTTCGCCGACCCTCCTTTGGACTGGGTCCCCGGGTGACGCGTCTGCGTTCCACGTCTTGGGCTGCCTTGCTCACGTTCGTGCCTCTGGCACGGACAAGCTCACTGCCCGCACTGTCCCCTGTGTCTTCCTTAGTTTCCCCCTGGACTCGTCTGACAGGCTTTTCTACCACCCACCGTCTCACCGCTTCCTCCACTCTCATGACATCACCTTTGACGAGTCTGTCTCCTTCTACCGCCGCTTCCCTCACCGCGGTGTCCCGGTTGCCCCGCCCCTGTTCCTTGCTCCCTCTCCCCCGGTAGCCCCTGCTCCTCTCCCGCCCTGCCCTGCCCCGTCTGGTGTCGCTCACATCACTCCCCTTCCGTTGGTTGTCCCTGTTGAGGAGTCCGCTGACTCTGGTGGAACCCCTGGCCCGTCCTTGCCGCGTCCCCCTTCCCCCGTGTCTTCGCCTCCACTGTCGCAGTCGCCGCCTCCTCCGCAGCCGTCGCCGCCGTCGCCGCCGCTGCCGTCGCCGCTGCTGCCGCCGCCACTTCCGTCGCCGCCGCTCTTGGCCCCTGGGGGTGCTGGTGTGGAGGCGGGTGTTCGTCTTGCGGCTCCTGGGGGTGCCACCGGTGTTGGAGGGGGTTCTCGCTCTGGGGGTGTTGGTTCTGGGGGTGCTGCTGTTGAGGGTTCCGCCGACAGTCGTCCTGCCTAGCCGGCCCGAGGGTTCTGGCCCAGCCGTCGCAGCAGCCACAGCAGCCGTCGCCGCCGGTCTCCGCTCTCCGCTTGCTCGGCCTTCCCTCGCCGGACTGCTCGCCGGTCTCTCTCCCACCGGCTGCTGACCTTCCTTTCTACAGTCCTGTGTTCCCGCCGCTAGACTCGTCTCCGGCCCGTCTCCCACCTCGTTCCCCTTCTGTGTCCCCTCCGCTGTCCCCTGACCCTACACCTCCGTCCCATGTTTGGTCTCGCCGTCCCTCCCGTGCTCGTCCCGTCTCTCCTGTCCTGCGCTCCCACCCTATGTTGCTCCGTTCCCGCTTGTCTCGTCCTCCCCTCCTTTCGTCCCCTCCTCCCTCATCCCTTGCTGTTGCACCTCCTCCGTTCTCTGACGACCTTCCTGCCGCTCGTCCCCTTGTCCCTCGGGTCCTTGCCTCTCTTGTTACTGACCCTTCTGTTCCTGTCTCGCACCTTGACGCGCTTGTCGCTACTGTCGCTGACTTCGCCTCTACCCGCCGCCTTGACTACGCTACCGCTCTGGTCTCTGACCCTGCCCGTCCTCCGTCCGTCGGGGGTGCTCCTGCCCTTGGCAATGATGTCCTAGAGGACAGGCAGTACGAGCTTGCTTTCCTTTCCAAGGATGCTCCCCATCTCTGCTCAATGTTGTTTGTCCCTGAAGGTGACCCTGACGCCTTCGACATCCCGACCCCTCGCACCTACGCTGAGGCCACCTCGGGACCTTGGGCCTCTCAGTGGATAGCTGCCATGGAGCAGGAGATGGCATCTTAGAGGTCCACCGGCACTTACGTCGACGCAGTTCCCCTGCCTGGGGTGAACGTAGTCGATGGTCGGTGGCTCTTCAAGGTGAAGCGCCCCCCTGGAGAGCCGCCTGTCTTCAAGGCGCGCTACGTGGCCAAAGGCTTCAGTCAGCGCGAGGGGGTTGACTTCTTTCTGACCTTCGCCCCAAACCCAAAGTTGACCACTCTTCGGGCGCTGCTACACGTAGCAGCACAGCGCGACTACGAGCTTCACTCCCTCGACTTCTCTACTGCCTTTCTTTAGGGCAGCCTACACGAGCAGGTCTACCTGCGCTGACCACAGGGCTTCACTGGTACCTTCCCCCCTGGGACCCAGTGGCTTCTCAGACGCCCGGTCTACGGCCTGCATAAAGCTCCCCGCGAGTGGCACGACACGTTGCGTGCCAAGTTAGAAGACCTGCAGTTCTTTCCGTCCTCTGCTGACCCCTCACTGTTTGTGCGTTCCGTGTAGACTCCGTTCTACATCCTTGTCTACGTAGACGACCTAGTTTTCGCTACTGCTGACAGGGACGAACTGGCCTCTGTGAAGGCCGAGCTGCCGAAGAGACACACCTGCACTGACCTTGGAGAGCTGCGTTGCTATCTTGGCCTGCAGATCTCTAGGGACAGAGCAGCACGCAGCATCACTCTGACACAGTCACTCTTGGTGCGTCAGGTCCTTCAGAGGTTCGGTCTTCAGTTCTCCTCCGCACAGCCCACACCTCTACCTGTAGACCATGGGCTCTCCACTCCCGTTCCTGAGGAGCCAGTAGAGCCCACTGGCCCCTACGCAGAGCTGGTGGGTTGCCTCATGTACCTGATGACTTGCACTCGCCCAGATCTCGCATACCCACTCTGCATCCTGGCTCGCTTTGTGGCTACAGGCAGACACCGACCTCAGCATAGGTCTGCCGCTAAGAGGGTTTTGCGTTATCTTGCTAGTACATCGGGCATGGGGTTAGTGTTGCGAGGACGCAGGCCAGTGGTCCTTACTGGGCACACCGACGCTTCTTGGGCAGACGACTCTGAGACGCTCAGGTCGTCGCAGGGCTACTGTTTTAGCGTTGGTTCGGGTGCTATCTCTTGGAGATCCACTCGCTCGTCGTCTGTGGCTCAGTCCAGCTGTGAGGCTGAGATCTACGCTGGTGCCATGGTGGCACAGGAGCTCCGCTGGCTGACCCTCACAGACTTAGGTGAGCGGCCTAGCTCTGCCCCGGTCCTGTACACTGACAACAGGGCCATGATACTCCTATGTCAGGAGCCTCGGCTTGAGGGCAGAGCGAAGCATATCCAGCTGCGGTACTTCCTCCTGCGCGAGTTACAGCATCTCCGCCAGGCCTGCGTAGTTCACTTGGCCTCAGGTCCCAACACAGCTTATATCTTTACTAAGGCGCTTGCGCCTAAAGATCATCAGCTGCACTGTGTACAGCTTGGTCTTGTTCCTGTAGCTACTCACCTGTTAGGATCCTGATTGTGTACTCTCTATTGTATATACCTGTCAGACTGGCCTTGTGGGTAAGGGCCGATGACCTTCCTCACACGACCTCCAACATAGAGCGCAGAGATTTTCTTGACCAAGGGCCAATCAGCGCCTCCTCACACAGCTTCAGGGGGTAACGGGGGGGAACCTCGAAAATCTTGACTGCCCCCCCTAGACACGCTTTTGGAAAGGACTAAGACCCGCTACAATGTTGAGAAATTCTGGGTTCGCTAAGCCATCACAGTTGATCCTTACAACAGGGTGTGTCATTAACAAAATCCTGCACAATCCGGGTAAGTACCGAGAAACTCCTTTATTTTTTCCTGAATCAGGAAAAATTTCCTGACTTCTAAGGGCCTGGCTAGGATGCTGAGAGGGTATGCGAGATCTGGACGAGTGCAAGTCATCACGTACATGAGGCAACCCACCAGCTCTGCGTAAGGACCACTAGGCTGTACCGACTCCTAAGGGACTGGAGCGCAGAGCCTGTGATCTACTGGCACAGGTGTGGGCTGTGCGGCGGAGAACTGAAGACCGAACCTTCGAAGGACCTGGCGCACATGTGTGACTGTGTGAGAGTGATGGTGTGTGCTGCTCTGTCCCTGGAGATCTGCAGGCCAAGATAGCGGCGCAGCTCTCCTAGGTCAGTGCATGTGTGTCTCCTCAGCAGGTCGGCCTTCATGGAGGCCGGTGCGTCTCTGCCTGCAGTAGCAACGACCAGATCGTCTGTGTAGACAAGGATGTAGAGTGGGGTCTGGCATGAATGAACGAAGAGCGAAGCGTCATCAGACGACGGGAAAAACTGCAGGTCAGGTGATGTAGCACGCAGTGTGTTCTGCAACTCTCGGTGCGCCTGCCGCAGGTCGTAAATCGGGTGCCGGAGAAGCCACTCGGTCCCAGAAGTGAAGGTGTCGGTGAAGCCTGGCGGACGACGCAGGTAGACCTGCTCGTGCAGATTGCCCTGGAGAAACGCTGTAGAGAATTCGATGGAGTGCAGCTCGTAGCCACGCTGCCCTGCTAAGTGTAGTAGCACCCAAAGAGTGATCATCTTTGAGGTCGAGGTGAAGGTCTGAAAGAAGTCATCACCCTCGCTCTGACTGAAGCCTCTAGCAACGTAGCGCGCCTTGAACATTGGCGACTCTTTAGGAGGGCGCTTCACCTTGAAGAGCCACCTGCCATCGATTACGTTCACCCAAGGTGGGGGAACTGCGTTGACGTAGGTGCCGGTGGATCTCCAATATGCCATCCCTGCGTCCATGGCAGCTATCCACTTAGAGGCCCAGGGTCCCGAGGTCGCCTCAGCGTAAGTGCAAGGGGTCTGGATGTCAAAAGCGTCTGGGTCACCCTCAAGGACTAGCAGCATGGAGCAGATATGGGGAGCAGCCTCGGACAGGAAAGCTAGCTTGTACTGCCTCTCACTACCAAGGGAAGGTGCACCCCCGACAGACGGAGGACAGGCAGGGTCAGAGACCAGAACGGTGGCGTAGTCAAGGCGGTGGGTAGAGGAAAAGTCAGCGACGGCAGCGACAAGAGCGTGAAACTGAAGACAGAAACGGACGGGTCGGTAACAAGAGAGGCGTGAACGCGAGAAACAAACGGACTAGCGGCACTGAGGAAGTCAGAGAGAGGAGACAGAGAGTCAACAAGCGGCGTTTGAGGAGGCAACGGTAGAAGAGGAGGACGCGACGCATGAGAGTGGAGCAAAATTGAGTCAGAGCGCTAGACAAGAGAAACAGGACGCGCACGAGAGGCACGGTGAGACCACCAGCGGGAGGGGGGGGGTCGGGTCAGGAGATAAGGGAGGAGATACAGGAGGAGAAAGAGGGGGAAAACAAGCTAGGGACGAGTTCGTTGGAGGAAACACAGAGCCGTAGACAGGTGGGGGAGGCGGCGGCGGGGGAGGCGCAGGCAGGCGGTCGGGGGAGGGAAGAATTAAGAGACGAAGGGCGGATATCAGCGATGACTGCAACTGCTGCTCCACGCTGACGCCAGAACCTCCATCCGCACCACAGCTACCTCCAGGATGCCCCACGATAGCACCCCCAGAACGAGAATCCTCTCCAGCACATTTGCCACCCCTAGTACCGCTGGACAAGCCACGATACTACCCCAAAGACTAGCACCCTCCTCAACGCCCTCACCCCCAGAGCTCGCGGACGCCTGCGGCGGCTGCTGCGGCGGCGGCGGTGACTGCGGTTGCTGCAGTGGCTGCGACGGCGGGGACGGCGACGACGATGACGGCTGCTGCAGCGGCAAAGGAGGAGACACCAGGGCGGAGACATGTGGCGAAACCGGAGTCGCAAGGCCCCCTGAGTTAGCCGACTCCTCTATCGGGACGAACGACGGGAGGGGAGTGACGTGAGACACACCAGACAGGGCAGGACGGGGAGGGAGAGGAGCAGGGGCTACGGGGGGAATGGGAAGCAGGAACTGGGGCGGGGTAACCGGGAGACCTCGGTGGGGAAAGAGGGTGTAGAAGGAGATAGACTCGTCAAAGGTGACGTCACAAGAGTGAAAGAAACGGTGAGACGGCGGGTGATAAAAGTGTAAGTCAGACGCATCTAGGGGGAAGCCATGGAAGGCACAAGGGACGGTGTGGGCATTGATCATGGAGTACAAGCCACCTCCATGACCAAACCAATGTGTCGTTCAACGACCCCATCTGCTGCGGGGGGTCCGACAGGGTGTACGGCTTGGTGATGCCCTCCACACGACAGAACTGGCCAAGCTGATCGGAGGCGAACTCGCCGCCACTGTCAAAGTGAAAACGGAGCACATGGAGGCCGCGGTAGAGTCGCACAGCTACTACCTACGGGATAAGAACGTCAGGCACGTCGGCCTTACGCTCCAGTGGAAACACCGTGGTGTAGAGCGGGTAGTCGTCAACAAGCACTAGATAGTAGCGATCTTGACTTAGCCCAGGGACGGGGGCTGGGCCGAAGACGTCCAGGTGTAGGGTCTAGAGTGGCACAGTAGTAGGGGGAAGCAAGGAGGAGTGAGGAGCACGACACAGCCGGCCCTCGACGCAGGGCGTGCGCCAAGGGAGACCCAAGACAAAACCGTGCTAGGACATGTGATGCACACGCGGGAGTGCGGGGTAACCTAAGCGATGGTGCCACAGCAGCGACGGGTGCGTGAGCGACTGACGCGAGCAAGCCGCAGTGAATTGGGTACACACAAGCACCTGGGGAGATGCGCTCACTGGGGGTGACGTAATGTCCAACGTGAACAGGCCATACACCAGGTCCCGGGGGAACGTGTTGATGGGGGCACCTGTGGCGACCTCTGTACATACCGTTTTGCCAGGGTGACTTTGTGCTATGAGTTGTACTCTCTAAGAGCCTGCAACTATCTAGCCTATAATAACATATGCATATATGTTTGACACATTTGGCCTTCACCCACGTCTTTGTTTCGAAATTTCAAAAGGCTTTACTTCCCACCCACCCACCCTGAGGCACTAAAGATCCTTGTTGTGTCTACGTGTTGGACTAGAATGTTGTAACTGCCTATATGAAATAAAGCACGTTGCTATTGCTACAACAAACACAAGCTTTCTCAATCATACTATTTTAGTCTGATTGTCTGAAATCTTTTAAAATTTTTAAGGCAATCTTTTATATGCATCCCTGATTTTTTCAGACTTTGCATTTTTTGTTAACTGAATGCTATAGACTTGTAATTCTTTCATCCATGAGGAGTTCAGACTTAGGCTTTTGCAGGAGCGGAGTTTTCAGAGTATAGCGCGTACAGATCCTAACACGGGCATAGCTACATGTACTGTATTTAATCGCGACCCTGAAATTTCGGGGAAGTCCCAATTAGCCATAAAAATTCCTCCCACGCACCCCGCAACCCCGAAAAATCGGCGTCCTACCAGCCAGACATAGTCCTTCATATCAGCAAGCATATGATTCTATCTACACATATTAGTTAGTTTATATATGTTTGTTATAGCCTAGCTAGATCAAATCTTAGAGAAGACAATATTCTTGTACTTGTATCTCCCTTTCCCTTTTCCTAGTCACATTTTTTCCCTCTACTCTAACCCCGACACCCCCAGCAGCAACCCAACTTGCCTATGTCCTCAACTAGTTGCATCCCCCCAAGCCCCCCACCCCCCTCGAGCCCATAGATTTTCACGAAGTCCTCAACATGTATAGACATTCCTATCGAGAGACTCGCTGGGGTTGCCCTTGAATTCCTCGGGGAAGGGCCACAGGTGCAAAGCCTCGGGGG
The DNA here is from genome assembly GCA_027943415.1 of Closterium sp. NIES-67. Taxonomy (NCBI): domain Eukaryota; kingdom Viridiplantae; phylum Streptophyta; class Zygnematophyceae; order Desmidiales; family Closteriaceae; genus Closterium; species Closterium sp. NIES-67. Next base: position 51,743 of record BQMB01002032.1, read on the forward strand.
TTATGGGTGCACTTACCCGCTACTTAATAAGCTTTTCTAACTCAGTGGTTAGTGTTTGAGTTTCTAATATGGTATCAGAGCCTTGGATTCAATTCCCAGCATGTGCGCCTGTAGAGGTGACAGTGCACCAACAGAGGTGCAAGGTCTTCCACCTATCCCAGCGAGGGGGGTTGTCGGAAGACCCGCTAGGGTTGCCCTTGAGATCCTCATGGAAGGGCCATAGGTGCAGAGCCTAGGGGGTTATGGGCGCACTTACTCGTTACTTAATAAGCCATTTAAACTCAATGATAAGTGATAGATTTTCGAACATGGTAGCATAGCCAAAGGTCTTGTGTTCAATTCCCAGTGTGTGGACCGGTAGAGGTGACAGTGCACCGGCAGAGGTGCAAGCTCTTCCGCCTATCCCAATGAGGTGGGGTATTGGGAGACCCGTTGGGGATGCCCTTGAGATCCTCGGCGAAGGGCCACAGGTGCAAAGCCTGGGGGGTTACGGGCGCACTTACTTGCTACTTAATAAGCCCGTTGAACTTAGTAGTTAGTGACTGATTTACTTGCAATTCCTTCCACATCCCCACACAAGTACGAACTCCCAGCCTTACACACGTCCCTCCCATGCCACGCTAAGTTTGAGAACAAAGCTACGGCATTTCTGAGGCCACATTTCTTAATGCGGTTCTGTTTATTAGACCCTAAATATCGTACATATTTGTAGTAGTGCACTTAAAACTTGATATCTGCACCAAATCAAAACCACGAGCCTTGTTGTTGCTCCTTTTGGAGCGAAGGGCCCTTTTGTCGCCTTCCGCTGCACACACGAAGTTCCGCGTGAATCACGTATCAGAAAACCAGCCACTAACCATTGAGTTAAAAGGGCTTGTTAATAGCGGGTCAGTGCGCCCATAGCCCCCCAGTCTCTGCACCTGTGGCCTTTCCCCGAGGATCTTCTCAAGGGTAACCCTAGGGGGTCTCTCAACACCCCCCCTCGCTGGGATAGGCGGAGGACACGAGTGTCAAATGTAACTTAGGTCATTACTGTAGACTATACTGGATTGTGCCTTAGAGGGTACAACACCCTAGTCTAAATACCCTTGTACTCACACACTCTAGTTCAATTATTCATTCTGACATGGTATCATAGTAGGTTAGGTCCCCCCCTAGCCCGCCCACGCTTCCGCCCCTAGGCCCTAGCCGCCGTCTTGCCCCGCTCCTAGCCGGCCCCCTGGCCGTCGCGCCCGTCCCTAGCTGGCCCCCTGGCCGTTCGCGCCCGTTCCTAGCCGGCCCCCTGGGCGTCGCGCCCGCCCCTAGCCGACCCCCTGGGCGTTCGCGACCGACCCTAGCCGCCCCCCTGGCCGTCACGCCCGTCCCTGACTGGCCCCCTGACCGTTCGTGCCCGTCCCTAGCCGGCCCCCTAGCCGTCGTGCCCGCCCCTAGCCGACCCCCTGGGCGTCGTGCCCGTCCCTAGTCGGCCCCCTGGCCGTCGCGCCCGTCCCTAGCTGGCCCCCTGGCCGTTCGCGCCCGTCCCTAGCTGGCCCTCTGGCCGTTCACGCCCGCCTCTAGACAGCCCCTAGCTGTCGCGACCGCCTCTAGACGGCCCCCTAGCTGTCGCGACCGCCCCTAGCCGCCCCCCTGGCTGTTTCTAGTCGCCGTCACGCCTGCTCCTAGCCGTCACGGCCACCCCTAGCTGCCGTCGCGGCTGCTTCCAGCAGGCTCACGGCCGCCCCTAGCCGCCGTCATTGCCGTCTCCAGCTGCCCCACGGTCGCTCCTGCCATCGCGGCCGCCCCTAGCTGCCGTCACGGCCGCCCCTAGCTGCAGTTGCGGCCGTTTCCAGCCGGCTCACAGCCGCCCCTCGCCGCCTCGGCCGCCCCTAGCTGCCGTCGCTGCCGTCTCCAGCCGCCCCTAGCCGCCGTCGCGGCTGTCCTTGGCCGCTGTCGCGGCCGGCTCTACTCGCCGTCACGCCAGCTCCTAGCCGCCCCCCCCCCCCCCCCCGCTGCTGCCGTTTGCTGGCCCCTCGCGTCCGTCGCCCATCGGCCCGGCCCGGCATTCGCGTCGTCGCCAGCCCGGCGCCGCCTCGGGGTCAGCCCGTTCTTCCAGATCAGCACCACCCTGCGAACCCCCCGGTACTGTACTAAACAGCCTTGCGCTGCACTGCACAGCACTGTACTGTACTGCACTGCACCGCTCTGCACTGCACTGTACCGCACTGCACCGCACTATACCGCACTACACCGCACTGCACTGCACCGTACCGCACTGCACCGCACTGCACTGCACTGCATCTCACTGCACCACACTGCACCACGCCGCACCGCACTGCACTGCACAGTACCGCACTGCGCCGCACTGCACCACACTGTACTGCTCTCCACTGCCCTCTATTGTCACTGATGGCGGAGGTGCTTCGCTTTGACGCTGAGGGCACCTCCGCCACTGAGCATCAGTGTCTACTGATCCCTCGTCCACTGAGCATGAGTCCGCTGCGGCCGCTGCCTTTGCTCACTGTGTCTGGCTGTCCCGTGACGTTGTCGCACAGCTGGCTATTAGCAATGCCCTCCCCCTGTCCGAGCGACCTCGCTTCAGGTCTATCACCACTGCCAAGGCTTTCCTAGATGCTGTTGTCCAGCGCTATTCCACCCCGCCTGCTGCCTCGGTCGGTCGTCTGATCCTCCCCATGCTCTTCCCTGACCTTGCGTTGTTCCCCACTATCGCCGACCTGGCCGCTCACCTGCGCACTATAGACGAGACCTGTCGTGCTGCCTGCACTCCCACACAGCTTCTAGCCCACCAAACGCCCCTCACCTCTACTCTCTACCTACTAGCCACCCGCCTTCCTAACCGTCTTGCCACTGCCCGTGACCACTTCCTTAGCGTCCACCCCGCAGACCTCACCCTCACTGACTTTGTTGACACCCTGTCCGCTATAGAGGCCCGCCACCGCTCTATCGCTCAGACCAGCGGTACTGTGCCAGTCCCTATCTTTCAGGGTTGCGCCCCTCAGTGCACCTTCTCCGATGGTTCTGCTGCTGTGGCTGAGACTGCCGCTGCAGCACAGGTCTGTCCGGGGAAGGGTCGCCGCCCCAAGGCTGGGCGTGGCGGCGGGGGTGGGGGTGCAGGTGTAGGTGGTGCTGGAGCTGGGTCTCCTAATGGTGGTGCGGACAAGGGGACCCTGCCAGGTGCAGCCGAGCAGCCGTCTAAGCAGCCGCCGGCGTTGCAGCCGGACTAGCGTCAGCCGCAGCAGCCGCAGCAGTCGCAGCAGCCGCAGGAGTCACAGCCGCAGCAGAGCCGGGCGAGTGGTCTCCCGCCCGGATGGCTTGGCGCTGGTGGTAGCGCTGGACGTGGTGGTGGTGCGCGTGGTGGGCTGCCGGGTGGTGGTTCAGGTGACGCGCTCTGTCAGTACCTGCTCCAGACCGGTCCTCGCCGTGACTTCGTTTGGGGTAAGATCGGTCACACCTCCGTCCGCTGTTTCCGTCGCCTGGACGACCTGTTTCGTCAGCGTTTCGGCCCGTCGCCCGAGCTCCCAGACTGGCACAGTTTGCTTCGTCATAGGGTTCAGATTTTTGATCTGGATATGGATGCGATTGTTACTGCTCTGCATGTGATGTATGTTGATGACTCTAGTGTGCTTCCGTCTTATTACCCATTGTTGCCTAGTGTAGGTGTGCCTTGCTTAGACTCCCCTGCTGCGTCAGGCGTAGGATCCCCTGCTTTGTTTAGCCTTGGTGCTTCCGTCGCTGTTTCGCCTCCGGCCGCCACTGCCACGCTCTCCTTCACCTTCGACTCTGGCGCTTCCCGGTGCTTCTTCCGTGACTCCACTACGTTGACACCGCTTTCTGTCCCTGCCGCAGTCTCTCTTGCTGACCCCTCCTCCGGCCCAGTTGTCGTCCGCAGTTCCACCACCCTCCCCTGCCCGGCGGTTCCTTCGGGCTCGCTCACAGGACTGCACATCCCCTCGTTCTCTAGGAACCTAGTTGGTGTCGGCTGCCTTCATGACCTTGGCGTCACCAGTACATTCCCTGGACACAAGCGGTACGCTGCCTGTACCGAGGCCGCCACTGGTGCCCCCCTGTCCACATTCCCACGGGACCCGGCGTCCGGTCTTTTCACACTGGACACGGTGACCCCCCCGGCAGGGACCCCCGCTCAGGTGACTACATCTCCCCCGGTTGCTGCTGCCTGCTCCTGTCGGTCTCTCACTCACCCGACTCTTCTCTGGCACCACCGCCTAGGTCACCCTGCGCTCCCGCGCCTGCATCACATGTCACAGCACGGTCTCATCCTAGGCCTCCCCGCGTCGTTCCCCGAGTTTCCCTCCTCCCCAGCCCCACCTTGCACGCCCTGTGTCGAGGGCCGGCTCCGCCGTGCCCCTCACTCCTCCTCGTTTCCCCCTACTGCGGCACCGCTACAGACTCTGCACATGGACGTCTGGGGTCCTGCCCCCGTCCATGGGCCGCGTTGAGAGCGCTACTTCCTAGTGCTTGTCGACGACTACACGCGCTACACCACTGTGTTCCCCCTAGAGCGGAAGGCCGACGTGCCTGCCGTTCTTCTCCCGTGGCTTGTCTCTGCGCGTGTCCACCGCGGTCTCCCTGTATTATGTCTCCACTCCGACCGTGGTGACGAGTTTGCCTCTGGTGTCCTTGGTCGTTTCTGTTGTGCGGAGGGCATCACCCAGACGTTCACCTCGCCGGACTCCCCGCAACAGAATGGGGTCGCTGAGCGACGCATCGGTTTGGTCATGGAGGTGGCTCGCACCTCCATGATCCATGCCGGGGCACCCCATTTTCTGTGGCCATTCGCCGTTCGCTATGCCGCTCACCAGCTTATCCTGTGGCCGCACCCCTAGCAGCCTCAGGTTTCGCCGACCCTCCTCTGGTCTGGGTCACCTGGTGACGCGTATGTGTTCCACGTCAGGGGCTGCCTTGCTCACGTTCGTGACTCTGACACAGACAAGCCCACTGCCCGCACCCTTCCCTGTGTCTTCCTAGGCTTCCCCCTTGACGCGTATGACTGGCACTTCTACCACCCGCCGTCTCACCGGTTCTTTCACTCCCGTAACGTTACCTTTGACGAGTCTGTCTCCTTCTTCCGCCGCTTCCCCCACCGAGGCCCCCCGGTTACCCCCCCCCCTCTTTCTGGCCACCCCATCCCCGGTCGTCGCCGCCCCTCCTCCTCCCCCTTCCTGTCCTGCCCCCTCTAGTTTGTCCCATGTCACCCCACTTACGTCGATTGTCCCGGTTGAGGAGTCTGCTGACTCTAGTGGTCCTGCGGCCCTGTCCTCGCCGCCTGCCCCTTCTCAGGTGTCTTCTCCTCAGTCGCCTCCGTAGCCGCCGTTGCCACCGCTGTCGCAGCTGTCGTCACCGCCGCCGCAGCCGTCGTTGCAGCCGTCGCCGCCGCAGGTGTCGCCGCAGCCGTCGCCGCATCGGTTCGTTGCCTCTGGGGGTGCTGGAGTTGGGGTGGGTACTAGTCCTGGGACTCCTGTCGTGGCTTGTCCCGGCGGGCCTGGGGGTGGTACTGGTGCTCGAGGGGTTCTGAGCTCTGGGGGTGTTCCTTCTGGGGGTGCTGGCGTGGAGTGTTCTGGAGGTAGCCGCCAGGCAACTTGCGGTCCCGGTGTCAGTGTCACACCGCCACCGCAGCAGTCCCCGCCGGTGTCCGCTCTTCGCCTGCTTGGCCTTCCGTCCCCTGACCCCGTGCCTGTGCCTCCTCCTCCTCCGGTCTATGGCCCTGTGTTCCCTCCTCCGGACTCGTCTCCGGCCCGTTTCCCCCCTCGTTCCCCTCTTGTGTCCCCTCCTAGTCTCCTTACCCGACTCCTCCGTCTCACGTCTGGTCTCGCCGTCCCTCCCGTGCTCGACCTGTCTCCCCTGTCTCGCGCTCTCACCCTATGTTGCTTCGTTCCCATGCGTCTCGTCCTCACCTTCTCCCGTCGCCCCCTCCGTCCTCCCTTGTCGTTGCTCCCCCCCTTCTGTCTGACTACCTGCGTGCCGCTCGTCCTCTTGTTGCTCGGATCCTTGCCTCTCTCGTTACCGACCCGTCTATTCCGGTTTCGAGCCGTGACGCTCTTGTCGCTGCGGTCGCTGACTTTGCCTCTACCCGCCGCCTTGACTACGCTATCGCTTTGGTCTCGAACCCTGCCCGTCCTGCGTCCGTCGGGGGTGCACCTGCCCTCGGCAGTGACGTCCTGGAGGACTGCCAGTACGAGCTTGCTTTCCTGTCTGAGGCTGCTCCCCATCTCTGTTCCATGCTTCTAGTCCCTGAGGGTGACCCCAACGCTTTCGACATCCCAACCCCTCGCACTTACGCTGAGGCGGTCTCGGGACCCTGGGCCTCTCAGTGGATAGCTGCCATGGAGCAGGAAATGGCATCTTGCAGATCCACCGGCACCTACGTCGACGCAGTTCCCGCACCTGGGGTGAACGTAGTCGATGGCCGCTGGCTCTTCAAGGTGAAGCGCCCTCCTGGAGAGCTGTGTGTGTTCAAGGAGCGCTACGTGGCTAGAGGTTTCAGTCAGCGTGAGGGGGTGGACTTCTTCCAGACCTTCGCTCCGACCCCGAAGATGACTACTTTTCGAGTGTTGCTACACGTAGCAACCCTGCGTTTCTTCTCGACTTCTCCACTGCGTTTCTTCGGGGCAGTCTACACGAGCAGGTCTACCTGCGCTGCCCTCAGGGCTTCACTGGTACCTTCCCCCCTGGGACCCAGTGGCTTCTCAGACGCCCGGTCTACGGCCTGCGTCAAGCTCCCCGCGAGTGGCATGACACGTTGCGTGCCACGTTAGCAGACCTGCAGTTCTTTCCGTCCTCTGCTGACCCCTCACTGTTTGTGCGTTCCGGTCAGACTCCGTTCTACATCCTTTTCTACGTAGACGACCTAGTTTTCGCTACTGCTGACAGCGACGCACTGGCCTCTGCGAAGGCCGAGCTGCTGAAGAGACACACCTGCACTGACCTTGGAGAGCTGCGTCGCTATCTCGGCCTGCACATCTCTAGGGACAGAGCAGCACGCACCATCACTCTGACACGGTCACTCTTGGTGCGTCAGGTCCTTCAGAGGTTCGGTCTTCAGTTCTCCTCCGCACAGCCCACACCTCTACCTGTAGACCATGGGCTCTCGGCTCCAGTTCCTGAGGATTCAGCATAGCCCAGTAATCCTTACGCAGAGCTTGTGGGTTGCCTCATGTACCTGATGACTTGCACTCGCCCAAATCTCGCATACCCTCTCAGCATCCTGGCTCGCTTTGTGGCTCCAGGCAAACACCGACCTCAGCACTGGTCTACCGCTAAGAGGGTTTTGCGATATCTTGCAAGTACATCGGGCATGGGGTTAGTGCTAGGAGGACGCAGGCCAGTGGTCCTTACTGGACACACAGACGCTTCTTGGGCAGACGACGCCGAGACCCTCAGGTCCTCGCAGGGCTACTGCTTCAGCCTTGGTTCAGGTGCCGTCTCGTGGAGAGCTACCCGCTCCTCGTCTGTTGCCCAGTCCAGCTGTGAGGCCGAGATCTACGCCGGCACCTGTGTCAGGAGCCTCGACTCGAGGGTAGAGCGAAGCACATCCAGCTGCGGTACTTCCTCCTGCGTGAGCTCCAGCAGCGCCGCCAGGCGCGCGTAGTACACTTGGCCTCCGGTGCCAACACAGCTGATATCTTTACGAAGAAGCTTGCGCCTAAAGATCATCAGCGGCACTGTGTACAGCTAGGTCTCGTTCCTGTAGCCTCTCACTTGCTAGGGCCTTGACCTTGCACTGTCCTTTATATATATATATTTTACCCTGACTAGCCTTGTGGCCTCTCCCAGTGGCTGGACTAGTAGTGCCACCCTGGTCTTGCTCTTGTCTTTTTTGTACTCCTTTGAATGGTCTTTAGACCCTTGCCTCAGAGGCTGGACTAGTAGTGCCGCCCTGAGCTGCTTCTTTTCCTGTTAGGCACTGCCCGTAAAAGTCTAGGGGGTATGTCAAATGTAACTTAGGTCGTTATTGTAGACTATACTGGATTGTGCCTTAGAGGGTACAATACCCTAATCTATATACCCTTGTACTCACACACTCTAGTTCAATTATTCATTTTGACAACGAGCGCCACTGCAGTGGCTAGTACTAGGAATTGAACCCGAGTCACCAACGCTCAGAAACTCAGCCACTAACCACTGAGTTAAAAGGGCTTGTTAATAGCGGGTTAGTGCGCCCATAGCCCCCCAGCGGGTCTCTCGACATCACGGACAAGTGGCCTGCTGGGCATACTGCAAGACCCTTGGCGCGCAGCTATTCGCCTTGCTTTTCTAGGCAGCGCAACCCGGCTCTCAAAGATACACACTACAGTGCCTAAGAATTCCGGTATCCCCTTCTACCTTGGTACTGCATTGCAATATGTCGAGTGCTGCGCGAGCCCCTTCTCTCAAGAAACCAAAGCTCGGTCTGGGAACTTGACTCCGAATCAACCTCGTGAACCTTGAGAATTTCATACTAGTCGAGTTGTGGACTCTGAAAAAAACAGAGTAGGAAAGGTTTGGAATTTTTTTTGAAGGGTCAAACGAGAGTGCCTCTTTAAAAAAATCTGCCCTTGATATAATGTTCTTTATCATAATAAATAATGATATATCAAAATTTGACCTGCTTGTTGAGTCTTGATTCCATCAATTCTTTGATATTATGAACACAATATGTCTTTTACACAAAGATAAGGAATTTTGGAGAGACTCTGGACTTAACGGGGTGATTCAACTGGACAGATTCTAACCTCCGAACCTTGGGACCACGGCTGGTGTGATCCAGGGCTCTCGCTAAGCCCAGGGTATTCCGTTAGGTCATGGAGTCATCCTTGAAAATGTTGTGGTATATTTCATACTTAGCATTTCTGTAAGTCGTTTATCGATAGATAGTGTCGAATCCTACTGTAGAAGATAAGTCTGTAGGATGACGTCAGCAAGTAGCGCTCGTCATAGGACAGTCGTTTTAGTCACGCGAATAGTCGTACCTCTTCATTATCATCTAGGGCGCATAGCGCGATAGGGACGAACAGGTACATTAGCGAACAGGTACTTTCCTAGAGCTATAAATCTTTGTTGTATCCGTTCTATTATTAACCTTGAGATTTCAACTTTGAGAACTTTTGACTTAAACTTCTGCAGAAACATATACTCAGGTTCACTCTTACAAGACTTCCGCTGTCTTACTAGTCTACCATTCCAGTAAAGATCCTAGGCTAACACTTGAGATTTTCCGAGTGTTCGTGATTGCAGATTCTATACTTAGTCTTCTACAACACCTGTCGAAATATTACATGGTATGAGAGCTCTCTGGAATTAAGATTACAGTCAACAATGACTGGATCATCACCAGCACCGTCTGCCAGATCAACTTCCGGAACTACTGGAGTACATGTCTCCACGACCGCCACTGGTCTCTCATCCTCTGGACCGTTTCCACCAGCTTATGCGCATATCGGTCTGCAGCAGCAGCAGCAGAATCCGTCTTCTGTCAGCACTCCAGGGATGTCATCAACTGCCCCTGCAGCACAACACCAACAAACACAAGCATCAGCTCAACAATAGTCATCAGTACAGCAACAAGCAACAGCGCAACCACCGTTTTCAACGCAGTCAATATCATCAGCGTTCAGTGGAATGAGCCTTGACGGCTCGAGTTACATGCGTGGAGCCTCAGATCCAAGTACTGGTTCATTCACTTTCTCACCTTTTGTGCAGCAGCCGCAGTCATCACAACAGCAGCAACATCCCTTTTATATCTTCGGTCGTTCTCCTGCTCAGCAACAGCATCAACAGCCACAGCAACAGCAACAACAACAGCAATTTCAGCAACAGCTCCAACAACCGGGTATTATTTTTCAACCGCCACATTTGCTTAACAGTACACAGATCAAAACAACCATACCTTTTAACGGAGTGGATTTTTACTCCTGGAGTTTCGAGTTTGAGCTTCTGGCGCAGTTCGTTGGGCTTTGGCAGTTCTTCACCGGCAAATTCACCTATCCTGTTACGGGAACACAACTGGAGCAGCGGAGTTTCTTGCACGCCTCTCTCGGGGCGTATACAGTTCTTGTTCGGAACTTGTCGCCGAAGGAGCAGCTCGGCGTCCGATCATTTCATTCAAGTTTTACACCAGCTGAATCTGCATGGAACCACTTGAAGTGGGTTTACATGGCAAAAGATACAATAACAGTGAGTAAGATTCTTTCGCAGTTAACAAGTTTGCAGATGATGACAAATGAGAACGTCATGGAGTACGTCAATCGCGTCCGTACACTACGAGATCAACTGGAGAAAAGTGGGGGATACTTCCCTCGTGAGATGTATCTCACGGTCCTTCTTGCTGGCCTTGGACTCGAATGGCGACAGACTCGCGCCTTTCTGCGCATGAACCCGAACCTCTCCGAAGCTGAAATTTCGTCGTGTCTTCAAGCAGAACAGCAAGATCTCGACCTGCAATCACAACGCAATCAGAAAAAGGGAATACACTTGAGTTTTTACTCAAATCCAGAATTGCACCATCATCATCCCCCGAAATATCCTTTCTGTCATTTCTGCAAGAAACCATGACACACTTACCAGAATTGTCGCAGTCGACATCAAAATCGTCGCAGCACTTGACAGCCTTATCAGCGCTCGCGGCAGTTACCGAAGCCACATCAGCCCACGCAGCAGTCGACGACCGAAACGCAGCAGATGCCGAAAACGCCGCAGAATCCGTCGTCATCACAGCATCGTCCTCCGGTCTTTGCATCTGCAACATCAGGGAAAGGGGTCTTTGGATGTGTTACCATAGTTGATGTTTCAGAAGCAGATTTTGAGACACGACTTGAAGAAACCACCAGTGCTGAAGGCATTCCCTTACCTCAAGTTTACGCTAACCTTGCTCGAATAATTTCGGGTCCGAAAACTTGGTATCTCGACAGCGGTTAGCACATGTGCTCCGCTGAAACAAGCTTCATCACCAACCAGCGTCCTCTTCGTCGTCCGATACCTGTCACAGTCGCAAACGGACAAACTATTATGGCACGTTCTGTTGGGAGTGTCATGCTTGAATCTATCGACACGGGATACTCACTCCATTTTACCAATGTTCTTATCGTCGCCAGCCTTGGATTCAATCTTCTCTCCACGGCTCAGCTCCTGGCTCACAAGATTCGCACACAGGGCAATTGTGAAACGATGAACCAGGAGTTATGGCACAGTCCAACGAATACTTACCTTGGTCGTGCCGCTACTCAGCATGGCGTGTCTGTTCTTCAATTCGCGGCAAAGGGAACTTCTGGAGATTCTGAACGCGTCCTTGCACTTGATCCCTGGGATCACCTAGAAGAAACAGATTATCAGCACGTGGATATCGACTTTCGAGCAACTACTGTACCAACAGCTTCTCGAACTGCAGCCGCCGTCCTTACCACATTAGATACCTGGGAGTTCAATACCACCGATGAAAGCGCCACCGCGTGGCGAACGTTTTATAATACCCGAGCAGCCTTCCAAGGAACTCCAGCACCACTTTGGGGAGAAATAAGTGGACTTGCAGCTGATGAACCTCACATCGTTTAAGAAGCCGAACAGGAAGAAGTCGCCGAGCAGCCGTGTTCAACAGTAGCTGTCGCCGACACACCTGCCACAACATCAACAGAAGCAGCATCAAAAGTTGCAATCGCAACTGCAGCAGCGCCTTCAACTGTTCCATTACCACTTACACGTTTTGTCGAAGGAGAGATTGACAAGTCACCAGTACCTTCTCCTTTTATTATTTCTTCTTTTTATACTAACGCCGATTTTTACCCGCGATCATCAGGACACAAAGCCACAGAAGGTATCTGGCATCAGCGGTTAGGACATCCATCGCAAGGGATTCTTAATCATTCAATACGAGCAACGGTTCAGGATAAAAACAGTCTTCTTTTACCTGACGGCACGGAGATGAAGCCGCAGTCCCGTCCCACGGTTTGCACCACGTGTCCGGTTGCCAACCTTACTCATGATCCGTTTCCAAGTCATTTTCCTGGTTCAACACGTTATAAACTGATGCAGAAAGTCTACAGTGACATACTAAACTTACCTGAAGCAGGACCTAAAGAGGAGCAGTACGTAATAACATTCATCGAAGCATCTACACGCTACGTCTGGACAGCAAACCTTCCCGCTCGTTATCTCGCTCACTCCGTCTTCGTCGCGTGGCTCGCTGTCGCTGAACGAGAGTCAGGCGTGAAACTGCAAGAATTCCAGAGTGATGGTGCCGGGGAATACACCAGCAACACTTTCACATAATACCTTCAGACACTCGGCATGAAACGGAAGCAGTCACTACCACATGCACACCAACAGATGGGGGTCGCAAAAAGGATGAACAGAACTCTGCAGGAGAAGATGCGTGCTCTGCTAACGCAAGCAGCCCTTCCACCACGTTTTTGGCCATATCCTATGGACCACGCCGTGCTGTTACACAATCTTCTTTCTTCAACGTCCCTGCCCGAGTTTTCCTCTCCGCACCTGCAGTGGACACGTACAGTGGGAAGTACCAAGCTATTACGAGTGTTTGGGTGTGTCGTGCAATTTCGTCCTCCAACTGCAGCACTCGGCAAATTTTACCAACGAGCAAAATGGGGAACACACCTCGGCATCGAAAAACAGTATCACGCATGGAAGATTTTGGATCTTCGCTCCAACCACATCATCCCATCACGTGATTGTCTCTTCTATGAAAGACTCACCTTGCCCGTTTTTCGTGCCCACCAGGCAGCAGCTGCCAAACCCGCCAGGCTGTTCGAAGGCTCGCGTGCATTTGCAACTGATGAAGCCGAAGCTGATGTACAGGACGAAGCAGTTTCTGAAGCATCCGAAGCTGTCGCAACAGACATTCCCGAACCTTTCACCTCGATTGGCATACCTGAGTTTATTCCTCTGGTCGATGCTAACCCGGATGACGTTGGAGAAGTTCATCTCAGTTACAAACGCGATCGCCAACAGCAACCGATGCCCGCCGTCTCCGACGAAGCAGTTCGTGTTACACCTGACGAAATTGGGGGGGAAGAAGGACCAGAGGAAAATTTCGCAGGTGCAAACGAGGAACGTCCGCGTTTTACAGAAACCGGTTTACAGATACTTGGATTTGCAGTTATAGTACAGTACAACGACAGTACGATGCCTGAACCGAAAACTGTTCGACAAGCTCTTACGAGTCCTCACCGAGAAAAATGGCACGAAGCCATGGACAAGGAGCTCACAGCTCTTAAAAATCGTGGCACATGGGATTTAATACCAGCTTTAGAAGTAACAGGGAAGAACGTACTTACCGGAAAATGGGTCTTCCGCGTCAAAACTAATGCAGATGGGTCGTTTGAGAAGTTCAAGGCGCGATGGGTCGTCTGCGAGTTCGAGCAGACTTACGGCATCGACTACGACTAACTTTTTCTCCTGTCGTTCGACATACAAGCGTGCGGATTTTACTCTGTGTCGCCGCCTGCCGTAATCTCCGACTTCGACAAATCGACGTGTCAAATGCGTTTCTCTACGCGCCCGTCGACGCACTCATCCTAGTAGAGTACCCGCATTCCTATGCTACTAACCCACCGAGCGTATGTCGTCTCCGAAAATCGCTATACGGCATTAAACAGGCACCACGGCTCTGGCAGCAGTACCTCCACTCACAGCTGATCACTGCCGAATTTCGTCAGTTACCGCATGACGAGGGAATGTATCTTCTGACTGACGGCAGCAACTATATTTTACTCGTCGCCTACATTGACAATATCCTCTACGTCAGTACTACCGATTCTCTTGCCGATATCTTCATACTGAAACTACAGAAAACTCTACGGCTTACCGTCTCCGAACCTGTCTCACAGTTTCTCGGTCTAAACATTACCTATTCACCGACGACTATTCATCTCACCACTTCGAAGTACGCAGCAACGCTCGCTGCCCGCTTCAATCTCACTCCTACTACAGTTTCTATACCGTACCGCTCACTACCGACTGACAACAAACCGAACACTGCACTGTTAAATTCAACCGGTTTACAGATCTATCAACAGCAGTTAGGCTGTCTACTGTTCGCTGCTGTCACTTGTCGTCCCGATCTGGCCTACGTGGCTAGTCAGCTCGCTCAGTTCCTACGCCGTCCTGAAGAGGAGCACCAACTTGATCTTTTCCGCGCGCTTCAATATTTCATCTCGACTCCTGACGTCGGTTTAGTTTACAACTTCATCGGTTGCAAAACATTATATCTACACGGTTTCGTCGACGCCGATCACGCTGCTGACTCTACTAATCGACGGTCGCGCACTGGATTCATCTACCGGCTTGAACCTATCGGACCTATTTCTTGGAATTCGACAAAGCAGGAGTTGATTGCTCTCTCCTCCGCTGAAGCTGAGTTCATCGCTGTTTGCACAGCAACACGCAAAGGACTTTACCTACAGGAACTACTCGAAGAAGCGAAGTTGGCGACGACTACCCAATTTACAATACAGTGCGACAACCAAAGTGCAATTCGCATCGCGCACCAGCCTGGTTTCGTCAACATGACGAAACATATTTCTCTACGTTACTTTTTCGTCAAAGATGAAGTCGAGAAGGGGAGGATGCGGTTGGTCTACTGTTCGACCAACGAAATGGCTGCCGATTTCCTCACGAAGAAGCTGACGCGACAGAAGTTTCAATACTGTAACAAGTTTTGCGGGATCTTCAAGACGTGACTCTATCGGAATTCCAGAAATGAAGGGGAGTGTTGTGGTATATTTCATACTTAGCATTTCTGTAAGACGTTTATCGATAGATAGTGTCGAATCCTACTGTAGAAGATAAGTCCGTAGGATGACGTCAGCAAGTAGCGCTCGTCATAGGACAGTCGTTTTAGTCACGCGAATAGTCGTACCTCTTTATTATCATCTAGGGCGCAATGCGCGATAGTGACGAACAGGTACATTAGCGGACAGGTACTTTCCTAGAGCTATAAGTCTTTGTTGTATCCTTTTTATTATTAACCTTGAGATTTCAACTCTGAGAACTTTTAAGACTTAAACTTCTGCAGAAACATATACTCAGGTTCACTCTTACAAGACTTCCGCTGTCTTACTAGTCTATCATTCCAGTAAAGATCCTAGGCTAACACTTGAGGTTTTCCGAGTGTTCGTGTTTGCAGATTCTATACTTACCGTAATCCCCCGTATAAAACACCCGCTGGAATTAAGCTCCCCCGGGTAGCTTGAGCGGGTATGGGTGTTTAATTTAACTGGATTTAGTTACCACCCTACCCTTGGCCTTGAAAATATTTGACCACCCTCCCCCGAGATGAAAACCGTTGTTCCTACGTTTTGCTGAATACAACTTCTTGAATTAGACGTTAGCAATACAACTAGAGTACACCGTGTTACTACTCGGCTAAAATTCACAGCTCAACTAGTTGGTGGCACCACCTGGAGCTTGAATCCTACCTACTGGCTCTGCCTAGAACCTAAATTAACCACTACACTTCAAATCCTTACACTACTCTTGATACTCATGCCTCTGCCACTGCTCTAGTCGTCCTCCTCAGGCTCCTCATCACCAGCCTGCCACATCTCGACGTCGCTCCCATCTGCAAGCTCATCCCACCAGCAGTTGTCGTCATCCTCCTCTGCAATGCCTTCTGCTGGCCACACATCAACACTTGCTGCTGCTGCTGATGCAGTGTCTGCATTGTCTGCGCTCGTCTCAGCTGCCTCGGTTGCTGCTCCAGCATAGTCGATGTCGTCAGCCGCCAGCGACGCCGCATCTGCCTCTTTGTCGGCGACGTCCCCGTTCACATCGATGAAGGCGTCGTAGAGGGGGTTGATGTAGCCGCTCTCGCCCTCATCGACGTGGACATCATCCATCACCTCGAGGTCGGGCTTACCGCGGAGGAAGCGGAGAGCGAGGTTGTCCTCGGTGCCGTCCATCGCATTTGATATCCCGCACGTCTTGAATGAACTCCGCACGAGCTCCTCTGGCACAGCCTCCCATGACCGAGCAATTCATTTCAAGATGAGCTCAGCCGGGGGCTTCTTCAGATTTCGTGCACATGGGACGGGAGCATGATGGGAGGAGAAGAACACGGGCACGGTGAGATAACGACTGGGAACGGGCACGGTGGAATTCGTCAACAAGCAAGAAGTCTAATAACGACTGAGGAAGCGACTAGGAAGGGGCTCACCTGCCGCAGTCTTCAGATCGATGCCGAACTGCTCAAACCACGCGCCGTAGTCGCCGCGCACGCCGGCCTTGAAGCTCTTGTTCACTGCGACGTCCAGCGGTTGAACGAGAGGCGTGCAACCACCGGGGATGACCGCGCGGGTAAGTTTGCACAGCTTCATCGTCTGCCCGACTGCTTGCGTGAGGTGGCCCTTGTACGAGTCCAGGATGACGAGCGCCTCCTTGCGCCTATTCCCCGCTTCGCGCAGCGGGCGCAAGAACGGGTTGAGGACTTGAGTAGTCCAGTCCTGTACAAGCTTCTCGTCCATCCAGCCCTTTGGCTGGGCTCGGATGATGACACCTGGATACAATCACAAGCCACAACAACAGTCAGAGGGTAGGCATCGGTGTACACTATGCACAGAGCGAAAAGCATAGGCGATTCTTACCCGGGGGAACCTGAATCTTTGGCAGCGTCTTCCGCTTGAAGATGACATACGGCGGGAGCTTCAATCCCGACGCGGTGACCGCCAACATGACGGTGAGCCGC
This sequence comes from Closterium sp. NIES-67, assembly GCA_027943415.1. Classification (NCBI taxonomy): domain Eukaryota; kingdom Viridiplantae; phylum Streptophyta; class Zygnematophyceae; order Desmidiales; family Closteriaceae; genus Closterium; species Closterium sp. NIES-67. Next base: position 68,430 of record BQMB01002032.1, read on the forward strand.
TCCTTTTCATAGCCGGCCGTCCTCACATGAACCGTACGGGAGCCTCTGTGCTCCAACGTCCTCTCCTGGGGCATTTCGATGAAGAGGGGGGTTTGGTCGGCGTTCACGATGTGGTCGAGGTTGTACCGGTTGAGAATCCGCATCTGTTTGACAAACTCCCTGAACTTCTCGATCTGACTCCTCATGTCTGCCTAGAACAAAACAGTCGGAGAACAAATTCAGGCGTGAACACGCGAGAAGCAAGACAATCAAAAGAATCAAATATTGAAAGTCGCGGCAAGGGATTGAATAACAAGGATGGGACGACAGTTTACCGTCGGCGAGCTTTTGCCCCCGACGCGTAAGGCCCCAGCGCGCGTGGAATCTGAACGTCCAACGACTCGACGCTCTCCAATCGACGTCGGGATGATGTACGCGCTTGTACGAGCGACTCCATTTCTGCAGCAGCTTGACGGAGACGGCAAGCCCCCTCCCGCGGTGCCTCAGGAACTGTCGGTAGAGGGCGCTCTCCATCGTCGGGTACTTCGCGGGACGTCCGGCACCGACGAGGCGTTTGCGGCAGCCGGCAGCGACACGGAGGCGTTCGCGAGCATTCTTCCACTCCCAAATCGACACCGGCTGGACACCTGCAAGCTTTGCGAGTCCACGCACAGAGAGGTCGGGTTGAGCATCGAACATGGCAAGCCAGTACAACTTCTCCGAGGCAGAGTAAGAGCGGCGCTTCCGCTTTGTCATCCTGCTTCGAGATGCGGGGGCATGGATATCGTGATTCAAGGTAGGACCACGGGGTCGTCGAGTGGGCTCCGGGAAACTCGGCATGCTGACGCCCTTCCGTCGTAGTGGCGTCGCCGCTTGCAGAATCTGTCGCAGCGGCGTTCCCGCTTGCAGAATCTGTCGCAGCGGCGTCGCCGCTTGCAGAATCTGTCGCAGCGGCATCGACGCTTGTAGAGTCTGACGCAGCGGCATCGCCGTCAGCAGAGGACCGACGAAGTAAAAACGTCTGCTGGCCATAAGGGCCCTTTCGAGTCAGAAGGCGAGACAAGTCAGAGCCTGAGGCCATGGCGGGGGGACGTTACAGAGACGGAGCTTGAGGATGCCTTAGACAGCCCTTGCAGGGGTTGTCTTGAAGGCAACCTGGAGTCGAAACTGAAAATGAGAGGACGGAGCGGGGTAGACCCACTTCAAGAGTGGGTTGGAGGGGAAGGCAGGGACGTGGGCGACTCCCTCGTCCCTGTCGCCCATGAAATGCCTCTCACGACCATCCAGAATGTGTGATTCCGTGCGCTGGCCGGTCGTGAGAGGGCATCGACGGAATGTGCCGTTGATTTCGCCACCCCATGCTGTGCTGGCACAGCGTGGGTTGGAGACATCAAGGTCCGCCTGCAGCACAAGCTGATTGGCTACTGTGGCAGCATACTGAATCAGCAGCTTACGTAAACGATGTGGTATGCACATTGACCAAATCGTTGGGTACGCGCTCAGATAGCAGAATGGGACTCCATGCTCAGAACAATGCTTTGTCACAAGTACAGTTGAATTCAAATCAAAAATTGCATATGGACATTCCATAACTCCTGGGTGCTGTAATTTTTTTGTCTTTAATTACACCCAACCCAAAATTTCGTTGCATTTTTTATTAACACCATAGGGTGTTTTATACGGGGGATTACGGTAGTCTTCTGCAACACCTGTCGAAATATTACATAAAATACCCGTTAGCGGCCGGAATTGCCGAAATTACCCGTTAGCATACGGATTCGTCGAAGAGCGAGATACTCTTGGTTTGAAACATCCTTGAAGGTACATGGCCTTGTCCAGGGCTAAGGAAACCCCATCGAAACCCCAGGGACTGTTTCTCGCTGATACAACGCCTCATGCAGTTGGGAGAGTAGAAAAACTCCCGGCAACTAGCTTCGCGCTTTGCTTAGTGGAGGAATTTGGAAGAAGTTGAAACTAACCACTACGAACATATGTCATACTGTAACTGCACTTCGTACGGATTAAACGAAAAGTATCCCGCAATGTCAAGGTAATCCCGGAATAAAAAAAACGTTTACTATGCAAAGAAACTGAATTAGGTAGTAAACAACTCTTCGTTTCGTGACATGGGTAATTTTCCTGTTAGCCAGAGGCCTGGTGTGATCCCTCATGGCATGACGAAGCATAAGCGACGGCTAGCGATGTTATCGTGGTGTCCCTGTCAGAACAGGCACTTTTGACCTCACCTGTTCCAGGATCCAAGCATGATGAACAGGTGGCACATTCTACGCCGTCAATCCGGCGGGTGCCGGAACAGCATGGTTACTCGACAGGCCAGCCGAGACGCGATCTCCAGTCAGCCCAACTAGTCAACACGTCATCGCGTTTGCACAACCCTAGACCGAGGAACCAGCTGTTCCCCAGCCCACACCGTCGCAATTCCCACTTCCCCGCAGATTCCAGACTCGCATGGAATGGCGGTGCAGCTGTCCCTGGCAGCAGGGTTGACACCTTGAAGCCTCCGCCGCTGTCGCAACTGCTTCCTGTCAACTCACAGCCCAAAACCCGAATGGAACAAACCGCAAGCCGTCAGTCATTTCAGCCATGTCCTAGCGTTTGAGTCAAATTCAGCCAATCGTTCGTCCTGTTGGTGAAACCTGCACCGCTTACACTCTTGTTCTCTCCCAAGCCAGCTCCAGGTCCACTGATCTCTCTAGCCTAGTCCCCTGTTCTCAACCCTGTGACAGCCGTCTCTTGGCGTTTTGAAACCCTCGCTCTGCTCTGAGCCCTCCCAGCCCTGCTCACTCGCTGCTGCTGGTAAATCTCTCGCAGATCGCTTAGGCGCTATTGTTCGTTCCGCAAAAACAGCAGCCATGACACTCACCCCACTGCACCCGCTGGACCCGAAGAGCGTTCGACACGTGGCCGCTGCTGCAGCCAGGTCGCCGTTCCTCCGAGGTCCTGGCACGACTTTCCACACCATGTCGGATTGTGCGATTCCGGATAGTCCCGTGAGAAGCGGTTCCTTGCCTCGGCGCCATCATCATCACCATCACCACGGCCTGCAGGTGGATGTGGATCCAATGATCGAGGAGGCATGGGAGGCTGCCGTCTCGTCCTTCTCGGTACGCCGCTGCTGGTGCTGCTTTGCGTGTGACCTTTGGCATGGCAATACTAGCGCCGCGCTCTAAGTCTTCCTTCTATTTCGTTTCCTGACTCGTTTTTCCCGTTTTACCGAATTTCAGGATTTTCAGGGAGCGTTTGAAGGGCCGTCGAAGGCGATCAAGGAGGGAGGAGCGTCCCTGGCGAAGAAAGCCCACGAGGTCGGAGAGGCCGTCTGGAAGACACTCGAACCGACTAACCTTCCCTGGTCCAGGGAGCATTCTCCTCGAGGCCCGTCCCCTCGCGGCCACCATTGATTGACAGCCGTTGATCGCTCTCTCCCTTGCGGGCCTTCCTGATACACGCGTCTCCATGGAATGGATGACGTGGAAGTTGCTGGAAGACCTTTTCCTGTGCATATACTGCCATCATACTGCATATACCATGCCCGCCAGTGGCTTCTGGTGGCATTACTGGTTGTGTGCCAGTGCGCTGGCGCTCTTTCATACTTGAAGTGCTCGTATTGGGAGTTAATTTAGAGGCTGAAGTGTTCTTTGTACCGTACCTGTATATATTTGTTTGTTAACCTGATGTTTGCGTAAGAATTACTGGTTCCCACCACTTTTAGTTCCCACTGTTCCTACAGTGCCTGTTTAATCTGTTAGTTTAGGTGATCATGCACCTACTACGATTTTGGAGTAACCATGCCGAGTAAGAAATGCAGCAACACAGGCAAAAACTGTTACAATCCTAAACACGAAAAAGTGGGGAAAATTCCCGCACAGGCAACCCTACAAATCTATCGGACACCAGGGTAGGGTGCCTGGAGCAATGTTTGAGAGCAGGAGCACAGTCAAAGCAGGCGGGCAGGCAGGGGCCCAGTACAAGTGCAACACAAGTGGGTACGCAATCGCCCCATCGCTACAAAACAAAAACACCATTCGCAGCTGAACTGTGCCACACGTCATGTGCAAACACCGGCAGGCAGCCACCACGCTCAATATGCACCAGCACCAGTTCCCCTCACGCTCTCACCCTCCCTGCCTCAGTACGTGCCGCTCCAGCTCTGCTGGGAGCGTTGTGCCTGCGCTTGCTGTTGCTGCTGCTGCTGGTAGCTGCCGGCACCACCGCCAGCAGACCCGCCAACACCAGCACCGCCGGCGCTACCGCCCATACCCTGCGACTGCAGCAGTTGCTGGTGCGAGTGGCCGTGCACGTGGCCTGAGGGGCCTCCCGGTCCCGACTGGGACGCGTGGTACAGGCCCGCAGCAGCAGCAGCTGCTGCCCCGTATGCTGCTGCCGGGTGCGTGGCATGGCCCCCCGGAGCCTGGGGGTGGGTGTGCGTGGCTGATGGGTAGCCCCCTGCGTGCCCAGCTTGGCCTGGTGCAAGGTTGTAGTATGAGGAGGTCGGCATTCCTGCCGCCACCGCTGCTGCTGCCATGTCTCTTGACACCTGCAGAGAAGACACCGCATGGGACACAAGGAAATTAACACGACGCCAGAGTGAGAGTGGAAGGGCCAGGAACAGCAAGGAGAGGGTGCGGGGGAGATCTAGGAGAAGATCAATCAGCAGACACAGCTCCCAAATCAAGCATACCTGCTGGCCTTGCAGGTATAGGCTGCTGGCGTCCTTGTACTGACTGCCCCCAACATCCTCATACCCCCCGCTGCTCGTCCCCCCTGCCGACATCCCAGGCCCCCCACCATACCCCCCAGCCGCCCCCGGGTACGCCCCATACGCCGCTGCTCCCGCAGTCAGATGCCCCGTGCCGCCAGTGGAACCTGCCGTTTTATACCCTGCGGGCATGGGGTATTTAGCGCCTGCGACCGTCCCAGGAGGGTAGGAGGACCCCGCTGCTGTGGGGTACGAGGGGTTACCAGGCGCTTGTGGGTAGGTGGAGGAGGTGGGGGCGTAGCTGGGGTGCGTGTAGGGGGAGTGCATGGTGTAGTAGTTGGGAGGCACAGCGTATTGCGCGTAGCCTGCATAGTTGATTCCGTAGTGCGCACCCATGGGGATGCCTGCAGGCTGCGCGGCATATGCAGCGGCAGCGGCAGCGTGCATGGGAACCGGCTGCTGCTGCTGCTGTTGTTGCTGCTGCTGCTGCTGCCCCTGCTGAGGCTGCCCCTGCTGCGGCTGCTGCTGGGACTGCTGCTGCGGCTGCTGCTGCTGCTGCGCCTGGGGCTGCTGCTGCTGCACCTGCTGCTGGGAGAGACCAGTGGAGTGTGAGGAGGACGCCTGGCCCATGGACGGAGCTCCCACAATGCCCAGACTGCTGGACGTCTGTACGGACACACACACACACACACACACACACACACACACACACACACACACACACACACGGTGACAGGGAAAGGCAACACACACATGCGCAGCAACCAGCACAGGTGAGACGAAGTACGCCGGGGTGCTAGCGCCAGTCGCACTTGCGCTGTACGGCCTTCAGGTAAGGGGCCATACACATGCTTTCTATGCTGTGTTCAAACCCTAGAACTTCAGGCGCCTAATGCGCTCTTCTTAAACCCACGCTTTACAGTCTGATAGTTATATCGCATCATCCGCCAAATCTGGAGTTTTTTCCGCCCTTCCAGCCCCACAATTCAAACTCCACTCCCCCGGTCCTCAACCATGTTTCGCACGTTCCTTCCACCCGTTACAGACCCCCACACGCCCAACGCCTATCTTTCTTCTATTAAGTCCCAGCTCACCTCTTGAGAAGGGAGCCCCTGCCCCGCACCCGCGACGCCTGCGGATCCGTACTTGGCGCCCAGGGCGGAGCCCGACGACGTCACGAAAGGCGAGTAACGCATTTCGCCGTCGCCACTGGGCCTGAACGCGGGCGAGTAGTAGCTGCCAGGCGGGTCGCTGTACTGCTGCTGCGGGACGGAGAACAGGGGAAGCCAATGCAGCAGAGGGACGAGCGGGATCGGGAGGAACAAGGGGGGAAAAAACTGACGCCAGTGACAGCAAACGGGGTGAGGAAAGGGAGGGAGGACGGGCAGAGAAAGGACGCAAATATAATCTCACAGACGCGGGCGGGGAAAGAGGTTCGTGACTGGCGGCGAAGCGAACGGGAGCTTACCAGTCCCACGGACGTGAAGCGGGAGATGTCGCCGGCGACTTGAGGCTCGGACGCGTCATAGGCGGGGTATTGCCCCGCGGGCATCTGCGGCACCAGGCCAAAGGCAGGGTAGTTCTGCAGCGCAGGTACATACGGATACGCGGACGGCTGCTGCTGCTGCTGCTGCTGCTGTGCCTGCTGCTGCTGAGCTTGTTGAGACAGCTGCTGCAGCTGCTGCTGCTGCGACAGCTGGCTTTGCGCCTGCTGCTGCGCCTGCGCTGGCTGCTGCTGCTGCTGCTGGGGCTGCTGCTGCTGCTGCACAAGCGGCGCTTGAGGCGCGATCGCCTGCTGGGCCTGGGCCTGCTCAGCCAGCGGCTGCTGCTGCTGCTGGTGCGACGCTACCTGCTGCGCCGCCTGCTGCTGCTGCTGGGGCTGCTGCGCGGCGGCGGCAGGAGCCTGCGCCTCCTGGAGCAGCGGCTGGGCTGCTGCCGCTGGCGCCTGCTGCGCCGCTGCCGCCGCAGCAGCAGCCTGTGCAGCGAACGCCGCTGCCTCTGCCTGCGCTTGCGCCGTCTCCGCCACGCTCGCCTGCGCCTGCGCTTGCGCCTGCGCCTGCTCGTCCTTCGCCTGCGGGCGCTCCTGCTGCTGCTGCGCCTGTGCGGCAGCGGCGGCAGCGGCCAGATCCTCGTCGTGCTTGGGCGCTTCCACGGGCTTGACGTCCACGATCGCCGCGTGCTCCTCCTTGGCGACCTGCTCCTGCTCTTGCTCCTGCTGCTTCTCCTGCTCCTGCTCTTGCTGCTCCGCCTGTGCTGCAGGCGGCTGCGACAGCAGACTGGTAGCGGTCATGCGAGGGAGAGGATATAAGGAGAAGAGGCGGGGGGAGGGGGGGAGAGGGGTTTGTCGGGGGGGAAGGGGGAAGAGGGAGGGAAGGTGATACAATAGTTCTTATGTTTTTTAAAATTCAATTATCATGACAATACGACTGGGTAAACATTCAAGGTACCAAGAACTACAGCGACAACCACCTTATAACAAAACGGAACGAAAAAAAACATAGAGACATCTGAGGCACAGAGAGGAGAGGCAACTGACCTGGACGAGCCAACGGCGTCCGCGGCCTTGTTAGCGGTGAGCGCGTCCGCGCCGAAGCCGGTGCCGAACGACGTGCCGAAGCCAGCGCCGAAGCTGCCGAAGCTGAGGCGCGTCTGGTCCGCCTCGGGCACGCGGAGGTGGCCCGGAATGATCACGGGCTTGTCGTCCTGCAGCCCCAGGCTCTGCAGCTTGCTGCCCGCCGCCGCCACGGCCGCCCGCTCCTCTGCACGCCGAGAGAGAGAGCAAATACGGTGGGTCCAGCAGGTCCGTGAGATAACACAACGGCGAGAAGAGGAAAACAGGTGACACTGAATAACACTGAATCTCACTGAATCTCACTGATTCTCACTGAATCTCACGTTCACGCTGAAACAGCAGACAGGGACTCAGGCGATACCTGGTGAGGCAACTGCGGATTCAGGCTCCTGCGCGGGAGTAACGGCCACCACGTCAGCAGCAGCAGCGGGAGTGCCGATGGATCCGAGAACAGACGGCTGCTGCGGCTGCTGCTGGGTCACCTGCTGCTGCTGCGTCTGCAGGGCCGCACCCGCAGCCGGAACAGTCGCCGCGGCTGCCGCATCGGCCACGGAGACCTGAGCCGCACTGGCGGCAGGCGGCTGCTGCGGCGCAATCTGCTGCTGCTGCTGCTGATCCGGCGCCCCAAGCGACACGCCAGGCAGCTGCGTCGCAGCAGCGTCGCTACCATCCGCGGTTTCCGCAGCCACGCTCGCCGGCGGCAGCCGCTCCCCTATGGGCCTCTGCGTGCCTACCGTGCCCACGTCCCTCTTGCTCTGCGGGTGCAGTACCGGATCAGCCGCAGACGCGTACAGGCTCGGCGCGGTAACGCCTGACGCCATGGTTGCCGCGAGATACGGGGTGGGGGCGGGGGGTCCGGTAACGACAGGTGCGGCGGGCTGGGGGATCGGCGCGTGCGCCTGCAAGGCCGGCGCGGGCGCGGGTGCCGGGGCGGGCGGAGCTTGCTGTGCTTGCTGCGCGGCGGCGGAGGACTTGAGCATCTCCGCCATGGTCGTTCCGCCGCCGCCCCACAGAGAGCCTCCGCCGGGACGCGAGTAAAGCGAGCCCCCCGCAGGCGCAGGCTGACCCGGTAGGCTGCACGGGGAGGGGCGCAAACGAAAGAACCATGGCCATACAAAAACGGACAGATTCAGTCAGGGGAATGAAACGGAAAGCGGGATAGAACGGAAACTTCCTTCCTAAAAAATTGATGGGACAGGTCGCGCCAGGCAAAAGCGACAGGTCGAGCCAGACAAGTCGATCGCTGGACGGGAGAAAGAGGATCTGAAAGTGGTAGGAAGCGCGCGCAGACAAGGCGAGCAGTTAAGAGCGGAGAGCAGGAGGAACGAACCCTGTGGTTTGAGTTGCGCCCATAGCCACCGACACAGGCTGCCCAGGCGCAGCACCAGGCACTCCGCCAGTCACGTACGCTCCCACGCCACTGCAAGCGCGAAAGCGAACAAGATTAATGAAATAGATGAAAGTTGAAACCATACGCCATAACGATGGGAGACAAACGACGAAGAATCGTTTCACCGGAGCTGTGAACTCGCAGGAAAACCGGACGCAACGCAAGAAGGGAACGAACAAGCTCGAAGGAAGAACAACAAAAGCCCACCTTGGTGCTCCGGCTCCCAGAACCGGGGCCCTATGCTGGGGATAGCCGGGCAACCCTCCCGGCATACCCACAGGACCTCCGCCATACCCTGGAGCAGAGCCCCCAACAACGGGGATGTAGCCCGGCCCGCCCGGTGCTCCTGCGCCGCCGGGTCTCGAACTGGGATGAATTCCATTCTCTCGTTGCGGCATCGGCCGTCCTCGACCACCGCCATAGTCTGCCATGAGGGTATGACGACACAGCGGCGTCGGAAACGGGGGAAATCAAGGCTTCCTCGAAAAGCACTCTCGGATTCTCGAGCCTTAAGTTACGATTCTGAGACATGCAAGACGCAGCGGGACTGGTGAATAATAACGCCGACGAGTAAGCTATGAAACGGAAGAGTCAACGATCTGAAGCCCGAAGCCCCGTACCTGGGCGGTTCGAACCACGATCTGACGCGCCGCCTCCTCTACCCCCGCCCCTTCCAGCTCCACCCCTAATTCTGACCTCACCACCCTCCTGCAAATACATGTATGGAAAAGCATGAGTAGCGCGTTGAGGACTAGTCGGGAGGATTCGACAGATAGGAAAACAAGCAAATTACGGACAGCTAGAAAACTTATGACAGCTAGGCCTAAGACGACGTGTAGACTTGTTTTATATTAACGACGCTTTAATATCAGAGTGAACCGACTGTTAAGAGGTAGTTGATAAGAGCATATTACCTCTTTCTTCTTGCCCTTCTTCCGCCTCACTTCATGGAAGGGATCTGATGCATTCACGCAGCAGGAACAGAACGGAAGAAAAATATCAGATTCACGGCGGATCTGGGATCTACGGTATCGAAGATTAAGAAACCAGGGATCTGACACTAAAGCAAGCACTTGTCACGAAACGCGAAGCGCGAGTCGCCACGAACCTTGATTCAACAACCTCTGAGCAGCTTCGTTCGGATCCATATTGCACTCTTTCAACGCTGCGTATATTTCCTCCTCCGTGTTTGACACGATTTCCTTCAATTCTTGCACGATCTTTTTCGCACTTGGCGGAATCATGACGCTTGTGCTTCCTAGCCCTCGGCCGACTGGCCGGGACGTCTGTGAAACTGATCGGGACATGGCTCTGAACGAGTGTGGCAAGGCCGACAAAGCTTGTTGCTAGATCTCAAGATCGACTTGTGTATGGATAGAGGGGAAGAGGGTTAGTGGCGTGTTCTGGGTGTGAGTGTGGAGAAAGAAAACAGTTGTGGGAGCGAATGGAGAGGAAGAGGGAAGGGAAGAACAGAAAGAGGGGGAGGAAGGTTGGTGGTGCTGGGAGGGAGTTCTCTAAACCCCAGCCAAGATTTTACCTGCCTCGCTGGTCCCTGACCTAAAAGGTCTCTTCGAGGGTTGCCGAACCTGAGATCAGACTCAGAACGCAGGGAACAGAAATGTGCCGAACGAGTGAGCACACGTGGCCATCTAGAACCGCGAAAACAGACGTGACATCCGTCTAGTGACAGGGAAGCGGCTCCTTGTCCTAATCTGAAAGTCTGCTTCGGAAAGGGAAAAGGCGCGAGTCTACGCTCGGCACAACAGCTTCGGCGTTCAGAGAGATTTGTTGGGTTGGACCTGCCGTTCACTCCGCAACCCCAGTTCAGCCTCAAGCATGCAATCAAGGATATGCAAAGAAAGCTCTACCCACAAGCCATATTCCATTTGTACACTTGTACCTACAGCATTTCCTGTTTATGCGACTTTGATGAATATAATTAGGCAAGAAGCCCACATACTTCACCAATGCTGGCAAAACTTGGAAACATGCCCTAAGTTAGCCAATTTTTACTTCATTGTGGTTATTGCAATCGGTTCTATGCTCGGTTATGTGGGTATTGTAATAATGGAAATTTCATACCCGGCTGCCCAATGAATGAATTATACGCCAGTGTCAAATTAAGAAAGTATTGGAGCCAAATTTACGGCGAATTTTATGATATTACGTATATTGGTCAATATATCAACCTTGTAAACGTTGTGATATAATTCATACTTAGCATTTCTGTAAGTCGATTATGCACACATAGTGTCGAATCCTATAGTAGAAGATAAGTCCAAATGATGACGTCAGCAAATAGCGCTCGTCATGAGGACAGTCATTTCAGTCACGCGAACTGCATATGTGCAGTTCCTGATGAGAGAAACGGCAACTCAGGGCGGCACTACTAGTCCAACCTCCGAGTCAAAGGTTTAAAGACCAGTCAAACAAGAACAGACCAGTGCAAGGGCAAGACCAGGGTGGCACTACTAGTCAAGCCACTGGGAGAGGCCACAAGGCCGGTCAAGAATAAAAATTATATATAGGTCAGTACATAGTCAAGGCCCTAGCAAGTGAGAGGTAACAGGAACAAGGCCTAGCTGTACACAGTACCGCAGACGATCTTTAAGCGCAAGGGCCTTCGTAAAGATATCAGCTGTGTTGGCACCAGAAGTCAAGTGTACTACGCCAGCCTAGCGACGCTGCTGCAGCTCGCGCAGGACGAAGTACCGCAGGTGGATGTGCTTTGCTCTGCCCTCAAGTCGAGGCTCCTAACACAAGAGGATCATGGCCCTGTTGTCAGCGTACAGGACTGGTGCAGAGTGAGGCCGCTCACCTAAGTTAGTGAGCAGGAAGGTCAGCCAGCAGAGCTCCTGTGCTCCCACAGCACCGGCGTAGATCTCGGCCTCAAAGCTGGACTGGGCAACAGACGAGGAGCGAGTAGCTCTCCACGAGACAGCAACTCAACCAAGGCTAGAGCAGTAGCCCTGCGAGGACCTAAGGGTCTCAGCGTTGTCTGCCCAAGAAGCGTCTGTGTGCCGAGTAAGGACCACCGGCCTGCGTCCTCCCAGCACTAACCCCATGCCTGATGTACTCGCCGACCAGTGCCAAGGTTTGTGTCTGCTTGTGGCCACAAAGCGAGCCAGGATGCTGAGAGGGTATGCGAGGTCTGGATGCGGACAAATTATCAGGTACATAAGGTAACCCACCAGCTCTACGTAAGGACCACTGGGCTCTGCTGACTCCCCAGGAACTGGAGCAGAGAGCATGTGATCTACAGGAAGAGGTGTGGGTTGTGCGGAGGAGAACTGAAGACCGAACCTCTGATGAACCTGGCGCCCCAAGGGTGACTGGGTGACAGTGATGGTGCACGTTGCTCTGTCTCTGGAGATCTGCAGGCCCAGGTACTGGCGCAGCTCTCTTAGGTCAGTGCAGGTGTGTCTCCTCAGCAGCTCAGCCTTCACAAAGGCCAGCACGGTGGTGTCTGCAATGGCAAAGACCAGATCGTCTACGTAAACAAGGATGTAGAATGCAGTTTGGCCAGAACGAACAAAGAGCAAGGGGTCTGCGGAAGACAAAAAGAACTGCAGGTCTGCAAGGGTAGCACGCCGCGTGTCGTGTCACTCGCGGGGAGCCTGACGCAAGCCGTAGACTGGGCGCCGCAGAAGCCACTAGGTCCCAGGAGGAAAGGTACCAGTGAAACCCTGAAGGCGGCGCAGGTAAAAGTCCAGAAGAAACGCAGTGGAGAAGTCGAGGGAGTGTAACTCGTAGTCACGCTGTGCTGCTACGTGTAGCAGTGCCCGAAGAGTAGTCATCTTCGCGGTCGGGGCGAAAGTCTCAAAGAAGTCCACCCCCTCACACTGACTAAAGCCTCTAGCCACGTAGCGCGCCTTGAACACAGGCGGCTCTCCAGGTGGGCGCTTCACCTTGAAGAGCCAGCGGCCATCAACTACGTTCACCCCAGGTAGGGGAACAACGTCGACGTAGGTGCCGGTGGATCTCCAAGATGTCATCTCCAGCTCCATGGCAGCTATCCACTGAGAGGCCCAAGGTCCTGAGGTCGCTTCAGCGAAGGTGCGAGGGGTCGGGATGTCGAAAGCGTCTGGGTCACCTCCAAGGACTAACAGCATGGAACAGAGATGGGGAGCAGCCTCGGACAGGAAAGCAAGCTCGTAGTGACAGTCATCCAGGACGTCGCTCCGAGGGCAGAAGCACCCCCGGCAGACGGAGGACAGGCAGGGTTAGAGACCAGAGCGGTGGCGTAGTCAAGGCGGCAGGTAGAGGCAAAGTCAGCGACTGCAGCGACAAGAGCGTCAAGACGCGAAACCGGAATAGACGGGTCGGAAACGAGAGAGGCAAGGACCCGAGGAACAAGAGGACGAGTGGAACGAAGGTAGTCAGACAGAGGGGGAGGCGCAACGACAAGGGAGGACGAAGGAGGCGACGGGAGGAGGGGAGGACGAGACACGTGGGAACGAAGCAATATAGGGTGAGAGCGCGGGACAGAGGAGACAGGGCGAGCACGGGAGGGCCGGCGAGACCAGACGTGAGACGGAGGCGTCGCATCAGGAGACACAGGAGGGGAACGAGGAGGAAGACGAGCCGGAGACAAGTCCGGGGGAGTGAACATAGGGCCGTAGACAGGAAGGGGAGGAGACGGTAGGGGAGGCACAAACACATGGTTAGGGGACGGAAGGCCAAGCAGGCGAAGGGCTGACACCGGCGGTGACTGCTGCTGCGGTGGCACGACACCGACACCGGGACGACAAGCTGCTCCACGGCTACCTCCGAAACACTCCACTCTCGCACCCCTACGAGGAACACCCCCGGAATCCGAAACCCCGCGAATACTGGTACCACCCCCAGGCCCGCAGGGACATGCCACGACAGGAACCCGAGGACTAGTACCCACCCCAACGCCAGAACACCCAGAGTCAACGAAGTGCTGCTGCGACGGCTGCGACGACGGCTGCGGCGGCGGGGGCGGCGGTGACGGCGGCTTTGACAACGGCGGCGACGGCGGCTGCGAAGGCGGCGGGGGACGAGACGTCTAGGAAGGGGCAAGCGGCGAGGACTGCGCCGCAGGGCCACCAGAGTCAGCAGACTCCTCGACCGGGACAACCGACGGGAGGGGAGTAACGTGAGACACACCAGACGGTGCAGGACGGGGACGGGGAGGGGGGGGGACAAGGGCGACCGGGGAAGGGGTGACCAGGAACATGGGAGGAGTAACCGGGGGACCTCTGTGGGGCAAGCGGCGGTTGAAGGAGACGGACTCGTCAAAGGTGACATCACGAGAGTGAAAGAACCTGTGAGACGGCGGATGGTAGAAGTGCCAGTCGGACGCGTCAAGGGGGAAACCGGGGAAGACATAAGGGAGGGTGCGGGCAGTGAGTTTGTCCATGCCAGAGGCACGCACGTGAGCAAGGCAGCCCCAGACGTGAAAGGCAGAGGCGTCACCAGGAGACCCGGACCAAAGAAGCGTCGGCGAAACCTACGGCTGCTGGGGGTGCGGCCACAGGTTAAGCTGATGAGCGGCGTAACGAACAGCGAACGGTCACAGAAAATGGGATGCACTGGCATGGATCATGGAGGTACGGGCCACCTCCATGACCAAACCGATGCGTCGCTCAGCGACCCCATTCTGCTACGGGGAGTCCGACAAGGTAAACGTCTGGGTGATGCCCTCCGCACGACTGAAACGACCAAGGACACCAGAGGCAAACTCGCCACCACGGTCGGAGTAGAGACGCAAGATAGGTAGACCACGTTGGACACGCGCAGAGACAAGCCACGGGATGAGAACGTCAGGCACGTCGGCCTTCCGCTCCAGGGGGTACACGGTGGTGTAGCGCGTCTAGTCGTCAACAAGCACTAGGAAGTAGTGCTCTCGACGCGTCCCATGGACGGGGGCAGGGCCCCATGCGTCCATCTACAGAGTCTGTAGCGGTGCGGCTGTAGGGGGGAACGAGGAGGAATGAGGGGCACGGCGCAGCTGGCCCTCGATACAGAGCGTGCACGGTGGCGCTGGAGAGGAGGGCAACTCGGGGAACGACCCTGGGAGTCCTAGGACAAGACCGTACAGTGACATGTGACGTAGACGCTGGAGTGCGGGGTGACCGAGACGGTGGTGCCACAGGAGTGTTGGGTGAGTGAGCGATCAACAGGAGCAGGCAGCAGCAACTCGGGTAGACGCAGCCACCTGAGAACGGTCCCGGGGAACGTAGTGAGGGGGGCACCAGTTGCGGCCTCGATACAGACAGCGTACCGCTCGTGACGAGGGAACGTAGTGGTGACGCTAAGGTCCTAAAGGCAGCCGACACCAACTAGGTTCCTGATGAACGAGGGGATGTGCAGGCCTGTAAGAGAGCCTGAAGGAACTGCCGGACAGGGAAGCGTGGTGGAACTGCGAGCGACTACCGGGCCGGAGGAGGGGTCGGCAAGTGAAATTGCGGCAGGAGTAGCAAAAGGCGTCAGCGTAGTGGAGTCGCGGAAGAAACGCCGAGAAGCGCCAGAGTCGAGGGTGAAGGAGAGCGCAGTAGTGGCGTCTGAAGACTGAGCAGCGATAGTAGAACCTAGACTGAACAAAGCAAGGGATCCTACGCCTGACGCAGCAAAGGAGGCACGACTAGACATGCCTACACTAGGTAACAAGGGGTAGTAAGAAGCAGTCACATTAGAGTCATCAGCATACATCACATGCAGGGCGACAACAATCTCATCCATGTCCATATCAAAGATCTGAAAGCTACAGCGAAGCAAGCTATGCCAGTCAAGGAGGTCAGGCGACGGGCTGAAGCGCTGACGAAACAGGTCGTCCAGGCGACGGAAACAGCGGACCGAGCTTACCGCAAACAAAACCACGGCAAGGACCGGTCTGGAGCTGGACTGACAGCGCGCGTCACCCGAACCGCCACCCGGCAGCCCACCACGCACACGACCACCACGGCCGCTGCCACCACCAGCGCTAGGCCACCCGGGCGGGAGGCCAGTCGCCCGCCTCTGCTGCTGCGGCTGTGCGGCTGGAGCATGTCCGGCTGCGACACCTGCGGCTGCTCGGCTGCACCCGTCAAGGACCCCTCGTCAGCGCTACCACTAGGCGACCCGACTCCTCCACCACCCCTACCGCCGCGCCCAGCCTTGGGGCGGCGGCCCTTCTGGGAACTGATCTGCGCTGCAGCTGCGGACTCAGCCACAGCAGCAGAAGTGTCGGAGAAGGTGCACTGAGCGGGGGCACAACCCTGAAAGATAGGGACCGGCATAGTACCGCTAGTCTGGGCGATAGAGCGCTGGCGGGTATCTATGGTGAGCGGACGAGGGGTCAGCGGGCAGGGGAGCAGGGGGGTCAGGGCAGGAGAACGTACCGTCAAGATGGACCGCCAGGTAGTGGCCGTCCTGCTGCTGACCAGTGAGGTGACGTCGGAGGTCGACCAGCCACGTGCCAAACTCGTTCGGCTGTCCCTCTGCGTCGAAGCGGAGCACGGAGTCCGCCATCAGGAGCGATGGAGCAGCAGTGCGGTGCTGTGTGGTGCAGAGCGCTGTTGTGCAATGCAGAGCGGTCCAGTGTGGTGCAGAGCAGTGCTATGTGGTGCAGTGTTTTGCAGTGTGGTGTTGTGCGGTGCAAAGCGGTGCTGAGCTGGGCAGAGCAGTGCAGAGCGGTAACGGGCCGAGCAGGTACAGGCATGGGGGCCAGTGAGGAAAGGGCAAGTGGCAAGCTAGGAACGGGCGCGCTGGAACCGGCAGGAGCGGGCGTTAGGGGACGAGGAGCCGGTTAGGACGGGCGGTAGGAGGGGAGGAGCTAGCTGGGACGGGCACGAGGGCCAGCTCGGACGGGCGTGTGGGCCAGCAAGAACAGGCGCGGTAGACGGCTAGGCAGGGTGCGAGGGCCGGTTAGGGCGGGTGTGAGGGCCAGTTAGGACGGGCGTGAGGGCCGGCTAGGACAGTCGCAGCGGCTCAGGGGGGGGGGCGGCTAGGAACAGGTTAGACCGCTCAGGGGGCCGGCTAGGACGGGCGTGACGACTCAGGGGGGGGGGGGCGGCTAGGACGTGCGCGACGGCTCAGGGGGCTGGCTAGGACGGGCGCGACAGCTCAGTGGGGCCGGCTAAGAGCGGGCGCGACGGCTTAGGGGGCCGGCTATGAACGAGCGCGACGGCTCAGGGGGCCAGCTAGGACCGGCGCGACGGCTCAGGGGGCCGGCTAGGACGGGCGCGACGGCCCAGTGGGGCCGGCTAGGAGCGGGCGCGACGGCCCAGGGGGCCGGCTAGGAACGGGCGCGATGGCTTAGGGGGGCGGCTTGGATTGAGCGCGATGGCTTAGGGGGGCAGCTAGAAACGGGCGCGACGGCTCAGGGGGCCGGCTAGGATCGAGCGCGACGGCTCAGGGGGCCGGCTAGGACGGGCGCAACGGCTCAGGGGGCCGGCTAGGAACGGGCACGACTAGCTAGGGACGGCGCGACGAGGGCCAAGGGCGGAAGCGTGGGCGGCGGGACCTACCTACCAAGCGTGATACCATCTTAAGATAGAAGTTGAATATCGAGAGAAAACAGTACAAGGGTATAAGCCTAAGTGTTGTACCTTCTAAGATACGAACCTATACAGTCTATACAAATATAAACTATATATGTTTGACAATACTCAGATTCACTGTTACAAGACTTCCGCTGTCTTACTAGTCTACCATTCCAGTAAAGATCCTAGGCTAACACTTGAGGTTTTCCCAGTGTTCGTGCTTGCAGATTCTATACTTAGTCTCCTACAACACCTGTCAAATTATTACATGGTATGAGAGCTGTCATTAATTAAGACTACTGTCAACAATGACTGGATCATGACAAATGTGAACACCCCTCGGATTGGCTAGTCTCAAAGATTACTTTCAATCCGAATTCGTGCACAATACTTCTGCATACGCTCAAATACTTCGCAATTTTCCTTGTGCTCACCCCCTTATGCAAAATGGTGGGTCCAGGAAGAGTGCGAGAAGCTTCATGCAAAGGTCTGCACTAACCTGGTAGATAACATGTCTAAGAGGATGCAGGTGGTGATCAACGCCAAAAGTAGGTGGACTAGTTACTAGAAATGTTGTTCGGAAGTTTGCTCTTTGTCCTGGGAAAAAACTGTCCGGATGTACTCGTTGTATATCTTTTGGAGTATGAGTTAGATCCAATGTACTATTCTAGTTCTTAGTGATGTGAACGCATCCACTTTGTGCCTCTCCCAACGCGTACCACCATGCATCTTGCAGGTTTACCATACAGTAGTCTCAAAGCCTAAAAACCCAACGTAGTGCCAAACATCCGGACGGTCTTTTCTCTCAGTGTATCTCGGTCGTGCTGCTAATCAACATGGAGTATCAGTTCTTGAGTTCATGGCACAGGGCATCACTGGTAAGCCTGAACGCGTCCTTGCACTTGGTCCCTGGGATCACCCAGAAGAAACAGATTATCAACACGTGGATATTGATTTTCGGGCAACTACTGTATCAACGGCTTCACGAACTGCAGCTGCCGTTCTTGGGAGTTCAATACAGCCGATGAAAGCGCCAACGCTTGGCGCACGTTCTATAACACACGTGAAGCTCTTCAAGGAACTCCAGCTCCACTTCGGGGAGAAATTAGTGGACTTGCAGATGAACCCGATGTCGTCGAAGAAGCCGCAAAGGAAGCAGTAGCCGAGCAGCTGAGTCCCACAGTAGCTGTCGCAGGACCACCTGCCACCACATCAACAAAAGCAGTATCAGATGTTGCAATTGCAGCTGTAGCAGAACCATCAAATGTCAAGTTACCACTTACCCGTTTCATTGAAGGGGAGATTGACATGTCTCCAGCTCATTTTCCTTTCATCATTTCTTCATTTTACAATAACACCGATTTCTATCTGCAATCATCAGGACACAAAGCCACGGAGGAAATTTGGCATCAGCGGTTAGGACATCCGTCGCAAAGGATTTTAAATCATTCAATCCGAGCAGCAGTTCTTGATAAAAACAGTCGTCTTTTACCTGACGGCACGGAGATGAAGCCGCAGTCTCGCCCGACGGTTTGCACCACGTGTCCGGTCGCCAATCTTACCCACGACCCGTTTCCAAGTCATTTTCCTGGCTCCACACGTTACAAACTGATGCAGAAAGTCTACAGCGATATTCTTAACTTACCTGAAGCAGGACCTAAAGAAGAGCAGTACGTGATAACATTCATCGAAGCATCTACTCGCTATGTTTGGACAACAAACCTTCCTTCTCGATATCTCGCCCATTCAGTCTTCGTCGCATGGCTCGCTGTCGCTGAAAGAGAGTCTGGCATGAAACTGCAAGAATTCCAGAGTGATGGCGCAGGGGAGTACACAAGCAAACACCTTCACAGATTACCTCCAAACCCTCGTCATCAAACGGAAGCTGTCACTGCCGCATGCACACCAACAGATGGGGATAGCAGAAAGGAGGAATCGGAATCTGCAGGGGAAGATGCGTGCTCTGCTGACACAAGCAGCCCTTCCTCCTCACTTTTGGCCGTATACGATGGACCACGGCGTACTGTTAAATATGCCCGAGTTTTCTTCACCACACCTGCAGTGGACACGTACAGTGGGAAGTACAAAACTTTTACGAGTTTTTGGGTGTGTCGTGCAGTTTCGACCTCCAACTGCAGCACTCGGCAAATTTTCAGAATGGGCAAATTAGGGGGTACACCTCGGCATCAAAAAACAGTATTACGCCTGGAAGATTTTGGATCTTCGCTCCAACCAAATCATCCCTTCACGTGATTGTCTTTTGTATGAGCGACTCACCTTGCCAGTTTTTCGTGCCCACCAGGCGGCAGCTGCCAACCCTGCCAGGCTGTTCGAAGGCTCGCATGCATTTGCAACTGACGAAGTCGAAGCTGATGTACAGGACGAAGCAGTTTCCGAAGCCTCCGAAGCTGCCGCAACAGACATACCCGAACCTGTCACGTCGACCGGCATCCCGGAATTTACCTTGGCGGAAACTTGTCCGGATGTTATCTCTGAGACTAACCATGCTGAGGTGTGGCCAAAGATGTCATAAGTCGATTAGTCCCATCTTATCATGAATTTTCTTAGTCGTACCGTTGTAGGGTAATATTACGAGCAGAGTGGCAAAAACTAGTGTGTCCGCTGCGAAACTTAGGGTAACATAGCACGGTCGACTGTGCACCAATTCACTAATAGAATCGCGTTAAATCTACGGGTCTCGTCACAGTGCAGTAGTCGAAGAAGCCCTAATTGGTGGGGAAAAATATCCGGGTCCTGGTTTGGTGAGGAAGAGGGTCACTCCAGTGCTATAAACTCATGCTCTCCAAGCCATTCCAAGCCTAGGCGGGACACATGGCTTAGAATGGCTTAGAGAACACGAGTATGTTAAGTTGTAGTGACTTTTTTCCTCACCAGATCTCAACTTGGATATTCTTTCTGAACAGTCGCGACTACTTCGACTGCTGCACCGTGACGAGACCAAAGGATCCTAGCGCGATTCTAATAGTGCAAGGATGCACTGTCGACCGTGCCATGTTACCCTAAGTTTCGTAACAGATACGCTAGTTTTCGCCACTCTGCTCGAAATTTTTACTTACGACGGTACGATGAAGACGATCCATGATAAGACGAGAGCAATCGACTTATGGCATCTTTGGCTGCACCTGAGCATGGCTAATCGTACAGATAACATCCAATCTGAAATCGTGCACCATACTCTTGTATACGCTCAAATCCTTGGCGATTTTCCTAGTGCTCACCCCCTTATGCAAAAGCCTGGGTCCAGGAAGAGTCCGAGAAGATCCATGTTAAGGTTTGCACGAACCTCGTAGATAACATGCTTAGGAGGGTGTAGGTGGTGATCAAGGCCAAGTGTCGGTTGACTTGGTACTAGAAACGCTGCTCGAAAGTTTGCTCTTTGTCGTGCAAAAAAATTGTCCGGATGTACTCTTTGCATATCTTTTGGCACTAAGTTAGATCTTGTGTCCTATCATGGATTTGAGTGTTGTGAAAACATCCACTATGTGCCCCTCCCAAAGCGTACCACCATTAAACATTAAGACTTTACGTATAGTGGTCGGAAAGCCCAAAAACCCTCATTAATGCAAAACATCCAGACAATTGTTTCCGTCACTGTATTCCCCTCGCACATGCTGACCCGGATGACGTTCGCGAAGTCCACCTCAATTACGAATGCGATCGCTAACAGCAGCCGATGCCCGCCGTCTCCGACGAAGCAGTCCGTGTTACACCTGACAAAATTGGGGGGAAAGAAGGACCAGAAGAAAATTTTGCAGGTGCAAATGGAGAACGTCCGCGTTTTATAGAAACTGGCTTACAGATTCTTGGATTCGCAGTCGCAGTACAGTACAACGAGAGTAAGATACCTGAACCGAAAACCGTTCAACAAGCACTTACGAGTCTTCACCGAGAAAAAAGGCGCGAAGCCATGGACCGAGAGCTAGCAGCTCTCAGGAGTCGCAGCACATGGGAGTTAATATTGAAATCAGAAGTAAAAGGAAGAAAGATTTTACTCGTCGCCTACATCGATGATATTCTCTATGTCAGTACTACCGATTCGCTTGCCAATACCTTCATACTGAAACTACAGAAAAATCTACAGCTTACCGTCTCCGAAACAGTCTCACAGTTTCTCGGTCTAAACATTACCTGCTCGCCGACGTCTATTCACCTCACCGCGTCGAAGTACGCAGCAACGCTCGCTGCCCGCTTCAAACTTACTCCTACAGCAGTCTCTACACCGTACCGCTCGCTACCGATTGACTACAAACCGAATACTGCACCATTGAGTCTAACCGGTTTATTGATTTATCAACAGCAGTTAGGTTGTTTACTCTTCGCCGCCGTTACTTGCCGTCCCGATCTAGCCTGTGCGGCTAGTCAACTCGCTCAGTTCCTACGCCGTCCTGAAGAGGAGCATCAACTCGATCTTCTCCGCGTGCTTCAGTATTTTATATCGACACCTAACATCGGTTTAGCCTACAACGTCGTCGGTTGTAAAACATTATACCTATACGGTTTCGTCGACGCCGATCACGCTGCGGAATCTACTAATCGACGATCGCGTACTAGATTCATCTACCGCCTTGAACCTATCGGGCCTATTTCTTGGAATTCGACGAAGCAGGAGCTGATTGCTCTCTCCTCTGCTGAAGTTGAATTTATCGCTGTCTGTACAGCAACACGCGAAGGACTTTACCTGCAGGAACTCTTGGAAGAAGCGAAGTTAACGATGAGTACTCAGTTTACTCTGCAGTGCGACAACCAAAGTGCAATTCGCATCGCGCACCAGCCTGGCTTCGTCAACAGGATGAAACATATTTCACTGCGTTGCTTTTTCGTCAAGGATGAAGTCGAGAAGGAGAGAATGCGACTGGTCCATTGTTCAACAAACGAAATGGCTCCCGACTTCCTCACGAAGAAGCTGACACGACAGAAGTTTCAGTACTGTAACAAGCTCTGCGGGATTTTAAAGAAGTGACACTATCGAACTTCCAGATATGAAGGGGAGGGTTGTGATATAATTCATACTTAGCATTTCTGTGTGTCGAATCCTACTATAGAATATAACTCCGTAGGAAGTCGTCAGCAAGTATCGCTCGTCATGAGGACAGTCGTTTCAGTCACGCGAACAGTTGCATATCTTCGTTATCATTTAGGACGCATAGCACAATAGTGACGAACATGTACATTAGCGAACAAGTACTTTCCTAGAACTATAAATCCTTGTTATGCCTTTCCATTATTAACTTTGATACCCACAAGTTCAGGTTGTTTAGTTCAGGTTGTTCAACCTTGACTTTCACAAGAGTTTTTCTCAGATTCACTTTTAGAAGACTTCCGCTGTCTTACTAGTCTACCATTCCAGTAAAGATCTGAGGCTAACACTTGAGGTTTTCCAAGTGTTCGTGCTTGCAGATTCTATACTTAGTCTCCTGCAACACATGTCAAATTATTATAGTATAGAGCACTTCTGTTCAAGTTGGATGGACACACTAACCCCTTGCCCTAAGTACCATATCACCTTTGAAGAAATGAATGCTTGTTATAACCAAGATGGGTTGCGGTATTTCTTGTACCGAACACAATCGGGAAGTATCAAATTGAGAGGACAGCCGACCAACAAGAAAAACATGAAGGGACCTCTTGCCAGACTGGGTGGCAATTTTCGTCGAGTCCTCAGCTTTGTACTGTACGGGCGTTTCTTTGTTCCTTTTCTTTGTTCCTCACGTTTCAACCGTCGGATCTCCCAGCCCCACACCACAACCACCACCATCCGTCATCCCGCAGACCCACACAACATCCCATGGACACCCAGCCATTCCCGCTCTCATCCCTGTGGGCGCCACCAGAGGCTTTGGCTTCAAGGGTGGGTTGGGGGTTGCAGTGTCCAGAGATTTCGCTGCCCGGGAAATGTTTTCTGTGTCATCATTCTCCCTCGCCCCGCAGAACAAGCTGGGCGTAAAATTGAAACTTTTGGAAGAGCGCTCTATTCTGCCCGCCGCATGCGTGTGGTGCGGTATGGCTCTTCGGCGGCATGCTCGAGTACACATGGCTGGCAAAGTCCAGGCCCAGGCAGGCCAAACTTCTGGAATTATGACGTCACGATTCAAGAGACCGAGGCGGAATGGTTGGGGGTGGGGGGGCGGAGGGTGAGGGGAAGTAGGGGAGTGGGGGAGAGAGACCAATACAGTACAGTACAGTACACACTACACGTACACTACACCGATGAAACCAGTTTGTCTGTGTGTCCACTGCGTGGCACACCCACCCACACCACACCCTTCTGAAATCCAAGGCCAACCCCCGCCTTCCCACGGCCATCCCGTCCCGTTCTATCTACGGTTGGGGTTCAATGCTGCATTAGAATAGGTGGCCTCATTGCGCTCGTGCTAAGATAAAGTCGGGAGACTGATTTGTTGCTTCAATCCCGTGTCGCGGCCCCGTTGAATTCCCAAGTGCTTCAGCCGTCACGGTCGAAGGAGTAGCACCTTGGGACTGGCGCCAGCCAAAGAACCTCGACCCTAACGACACTCAGCCTCGTTTTCCTCTTCTTATATTTCCCTTCTTTTGAAATTCGTGCCTCGAGGTTATGATCGTCCCGGGTCATGGAACCTGCCGCCTACATCAGCGTGGGTTTCGAAGCAAGTGCGACGACCGGGAACGCCATTCGACGGCTTCCGTCTTCTAAACGACTGGTTTCGTCCTATTGTACAACCGGCCGTCAAGCCTCCGTCAAACCGCCAGTTACCCATCAGTGGCTCCTCGAACAACCCCCTTCAGTCGTCAGCCTCTGAGCTCGTAGTAAGGCGTAGAATGCCTCTGCATAGTATGGTGTCCTTTGAAGGTCACGGACGGCTCACCTGATTCGCTCAAATTTCTCGACTGGAAATTTGTGTTCTGCGACTTTTCCCACCTCATCGTGGGGCATGTCGCCTAACGGAGTACTAACGTTATTAACGTTATTAATGTTATTAACGTTTTTTTCTTGGAGGCGCCTTACGCACTCTCTCTGTCGCCTTAGCTAGTAAGCTCGCGGCAGCAGTAGCCGCGGAATTTCGCCAACCCCGGGGACTTTCCTCGCGAAAGACGCTGAGAGTTGAACGGTTACTATGCTCGCCGGGGTTCTAGACTTCACGCTAGTAGACACCGACGCCTCTAGAGGGTTATGCGCGCCACTGCAGCAGCGACAACCGCCGCACGTCTAGGCAACGGCACGGGTGCGAGCGGCGACGAGCCGTTATCATCATCATCAACGTCTTCCCGCATGCGCGCGAATTCCATGTCGTTAGTCTTAATCCAGGAGCCGTCGCAGGCAGACCCGAAGCACCTGGATCTTAACTGGATCGACGCGCGGGTCGATCCGTCGCCGTTCAGACACGGCGACCAGGTGGCTTCCGCGGGAAATGCGCGGAATTCTGGGGGGAGATGGGGGACAGCGCACGCGCGGGAGGGCGCGGAAGGGGGGCGGAGGATAGGGGGCGGAACGGCGGAGCAGAATGTGTATTGGAGCGCGGTGGGGAATGCGGATTCAAGGACAGGCGCAGGGTTAGGCGCAGGGAATGCAGTGGTGGCGGTCGCTGCTGCGCCTGGTTCGGGTGTAGGCCCGGGAACAGGCTCGGGAAAGCATCGGAGGTATGCGTCAGTGGACGTTCGGCGGGGAATGGAGGAGGACCTGTATGACGTGGCAGTCTTTGACAGGGTGGAAGGGCCGGTGTCAGGGAAAGGTGGAATGTCGGTGGGACGCCGAGGGGAAGTCGGGTACACCAGCGCCAAGAACGCAGGAGCAAAGGCGGGACGACCGGGGGAAGCTGGGGATTGGGAGGAGGCGGCGACATGGGAGCAGGAAGAGGACGCGGGTGAGGAGGAGTACGAGGACAGGGAGGGGACGAGCACCCATCTAGAGCAGCACCAGCAGCAGCAGCAGCAGCGTTACAGACCCGCCCGTTCCCTGCCGTTGTCCATAGCACGAACGGCAGGCGCCACCACGGCTGATCACAACCCCAGCGCGGCGCTCCCCCAAGGCCCCTCGGACGGCTCCCCCACCGCCTGCCACGTGTCCTATGCGCCCTCCGCGTCTCTCCCTCCCCTCCGCTCGTACCACTCCGGACACGCCCTCCTGCACGCGGGGAGAGCGCGTGAAGGGGGGGAGGCGGAGAGCATGGGCGGAAGCCAGGGATGGGGGGAGGAGCGACGGGGGGGGAGGCGGCCGCGCACTGGGGAAGCGCGTGCGGTAGGGGAGGGGCGATCAGCGGGGAGAAACTATGGGGCTGGGGGTAACGCGGAGCAGGCATGGGGGCGTGGTGCCCCTGGCGAGGGGAGTGAAGAGGTGCACGTCGAACAAGGGCAGCTAGGGAAGTGGCAAGGGGAGCGGCAAGGGCAGGGGAAAGGGCAGGGAAAAGGGCGGAGGCAGGGGCCGGCGGAGTCCGAGGGGATGGCGCGGGGGCATGTGGGGAGGCGGCATGGGAGGAGGGGGAGCATTGCGTGCAGCGCGGAGCTGCGGGGATTGTCTCTGGAGCAGGAACTGGTGAACGAGATGGCCATGCAGCAGCAGCAGCACCAGCAGCAGCAGCAGTGGGCGGAGGCGGAGGTGGTGCGGGGAAGAGGCGCGCTGGCGCATGCGCGCAGCATGGGCGCGGCTGGTGCGGGGGAGGGCAAGCTGCAGCACGTGGTGCAGTGGCTGGCGAGCGCGCAGGGACACGCGGACGAGGGGGAGGGCTGGGGGGGGCAGGAGACAAGGAGGAAAGTGAAGGGGGAGCAATGGAAGAAGAGGGGGGAGTGGCAGCAGTGGCGGCAATGGGTGAGGGTGTTGCAGAGAGAGCAGGGGCAGAGAGAGCGCGGCAGGGTCCTAGTGTGGACTTGCATCGGCAGAAGTCCCGAGTGCGGTGGTTGGTGGAGGGCGAGAGTGACGCAAACAGCAGCAGCAGCACGCGGAGCCCTGGGCGAGGAGGAGCGAGGGGGGGGGGAGGTCTAGGGGGTCTGGCACCAAGTGACTCGGGGTCAGGGCGAGAGAGGGGGAGAGGGAAGGAGAGGGAGAGGGGGAGGGGGGGGGAGAGGGAGAGGAAGAGGGAGGCGGAGAGGGAGAAGGGTTGTGAGTCGAGCCAGGAGCGAGATGAAGCAGTGTCACTATGGCTTACGCAAAGCAGTGATGGGTACACAGAGGGCGATGGGGGCGCCAGCCGCAGCATGAGAGGTGCCAGTGCTGGTGGCGCTGCTGCTGCTGGCAGTGGTGGTGGCAGTGGTGGTGGCAGTGGTGGTGCTGGTGGTGGCGTTCTGGTGTTGGACTCCAGCAACGGGGTGGAGAGTCAGTGGGCGCAGCTGGGCCGAGCCAAAGGCAGAGTGAGGCGCAGCCGCAGCCTGGGGAAAGGGGTTCTGGCGGACGTGGGGGGGGAGGGAGGGGGAGGGGGAGGGGGAGGTGGAGGGGTGGAGGGAGAAGGAGCGAGGTGTAGTGTGAGCGGAGGAGGGGATGGAGGGGAGAGTTGGAGCAGAGGAGGGCGAAGGAAAGGGGGGCAGTCGGACGTGGAGGGTGCCAGCGAGCAGCTATGGTCGAGGAGAGAACGAGAAAGAGGCAAGCAACGCCACCAGTATTCTCAGCAGCAGCAGCAGCAGCAGCAGCAGTCCCCGCGGCAGCATCTGCGGTCGAAATCCTTCGCATGGGGCATGAATGCTGACAGGCAGAGTACTAAACGAGAAGGGGACGAAGGGCACCACGGAGAAGAGGAGGAGGAGGAGGAGGAGGAGGAGGAGGAGGAGGAGGGCAGCAGTGGCGAGCAGTGCCCTGACGACTTCCGGCGTGCGCGGTCCTTGATCCAAGCACGCGGGCGGTCCCTACGAGAAGCCGTGCTGGAGGAACCCTCTCGCCCGCAGACGGCAGGCCGGGTCAACCCCCGCCGCCACACTCGGTTTAAACTAGAAGACCTCCAATACCAAGGGCAGGTACAAAGGCACGCGGAGGGGCAGGGGCAGGGGCAGGGGCAGGATCAAAGGTGGGGGTTTGCCCAATCCAAGGGTTTGTTGCCTTCCAAGGTGCGTTTCCAGGGCGTGAAAGGGACTGCTGAGAAAGAGGGAGTGGAGGGGTATTGGAGGGAGGACGAGGGGGACTGGATTAGCTCTCCTAGTGGAAATGGGAGCGGGCGCAGGCACAAGCATGAGGTGAGTACAAAGACACGAACGAACAGCGGTGATGGCTCTGCAAGTGCTGGCGCTGCTGCTGCTGCTGCTGCTGCAGGGGATGGTGTTTGTCCACGTTACAGCATTAGCAGCAGCGGCAGCAGTGGCAATAAAGGCGCCGACAGGGGACTAGCTGTGGCAGCTGTAGCAGCTGTAGCAGATGTAGCAGAGACGGCGGCAGGTCCTGTGCTCGTTCGGCCTGTCCCAGTACCTGAATCTGCCCCCAGCAGCAGCAGTACAGTGCACGGCTCCGAATCAGGTGCAGCAATGAGTGCCCGGGGTGTGGAGGGGGGAGATTCCGTGCGAGAAAGCGGTAAAGGAGGAGGGGGAGGAGGAGGAGGAGGAGGAGGAGGAGGAGGAGGAGGAGGAGGAGGAGGAGGAGGAGGCGGGGGTGAGGAAGGGGGCAGCAAGGCGTCCCGGGTCTCGCCCCTTCGCTGGAGGTGGCCCCGATCGTCATCCCGCACCAGCCCCACTGCCGCTGCCGCTGCCGCCGCTGCCGCCGCTGCTGCCGCTGCTGCCACTGCTGCCACTGCTGCTGCTGCTGCTGATGCTAGCAGCCTCCCTACCAGCCCTCTCAGTGACCCCGACCCAGGCTGTGATTCCACCGGTGCTTGTGCTGCTCGCGCTGGGGACAGCAGCCCGGTGTCCCTGTCACCACTAGAGCAGGGAGGTAGCGGTAGGCTGCTTTCTGAGGGTTCTCAAAATGATGGAGGGAGTGGTAGGAGGGAAGAGAACGGAAGCACGGGGGGGAGGGAGGAGTGCGAGTGGGGGGGCAAGGATAGGGCGGGGGAGGGAAGGGAGAAGGAGAGGAGGAGGGAGATGCCAGGGGATTCATCAGTGGGGTCCTCGCAGTCTGGCCGAGTGTCCTTCTGGCGCTCTGCCCTTGGTCTCAAAGGCTCTGCTGCTGCTGGGGGTAGCGCTGCTGCTTCTGACAGTGCAGGAGAGGGGGAGAGTGGGGGAGGTGCAGCAGGAGAGGCATCAGCTGGAGCAGTAGCAGCAGGCTCGCCTGGCAGTCACAGAGGGCGCTCCCTAAGCCCCTTGCTTGGCAGCCGAGTAGGAGGAGGTGGGGGAGGAGGGGGAGGTGGAGCAGTGGGAAGGATCGGAGGGTTCACGGAAGCAGCAGCAGCTGTGGTGGCGGAAAGCAGTGTGACAAAGGGCGGAGAGAGGGGAAGCAGTCGGGTGGTACACAGGGAAGCAGCAGCAGCGGCAGGCAGAGGAGGAGGAGGCGGAGGAGGCGGAGGAGGAGGAGGAGGGGGAGAAGGAGAAGGAGAGAGTGGCAATACTGCTAGGGTGCACTCCCAAAGCCGTCCCGGCAGCCCCATACCCTCCGGCCTGTTCAGGTTCATGCGGTCTCCAGGCAAGGCAGCGCGCAGGGGGCAGTCGTTTGAGTGCCTGCCGTTCCTGGCCACCCTCGCTTGCTCCGACGCCCACGCCATGCTCGACTTGAATGGTGATGGCAGCAGCGACGCGTCTGAAGGGGATGCTCACGATGATCCTGCTGCTGATGCTGCTGCTGCTGATGCTGCTGCTGCTGATGCTGCTGCTGCTGCTGCTGCTGCTGCTGCTGCTGCTGCTGCTGCTGCTGCTGCTGGTGCTGGTGCTGCTGGTGCTGCTGGTGGTGGTGGTGCCACTGCTAGTGCTACTGCTGGTGGCGGTGTTGGTGCTGCTGCGGGCTGTGTCAAGGGTGGTGATGGTATGAGGGACCAGGGGA
This sequence comes from Closterium sp. NIES-67, assembly GCA_027943415.1. Classification (NCBI taxonomy): domain Eukaryota; kingdom Viridiplantae; phylum Streptophyta; class Zygnematophyceae; order Desmidiales; family Closteriaceae; genus Closterium; species Closterium sp. NIES-67. The sequence goes on from BQMB01002032.1 coordinate 97,458, forward strand.
CGGGAAGTGGAGCAGAGTCGGGGATGGGGGCAGGTTCACTGGACGATGATGGTGAGGAAGGGAGTGTGGTGGAGAGGGAGAGTGAGGGAGAGGAGGGGAGTGTGAATATCATGGAAGGCCAGGAGGAGAGGGAGGGGGAGAGGGGGGAGGCAGGGGAGGAGGGAAGATGGGAGGGAGAGGGGGATGATGGTTGTGTGTCCGAAGGATTAGGCGCTGGTGGATACTTTGGCATGCACGATGGGAGAACGAGAGGTGAGGGGGGCAAGAGAGGCGCGGTGAGAGTGACATGGCAAGCTCTTGAAGCGGGGAGGGAGGCAGCAGGGGAGAGATGGGGGGTGGCGGAGGCCAGAAGCACAAGCCGTGGGAAGAGGGAAGGTAGGAGAGAGGTGAGGGGGGAGATAGTGCAGCGAGGATGGGTGAGTGGGAGTGAGGTGGGAGACATGTACCCTGTGTGTGTGGAGGGTGGTGAGATGGCAGGGAGTGCGTGGGTGGAGAATGGGTTGGGGGGCGGGAATGGGTATGAAGACACTGGAAACAGGCGGGTGGATGGGCGGGGGGTAGGGACCGGAGAGGACGAGGAGGAAGCGGAAGACGAGGGGCTGTTTGAGCGGGCGAATAGCGACCGGACAGCAAGGCGCGGTGGTGGAGAGAGAGAGGGCGGGCGGTATGGTGGCAGCAGAGTGAGGCGAACCATGAGCATGGGCGTGGGAAGGGACATGGGGTCGGGGAGTGGTGGCGGTGGTGGTGGTGGTAGTGGTTCGGGAAAAGGATCATGGAGGGAGAGGGAAGAGAGCCAGGGGTCGAGGAAAGGGCATAGCAAGAGCAAAAGCAGCTTGGGTGCAAACAGGAGTCGTCGTGGGGAGAAGGCTCGGGGCGAGAGAGGGGAGGGGAGAAGGAGAAGTGAAGAGTGGGGAGGGGAGGAGATGGAGGGAGAGGAAAGAGGAGGTGGGTGGGGGAGAAGAGGGGTGGGAGCAGTGCAGGAGGAGTGGCCGCCAGAGGTGCCTGTCTTTGAGGTGCCTCACAAGCAGCAAGAGGGGCAGCGAGAGTTTGAAGCAGAGAAAGAAGAAGAGGGAAGAGCACAGGCTGCATTGGCCGGTCGGCGGAAGCACAGCCGGGCTAAATCCGTGTCTCATCTGCACCTCGTGCTGCAGACGGGCACTGGTGAGGCGAGCAGCAGCGCGCAAGGGAAGAGTGGGGAAGGGGAGGAGTGGTCTGCTGGGGGGAGAGAATGGCAGGAGGAAGGGAACAGCAAAGAGAGGAGCACGAGGGCAAGGAAAGAGGTGCGGGGTATCGCCACTGCAAGCACCAATGCCAGTAGCGGTGCTATTAGCACCCAAATCGTCAGTAACCCAAGGCGGGTGGGGGGAAAGGGATCGGCACGCTCAGCCAGTGTTGCTGCTCCCTCTGGCGCTGGCGGTATGGAAGCCATGTCGTGGGATCTCTTATCAGGTGGAGGAGCGAGGGGGGGACGAGGAGGGGTGGGAGGAGGAGGTGGAGGTGGTGGTGGGAAGAAGAGAGTGCCAGTGGGGGAGGAGCAGGCGATGGTGCCAGTAGTGGGCTATGCGGAGAGCTCCCTGCCTGTGGCGACTGTCATTCTGTCTCACTCGTCTGCTACCGCTGGTTCTCTCGCGGCCCACCTGCCGCTTGCTGTTCCCGTTGACATGGCACTGGAAGCTACGTGCTTTACTGCTGATTCTGCCTCTTCTGCTGCTGGGGCTGCTGTTGGTGGTGGTGCTGTTGGTGGAGGTTCTATGGCTGGTGCTTCTCCGGAGAACTCGTTGGACAGCACCCTGGGAAGCAAGAGAACGACGAGGAGGAACACGAGCAGGTCGCGCTCCACCTCTCTCTCGCCAGTGCTCTCACCCTCTGATGTCGTCCAATCGCAGCAACACCCCACCCAGCAGCACCAGGACCAGCACCAGCAGCAGCCAATGCGAGACGTACGTCCGTCCCAGCACCGATCGCGCACTCCCAGCCCCCCGACTATCCCCTCTCGGGCCATCACAGCAGGCAACCCCACAACCAGCAGCACCACCGCCACCACCACAGCCACCACAGCAGCAGCCACCACCACAGCCACCAGAGGCTCTGTTTCTGGAGGATCCAAAGCAGCAGCAGCCGGAGCAGCAGGAGGAGCCGCAGCAAGAGGCAGAGGATCCGTGGGCACGCACCGCCGAAGCAAGTCCGTGTACCAAACCGCGGGGCTAGGTCCGGAGGAGGGCGACGTGTCGACGCCGGAGGCTCGGCAGGGGGCGAGTCTGTACGAGCGCGTGTTTGGGCTGTGCGTGAACGTGCTGGGGGCGCCATTTGAGGATGTGCGCGGCAAGTACCTCATGCACAAGCGCGAGCTTGGCGAGGGGCGGTTTGGGCGCATCCGTGCGTGCGAGTGCCGCGAGACTAAGGAGAAGGCCGCGTGTAAAACAGTCAGCAAGAGGAACCTGCGGGTGAGTTGCGGGGCTGTCGCTGGTGGTTCTGCTGCTAGGGTGACTGCTGCTGCTGACCTGAAGGGAAAGGCTCCGCATTTTCCTCCCTTGTTTCCCTGTCCTGTCGGGTGGGCATCATGCTCGCTCGTACCGTGCGTGTTGTCATTCCCATCCCTGCTGCCTTCCCCGTTGCCCCATGGTGCCGTGCCGTGCCGTGCAGTGCCAGGCGGATGTGGAAGATCTGCGGCGCGAGGTGCAGGTGCTGCGCATGCTGAGGGGCCATCCACACATCGTGCAGCTCTACGACGTGTTTGAGGACGCTGAGGTGCGCGATCCCACTGTGCTCTCACTCGCTTACCTACATGCCATGCCACCACCACACATCACCATCCACCATCCACACATCGTGCAGCTCTTCGGCGTCTTTGAGGACGCTGAGGTGCGTTTTCGACTCAATGCGCTCTCACTGCCCTCTCACTGCTCTCTCACTCGCTTCCCTACCATTCTACTACCAAATCTTTACCATCCTCCATCCACACTCTCCTGGTCCCTTCTTAATCCCCCCCACCCCGCCATCCCTGCCCTGCAACCACCGGCTGCCTCCTGCTGCCCGGTTGAGTTAGGGCGCACCACAGTTCCCTCTCCCTCTCCCCTCATCCATCTCCCCATACTCCCCTCGCCCCAGAACGTGCACATGGTGATGGAGATGTGTGCGGGCAGGGACCTCTTCGATCGGGTGAAGGCATCACATCCCGCCTGTCACCCTCATAGTCCACTCCCCCCCCCCCTCTTACCACCCTCCCCGTACCCCCCTTCCTCCCCAGGACGTGCACATGGTGATGGAGATGTGTGCGGGCGGGGACCTCTTCGACCGGGTGAAGACACGCCTGTTCTACTCGGAGCGCAACGCAGCGAGAGTGCTGGCAGTGCTGGTGGGCGTGGTGCAGCACTGCCACCGCCTGGGCATCGTGCACCGGGATCTCAAGCCTGAGAACATCCTACTCCTCCGCCCCGACTGCGACGTCTCTCTCAAAGTCATCGACTTTGGCATCTCGGGGATCCTCTCTCCCGGTGAGCCTGCTGCTGCTGCCATGCCCACATGCGTGCTTCTTTGCAGGTCTATGGACTGAGACCTGTGATTGGTGGAGCCATCTTACTAACGCTGCATGTTTCGGGCATATGTGAGCCTACCATACCTGCATTTGAAAGCGTGCTGCATCTCCCACCGCACACATGACCAATATTCCCCTTAGCCTCTCAACTTGTTCCCCATCTCCTCCCATCTCATCCCATCTCATCCCATCTCAGCCCATCTCATCCCATCTCCTCCCATCTCATCCCATCTCATCCCATCTCCTCCCATCTCATCCCATCTCATCCCATCTCCTCCCATCTCATCCCATCTCATCCCATCTCATCCCATCTCATCCCATCTCCTCCCATCTCATCCCATCTCATCCCATCTCATCCCATCTCATCCCATCTCCTCCCATCTCATCCCATCTCCTCCCATCTCATCCCATCTCCTCCCATCTCATCCCATCTCCTCCCATCTCATCCCATCTCCTCCCATCTCATCCCATCTCATCCCATCTCATCCCATCTCATCCCATCTCATCCCACCCATCCCACCCCCCCTCACCACCTTCCCAACCAAACCCTCCAACCAACCCCACTGGCCATCCGTCAGGCGAGCAGTTCCAGGAGCGCATAGGGTCGCCTTTCTACATGGCCCCAGAGGTGGTGCAGCGCGCGTACGGATGCGAGGCGGACCTGTGGAGCGCGGGGGTCATCCTCTACATCCTGCTGTGCGGCCGCCCGCCCTTCTGGGCGCCCACCACGGACGGCGTGTACGACAGCATCCGGGCCGGGCGCCTCAACTTCTCCTTCCCGCCCTGGCCCTCCGTGTCTGCCGAGGCGAAGGACCTGGTGGCCCGCATGCTCACCGTTGACCCAGCAAAACGAATCACGGCAGATGGGATTCTGGGTCAGTGGGGGGGGGGGGGAGTTGGGGGTGGGGGTTCGGGCTTTTCCCATCTTGGATAGAAACGGGAGAGGGATCTGCGTGGAGGTTAGAAGTTGAGCGTTATTGGCCTTCGCGGAGGGAAGGTGGAAGAGGTTGTTTTCCTTTGGCATGGCTGCTAAGGTAGGATTCGTCTTTTTGGTCCTCTGGATGACCGTCTGCTCATCCCCCTCCCCCCGTCCCCTCCCTCCCTCCCCTCCCCCCCCCCCACTTTCTTTTTCCGTCGTCTCTCCCTGCGTGTACTCTTGCTACATGCCCCTGTGCCTCTCAGGCCACCCTTTCATTACCTCCAATTGTGAAGGTCAGCAGTAAGCAGCCCTGAATAAGCCACGTGTCAAATGGCGAACTGGATAAGGGTGAAAATTGTGACACACGCATAAGATCTGGAATGCACGCACGGGCAGGCAGCGCAGGCAATCCAGGGAGCATGGCCGTGGTGCCATGGAATATGGGGAGTTCAGCTCACTTCGGCTCAGCTCAGCCCAGCTCAGCTCAGCTTAGCTCAGGTGGTTGGTGCGCTTCTTCGCTCCTTGCGAGCCTGTGCTGTCCTGTGCTCAAGAATCTCCACTCCACCACTACTGCCCATCCACCACTGGTCACTATGACCGAAACATCATTATTTCATTTCTTCTGTCCCCTCTTTCCCCCGAACCTGGAGCGCATAACGCAATGGCAGTTTGATCTTGCTAGCTTCTTGTGTCTCGCCAGAACGAGCGGCAATCAGTGATTGTAAATAGTACCGGTATGGTGAACTGGTAGAGCTATCCTTACCATTCAACTGCACCATTCTGTTGCCCGTCAGTCTTCTGGAGATGCGAAACGTTTGGAGACCAACTGGTGAGTGGCTTGCCCCCGTGTACATTCTACAAATCTCGAGTCCTTGAGGCCATTGCTCAATAAGTTGGCATTGAGGAGTTAGAGAAGTTAATTGCTAAGCTCACCATGTTATACACATAAACAAGAGTTTCTCCCACAGTGGTCCCGTTGGACTCAGCCAGTAACGGATGTTTGGCCCCGTCCCAGCAGTAACGGAATGTATGTTCGACAATTTGACCTGACCAGGGCTTTCGCCGTTTTTTTCTTCATGAACCCTGGTGTCTATGTTTCTGAACCAAAATTCCCCCATTTAATTGCAGTATAATACAACTAACTATTCGATTCGGTTTCGGCTCGTTAAAAGAATCTTGGGGTAGCAGTGGGAATGGATAGTCACTCCACAGTACACATCCGTGGCTGACGCCTCGAGGGATTGGGTGAGAGGCGGGGAAAGGGGGTGTTTAGTGAGAGCAGGGGTTGCTGGCTGAGACCACTGCGGAAGACAAATTCGCTAGCGAACTCGGACAGGGAAAGGAAACGGGAGATCTGTAGGAAGGTACAGGTTGTGCAGGGTGATCCGACCAGACCAAACCACAAAGCGCAACAACCTCGTTACGTCGGCAAGACAACACTAGCTCCAAATAGTTTCTTGAAAGAACGAAGGCGAGTCAACGATTCGGGGTTGACTGGTTGTTCGGGGAGATCATTCAACGGCTTGCCCCGTAAAGCAGGATTAAATGTATCAACTCCCAATCAACGAGCATTTGGCTCGCCACTAAACACAGGAATAAGCTGTATAGATTACGTATGTTCCTGCCCGAGTGCTGCCCATGTTCAGACAACCTTTGCTGGACAGGGAGAAGGCTGGCAGCAATTGCTTTCGTCAGCCCCACACGCACCCCCGGTTTCACTCCTCTTCCTCCCCCGCCCCCCCCCCCCCTCCCCCCCCCCCTCTCTTGTAGTGTACCCACCCCCCTCTCTCGACTTTCCCCTCCCCTCCCCCGTTTCACACCCTCCTCAGGCCAAGGGAGCTCGCTCCCCCCCTCTCCTCCCCACAGCAGCACCTGTACAGTACAGTCCAGCGCTGCCAACAACTCAACAGGACAAACAGCATACAGTTCAAAACTGAACCTACATAACCGCACTGTACCGAGCGTTGGCCTGGCCCTTGCTCCACTCCGCAGCGATGGCCTACTGTTCCGCTCCACCCCTGCTGCTGTTTCCTTGTCGCCGCAGCGCAGCACACCAAGCAAACTCGCAGCTCTGCCCTAGCCTGCTCATCCATAAACATAACTGCACTGAAGCGTTTTCACTCGAACCGTTCATGGTGTGGAGTGGAAACGCATCGTCATCGTTTGATGCACTTAGCGAATGCAGCCGAACATCCTAAATCGCTTCGAGATCGCTTCGTTCAATTAGCCATCCGGCCAAATCCCGCTCCTAATTCAGTCACATTCCATCCATCCCGGAATCCCATTCGTCGCTGTTAAAGTTCACGAAATGGCGTCCCGTACGGAAAATGCGCTACGTAGCAATATATTTTCATCGTCAATATCATCACTATCTTCGTCGTCGTCGCGTACATTATCGCGGCGAGTCGACATTCTCAGACCCCTCTGCCTCCTCCTCCTGCTCTCCTTCTCGCAGTTCCCGTTCGCATCGGCGCGCCACACGGCGAATTCAGCGGCGGCAGGCGCGTCTCCCACCACCGGCGACACGCTCATTCGCCTGCAGCTGCAGACTCAAGCTATCGACGACTCGTCGCAGCCCATGCCCTCCCAGCAGCCCCAGTCGCGCGCATTTGAGATCCACGTCACGCCAGACGCCACCGGCGACGCCGCCACGCGGACCAATGGGGAAGAGGAGGGGAGGGAGAGGGATGCGGCGCTGGGATGGGAGGAGTCCGAGCCGCTAGTGGGTCCGCCACAGCGGAGCGCGTTTGAGAGACTTGCTTGGGAGCACCTGTCTGACGGGCACGTGTCCTGGGAGATGATCGATCCGACGGTTGTCAAGCGATTCGCCAGGAGAAAACACCAGCAGAAGCGCCAGGAATCGCGGAAGAACGGTCAGCGCGCGGCGGAGCAAACCAGGCGCCGATTGCTCGCAGCGGGCCCGTCGGCGGAGGGAGAGGGACTTGAAGACATGGCGGAGGAACCGGCGTGGAATCCGGCATCGGCTCCTCCGCTCGTGCAGCGCGCGTTTCTGGACCACGTTCTGTCCCTCCCGGAATCCCCCTTCCGCATCTCACGGCCCGCCGTCCGTTTCGCGAACGCCAGCAGCGCCAGCAGCGCGGACATTTCGAGCCCCGATCGCCGCCGGCGCGGTCACGAGCGCGGGCGCGTGCTGGACGACGCCCCGGTTCCCGTAAGCGCGGGGTTCCGCGGGCTGACGCCGCCGGGGCTGAACACGGGCCCGTCCCCCGCGGACATCAACATCACGGCGTACCGCTACGACAGCGTGCCCGTGCGCGCGTGGGTGGACTGGCGGTGGACGCGCTTCATGACGCCTGTCAGCAGCCAGATCCGGGTGAGCGCGCGTGGGACTTGAGTGGCGCACAGCCGTAAGAATGCATCTTGTAGTCTCTTGTATTCTTGCTTTACCGTCGCCGGTCCAATGTTCTACAACGTAGATTTCTGATTTCGTCGTTTTTTACAACGTTGCTTGAGCCCCCCTCGCGCTATGATGTGAGAAGCACTTTCCATTGACCCCCGTAAAGACCCTCCTCGTTATGAGGCGCCTCAAAACTAGCCTCCTTACCTTTCTCTACCCCCGCTGCATTCCCTTGTCTCGCATGCTCGCCGCCTACCGCCTCGCTCCTCGCATGGTCAATGTCGCCTCGCCGTCGCATCCCTGCCGCTCGCTGCCAGTGCGAGAGCTGCTGGGCGCTGACGGCGACGGACTCCGTCGCGCTGATGTGGAGCATCGCGACGTTCGCGCGCGACGCCGTGCCGCTCTCCGCGCAGCAGGCGTGCGACTGCGCGGCGCAGCAGTGCTGCGAGGGCGGGTGGCCGGAGTGGGTCCTAGCTTATATCGTATACAACGGCGGGATCGCGAGCAACGACGTGTACCCGTACACGGCGAGCAACCAGCCGACGTGCGACGCGGAGGGCGCGAGTGTGAAGCAGGCGCAGATCACGGGGTGGGAGCAGGTGCCCGCGTTCGACGTGCAGGCCATGGTGCAGGCCGTGAGTCAGCACCCCGTCATCGCCTTCCTCGACGCCTCCACCACCGACTTCCGGGTGAGCGGCCCTGCTTGCGTTGCTCCTTGCCTGCTTGCCTGCTTGCTTGTTCGCTTCCCTCGCTCGCAGCACAGCCCTCTGACAGCTTCCCCCCTCCTCTTTCTTCCCCCAATTCCCCTCTTTCCCCCCTCTCCCCCCTCCCCCCCCCAGATGTACCGCGGCGGGTTCTACAACGGCAACTGCAGCGTGGACGTGAACCACGCGGTGCTGATCGTGGGGTACGGCACGGACCGCGTGAACGGGCCGTACTGGGTGGTGAAGAACACGTGGGGCAAGGCGTGGGGCGACAACGGCTACATGTACCTTGCCATGACCGCCGGCGCCGGGAAATGCGGCATCAACCAGTGAGGCCCCGGCCCCGGCCCCGGCCCCGGACCTGCCCCCTGTGAAGTGCATGTCTGCTGCTCGCTCCCATCTGTCTCCAATCTACGGCTATGCTCCCCCATCCATCTTCCTCTTGTGTAATTCACCCCCATTGCCCCCCACCCTCTGTTCCCCTCTGATCCCCTCCCCCCATTCCTTCCCCTCCCATTCTTCCCCCACACCCCACCCGCCCCCTCCCTCAGAATCCCCCCGATCTACCCGGTCTTCTTCCCCAAGTCCCCCCAGCCCGCCATGTACCCGATCGGCCCGCTCAAGGACGACCCCAAGTACCGCCCCATGCGCTCCTCCTGGCGCACCGCCGGCTGGCACACCGACCCCTCCGCCAACCCCTGCCTCTCGCGCATCAACCCGTGCGGGGGGGGGGCGTGCTACATGCTGGGGGGGCTCGCGCGGTGCTTGTGTCCGCGGGGGTTTGTGGAGAGGATCGGCGCGCCGACAAGCAAGTGCGTGACGCGGGACCCGTGCACCAAGGGCGTGGTCAACCCGTGCGGGGCGGGCAAGTGCAACAGCGTGAAGGCCGCTGGGCTGTACACGTGCTCGTGTGATGAGGTGAGCTGGGGGGAGGTGGGGTGGATGGGGGAGAGAGAGGGGTGGGCGGACCTGTGATGGGTTGTGGATGGGACCTGTGATGAGTTTTGGTGGAAACTTGAAAAGGGATGTCTTTTGCTTCTCTTCTTCCCTCGCTCTTCTACCCTCTCCCTCCCTCCTCCCTCCCTCCTCCCCCTCGCCTCTCCTGCTTTCCCTTGTCCCTCTCCGCTTCCTTCCAAATCCCCACATCAACAGTCTCTTTCCATATCTCCTATCTCCTCCCCTCCCATCAACCCCAGCATCCCTATCTATCACCCACGTCCTCACCCTTCTTCCTCATCCCCCATCTGTCGTCCTCCCATCCCACCCCCTCCACCACTCCACCCCTCCTCCTCAAAGGGCTACGTCATCGGCTCACGCGTGGACGGCTCGCCCACGTGTGTGCCGGTCACCCCAGCAGGCGGCTCCCTCACCTACACCACCGTCCCAGCGGACACCTGCCAGGGCGTCGCAACCGCCCTCGCCATCCCCGCCAACACGCTCCAGCGCCTCAACCCCTTCCTCGACTGCTCGGCAGAGCTCCCCTCCGGGATGGTGCTCGCAGTCTCCAACCCCACGCAGACCGCCACCAGCGGATGCACGACTACCGACTACGTCTCCTCGAACGACACGTGCGACAGCATCGCCACGCGGCACTTCAAGGGCGACCAGGAGAAGCTCAGGAAGGCGAACCCAGGGTTGAAGTGCGAGAGCCTGTACGTGCAGCAGCAGCTGTGCGCCGAGCCGCTGGGCATGCTCGGGCAAGACGTGTCGCCGCTGGTGTGCGGGCTCACGTATACGGTCACTGCGGGGGACACGTGCGACACCATCTCCACCACTTATGCGCTCAACAACACCCGGTTCTACATGTGAGTGGCTCCGCTCACTCGTTGCTTTCTGGTTCTCTAACTGGCAGTTGCTCACTGCTTACTGCACGTCCTCCTTGTCCTCGACCTCGCTCACCAGCCATGCCATCATCCCCCATCCCGCTCCTTCCCACGTGTTCATAGATGTGAAGTCATATGTACGGATTCTCATGCAGGATCGTTTTCCCTGCCCTCCTCTTCCATGCTGATCTTATCCTCATTACAGGCTCAACCCCGGACTGGACTGCACAGTCGGGCAGCTACCTGTGGGGCTCGCGGTCTGTGTAGGCGAGCAGACATCCAGGGTAAGCCAGCACTTTGCTCCCATTCCCCTTTTTACCCTTGGCCTTCTGTCATGAGCTGGTAATGCTAGGCTTGTACGACCTGCCACATTTTGCCACTGCCTTCCTCCTCCCCCCCTCACTCCCTCACTCCCTCACTCCCTCAACTCCATCAACTCTCTCAACTCTCTCTTCTGCCACGTCTTGCCCTGTGCTATGCCACCTGCCCAGGACGCGGTGACGTGCAGCAAGTGGTACCTGGTGCAGCAGGGCGACAACTGCCCCAACATCTGGAACGCCGCCAACCTCACCATCTCCTCCTTCATGGCCATCAACCCCGGGCTCAGGGTAATGCACCTCACCTCATGCACCCTTCCTGCTCCTGCATCCACCTCTACTGCTTCTGTATCCCTCCTGCTCTCCCTGCCCTCCTCTCTCACCATCTCCTCATTCATGGCCATCAACCCGCCTAAGGTTATGCACATCTTACCTCCTCTCTCATCCAGCCCATTCCACCCGCACTGCTCTTAGCACACCACTGCGCGCCTTTCTATTCGCTTTAGCTTGCCTCCCTTCTCTCGCCTTCCTTCCTCTCCTCGCTTACCTCTCTTACCCCTCTTTTCCTCTGTCACGCCTCTCGCCCATCCCCACTGCAACCCCTTCAGTGCCAAGCACCCTATTTGCAAGTGGGGCAGCTGGTGTGCATAGCGTCGCCCACGGCCGTGCTAGTGGACAGCCTGACAGCCAACTCAAGTCTGATCCCCTACAAGGTGCAGCCCAACGACAACCTTACCACCATCGCCATGGCCTTTTTCGACCGCTGCGGGGTCACGGCGGGCGAGGCGAACCTCTGCCATGCGAACAATTTCTTCCCGTGTGACTCGTCGGCAATCGAGCCGGATCAGTTGATTCTCGTGCCGTGCTCCCGGAGGATCGGCTTGAATGATTGCGGGTGTAGCAACAACCAGAATTACGTGTGCGGGTCGGATTTCGCCACGTACCCGTCAATGTGTGACGCGGTGTGTAACTTCGCCACGCCGGTCACGCCCGGGCCGTGCAACCCGTGCCAAAGTGCGTGTTTTGTGAGGAGTGGGCTTATGGCGGACACCCGGTTCCAAAGCCGGTGCAAGGTGGATTTGGACTCGCTGTACTGCCCGTTCCCATCGTGGCCTCCGAGCCAGTGGTGGACAATGGCTGATACTCCGTGTGAGTATATGGAGACGGCGTGCAATTACGTGTGCACAGACACTGCTAATACACTTGTGAGGAGTAAGGCAAGTGGCAAGTGGGCGACTTTCAAGAGTCAGTGTATGTCCCAGTGCATGTGCACGCCACGCGTTCCGTGTGGATGGCGAAGGTGTGCGAGCTAAGTGAAGGCTCCAAGGGAGATGGTGTTAAGGAACGCACCCCCCCTCATGCTCATTCATTTTGTTGCGAGGATTCTTGTAACTACGTACTCTTGTACCATATGTTATATACGGTATGTTATGTTTGTAGTTCCACATTTTTGCCTGATTACGTTATGTGTACCTTATTTGTTTTACACTTCCACCGTTCATGGGGGTGAGGAGGAGAGAGGGGCTGAACTCAGAAGTACACACAACGCTAAGGCATGTATGCTACACTGAACACAGTTTACCCGCGAACCGAGAGGCCCACTGGTGCGGCAAGCCTCCCCAACCAGTTCGCTGAGGGTTGAGCTGGACTACTGAAGGTGATGATAGAGGGGGTCATCCGTGAGATTTGGCTGGCCAAAACGCTTTACAGATCATCCATGTCGATGTGCCTCACCACAACAGGTGTACTGCCACCTGCCTAGAGAGTGGGGGGTTAGCCTTACTTAAAGTGCCAATGGCGAAGCAACACGTAGGTTGAGCTCTTGACCGTGATTGCACATAACGACACGTCACAGGGTATCAGAAACGTGGATGCTCATCGAGCGAGTGAAGGATCTCCATGTCACACACTGAAGCACGTGCCCTATGTATGCCTTTGATTGGCACGGCAGAAGTCTGACAAGCAGTGGTTGGGTTTGGGCTATTGTTCGAGCCGCGGGCACATGCTTCCAGCCGGATTTCGCAAAAATTCGAGTACTTTTGTTGGGTCAACTTCAGGAAATGGTGGCAGGAATGGGTAGAGCTCAGCTGACCTGGGTAGAGGAGGGATGAGGAGCTCTACCCAGGTCAGAAGAACCATTTGCTGGCAGGTATGGGTAGAGCTCAGCTGACCTGGGTAGAGCTCCTCCAATCGCAAATTTCCTCACGAAACTGCCTCTGAGACAATCCCAACCAATCCACGCTGGCGCGTGGTCGAACCAATCACCGATCAATCCATGGTACACGTTGGAGTCTTGGACCAATGTCCTAGATCTCATTACGCGCTGCGACTCAGCTCGCCCTTTCTCGCCTCGCCCCGCTTACCCCACCGATTTCCCCATCTCGTCTCCAGCACGTCAAGTCCGCGAGCGGGACCACCGAGGAGGACCCAAGGCCGAGGGCGCAGGGACGAGCAGCAGCAGAGGCGCGAACAACACAGCGCGTTGACGCGCGGAGGGATGCGGGAAATCTCAAGCAAAAGCCACGTCAGCCGAGCGAGAGCTACACAAGCCACGAGTCACCTCGACAGTTGCGCTTTTCCCCCTCCGCCCACACACCCTCTCCCGCCAACCCTTCCCCAGTCAGCCCCCCCTGTCAGTCCCCCCAGCCAGCCCAGCCAAACCCAGAATATATCTCCCAATTCGACTAGGTCGATTCAATCCATCCCCCCATATTCAGAAAGGCGTCTCGCTTTGCTGTTGCCAGAGTAGCAACTCCTTTTCGTTCACTCACTCGCTTTCTCCACGACTCAGAGCACCCGTTTCTGACTTGCTGCTGCGGTGCCCCCAGCTCTTGAATGACGGTCGATGGCCAACTCGACGTATCATGCATGGAGAATCAAGGGACGCGGCTGAGATATTTCATGCTCCGTGGTTGCCTTGGGGAGTTCTGCTCCGAGACGGCGGCCAACGTCGCGACTCGTCTGGAATAACGACGAGCTCGGTGGTCTTCTGTGCGCTGATTCGAGCAAACGGCGACTCGAGCGTTGGCGTCGACGGCTCACAACTAACTAACTTGGTCGCGGTTCAAGCTGACGTGTAACGCTCTCTATCTTGAAGCCCTCTCATTTATTCCGTAACTCCTACCATCTGAGAACTGTTTATAGCTGCTGGTAGCTGCTCAAAAGGTCGCGACTAAATTATAATTAGGAGCACCGACAATCGCATACAGTCTCGCCACAAGTCAACTCTGTTCTTAGCTTCTGACAGCAGCATCCTCCTGATCGCAGTCTCGGGCCGTGCTCTTCTGTAAATCGTCAACTGGCCCGGAGATTAAGTATTGTGAAGCGCCACGACGCCGTCCTTTCCATAGCTTACAGCCGCTGTACGCCATCCAGTAAGCATGGCGACCGACATATTAACAGCGGCGCACTTCTCTAGCGAGACTAGTCCTCTCAATTCGCGGCTTCGTTCCTCCACCCTCCTCCGCTCTTGCTCGCTCACCTCCCCGCTTCTCCGGCCGTTCTCTCCCCCGAGCCAACGGCCCGCCATCGGCGGAGCATCTTCCCCGCGCCATGGCTTCCAAATGCGCCCTCTCCCCTCGCCGTTGCGGCTGTCGTCGCCTCCAGCGGGTTCGCGGACCCCTTCAGTTGCGGCGAGCGCCGTGGGCGGCGAGCGAGGACGCGCTTCAGGTTTGGGGCTAGGACGCGGCCTGCCCGAACGGACCAGGTTCGGCACGTCTGCCGATACCGGAGCGAGCAATAACGAGGCAGGCTTCGGCTGTCCAGGAAGGCGCGAGAGGTGGAGCGAAGGGGGGGGAGGTTGGGGGACGAGAGGGGCGGAGCGCGGGCGGTCGGTGGTGGCGCACGCGGTGGTGGGTGGGGAGATTGCGCTGGGTCCCGCGGTGGTGGCGCAAGTGATAGATGACCTCGGGCTTGACGCGCTGCTGTTCCTGCTCACCACCGTCATCATCGTGCCCACGTGCAAGTGGCTCAAGGTACGGCGCTCGCCTGAATTTGAGTGGCCTCAAATGCGCTGCTGTTCCTGCTCACCGCCGTCACTATCGTGCGCACGTGCAAGTGGCTCAACTTACGGTGTGCTCGTCTCGTCGGTGCCGTGCCGTGCGCTTATCCCCTTTCCCCCTTTAATCCCTTTATCCCCCGTATCATTCGGGTGGTCTTAATGCTTGAAGAGTCTATTTTTGAGGCGCCTCAAAAATAGATCCCCTTTTTCCCTTTAATCCCTTCATCCCCCGTATCATTCGGTTGGTCTTAATGCGTCTTCAATCCTTGCGTCGTTCTCATCTGTTGGTTCCTCCATTGCTCGTCATCGTTGCCTGTTGCCTCTCCGTATCCACCACATCCTATATTCCCGCGCCCGACCCCTCGCGCCCTCTCTCCCCCGCTCCCCCACCCACCTCCCCACTCCCCTCCCCCTCTCCCCCCCTTCCCTCCACCAGATAAGCCCTATCCTGGGGTTCCTGGGCGCGGGGCTGGTGTTTTCGCGGCTGGGCATGGGGCAGCACGTGAACGAGATCGCGCCGGTGTCGGAGCTGGGCATTCTCTTCCTGCTCTTCCAGATGGGCATCGAGCTCTCCGTCGACCGCCTCAAGGAGCTCGCCAAGTACTCCTTCGGCCTCGGCCTCTCGCAGGTGCGCGTCCCTGTGTGGGACTGGGGGATAGTGTGGAGATGAGTAATCCTTCAGCGTTGGCAGCGGGGAGCTGTGAAGGGGGCTGTAAGAGCTTGGGGTTCGAGTGGGGTGCAGAGCGCATTCGCGTGGAGATGGGTTGCGATATGCGATGTTCATTCGGTACGCCGAATGAATGAAAGAATGAATGAACCCACGAATGAACACTGACAGGACCTCCTCAGCTTGCTATCCGCTCGGCTTTATCCTTTCAGAGGAGCTCGAGACATGGACCATGAACAGCCCCCTCCTTGCTTTTGAGGCGCCTCAAACGGACCCTGAACAGCCCCCTCCTTTTTCCCTTGACCGAGCAATAGTTACCGATTGCGGACGAGCACGACGAGCTGGGAATTAAGCTCCGGTCGTCCGATAAAAGTGGTGCAATGCTGCTTCTGCTCCTGCTGATTTCTCCTCCCCTTTCTTCTCTCTCCCCTCTCTTGCAGATCGCAGCATGCACCCTCGCATTCGGGTTCTTACTGCAGCCGGCCGACAGCCCCATCTCCCCTGCGCACCTCCTCTCCCAGGCCTCCTCCCTCCTCACCCTCCTCCCCCCCTCCCTCTCCTCCATCGTCCCCGCGCTGCCCCCCCTCCCTCCGCTCCCTTTCTCCCTCGACCTCCTCGCCCCCCTCGCGCACCTCACCCCAGACGAAGCTCTTATCATCGCTGTCGCGCTCTCGCTCTCCTCGTCCGCCTTCGTCCTTAATCTCCTGGACGAGCACGACGAGCTGGGAACTAAGTTCGGGTCGGCCACTCTGGGCGTGCTGCTCATGCAGGATATTGCAGTGGTGCCCATCCTTGCTATTCTTCCGGTCCTCGAAGGAGGGTTCTCCGCTGCTGCTGGGGCTGCAGGGGATGCAGCCACGACTACTGCCACCCTCGCCGCCACTGCTGCTGCGCCCATTGCGGCTGTAGCAACAGCAGGAGTCGCAGAAGCAGCGGCGGGAGCGGCGGCAGGAGCTGTGGGAGTGGCGGGAGCAGCGGGAGCGGCGGCGGGAGCAGCGGCGGCGACAGCAGCAGCAGTGGCAGCAGACCCGTCTGGCTTCGTCTTCTCAGTCGCAGCAGCGCTCCTAGGCGGCCCAGCCAACGTGGCTCTAGCGCAGCTGCTAGTAGCAGGCGCGCTCAAGGCCCTCCTGGGCCTGGGCGCCATTCTGGTGGGCGCCCAGTGGCTCATGAAGCCCGCCTTTGCCGCCGTGCAGCGCGCCAATGCGCCTGAGGCGTTTCTCGCCCTCTCCCTCCTTGCCGTCACTGGCACCTCCCTTGCTACGGACAAGCTCGGATTTTCCGACTCGCTCGGCGCGTTCCTGGCGGGCGCGATTCTGTCGTCCACGCCTCTGAAGCACGACGTGGCTCTGTGCACGGGGCCGCTGCAGAAGCTGCTGCTGGGGCTGTTCTTCCTCACCACTGGCTCGTCCATCGATGTTGACTTGCTGGTGGAGCAGTGGCCGGCTATTCTGACGCTGCTTGCCGGCTTGCTGGCAGTCAAGACGGCCGCGGTTGCGCTGCTGGCGCCTCGGTGGGGGCTGAAGGGCAAGGATGCCATTCGCACGGCACTGATTCTGTCTCCAGGAGGGGAGTTTGCATTTGTGGTTCTGGCGCTGGCCTGTGACCTGGGCGTGCTGCCGACTGATGTGAACCGGATTGTGCTTATAGTGGTGGTGCTCTCCATGGCGCTTACTCCTGCGCTGGATGCGCTAGGATACCTAATTGCGGGGATTGGAGGGAGGGATGAGAGCGAAGACTGGGTGGATGTAGAAACGGTGGAGAGGAGGAGGCACGGGAAGGTGCTGCCTGGTGAAGGCAGGGGCTTGTTTCTGCCGGCAGGGGTGGTGGATGTGGATGTGGACGAGGTAAGGCAGGGATGGGGTGGAGGAGGGGAGCATGGGGGGTATGAGATGGACGAGTCTTTGGAAGAGCTCGAGAGGATTGCATCTGGAGCCATACCTCCTCCGCCTCCTCTGGAGCCCAATATGGTGTTTGCGTCACGGCAAGACGGGGATGGACATGGGAGCGGCAACACCGGGGAGGTTTCCATGTCAGGAGGGGGAATGGGGGGGGGGTCTGCAGCAGCGATTAATCAGGGAGCGGGCGCTGGGGTTTCGGGTGGGGGAGATGGGTTTGGGGGTGATGCGTTTGGGGCAGATGGGTTTGGAGCAGCCACGGGAGCAGCATCAGTGGCTGCAACAGCAGCAGCTGTGGCAGCAGCGACTGGGAGTGAAGAGGCTTCGGCGGTTGCAATGGCAGCGGCTGCTGCGGCAGCTGCAGCAGCGGCAGCAGGGTCAATGGGGGCGAGGCGCGGGAGGGTAGAGAGGGAGAGGGCGGCAAGAAAGCGGGGTGGTGCGTCTGGTCACCGCCGGCGAAGAGGTGGTAGGAGATGAATGAAATATGGGCTGATTGGTTAGGTTAGGTCATGTGCAGAGAGGGCTACAGGCGATGTGAGTGGAGTTTGGACGATGGATGGTTCATGTAGATCTGGAACTGATACTGGATCTACGAAGCATGTGTTTTAGGCACCTGTCGTCCTTTGGACGATGGTTGATTGCATTAGGCTATTCATGGTTCTCATGTACAGTGATATTGTTTAATTAGTGGCCGGCTGAAGTTATTGTTGGTCGGTGTTGTCAAACATATTTGTAAATGTTATAATAGGCTAGATAGGTGCATGCTCTTAGAGGGTACAACCACTTGAACAAATTCAACCTGTATGCCTCAATTCTAGTTACTTTTTTTACTCTGAGATGGTATCACGCGCTAGGTTAGGTCCTCCCCGCCCACCCGCGCGCCCGCTCTCGTCTTATTCCTAGCCGCCGGCTCCTGACCGCCCCTTAGCGCCCCGTCGGCCTCGTGCGCCCCACCGGTCCGTTAGCGCCCTTTCCGGCCCCGTTAGCGCCCCGTGCGCCCCCTCTGGCCCGTTAGCACCCTGCCGACGTGTTAGCGGCCTACCGGCCCCGTTCGCGCCCTCTGGCCCTACTGGCCCTGCTCGCCCCGCCGGCCCGTTAGTGCCCCGCCGGCCCGTTAGCGCCCTGACGGCCCCGTTAGCGCCATGTCGGCCCCGTGCGCCCCTCTGGCCCTGCTCGCCCCGCCGGCCCATTAGCGCCCCGCCGGCCCGTTAGCGCCCCGTCAGCCCCGTGAGCCCCTCTGGCCCTGCTCCCCCCGCCGGCCCCGTTGGCGCCCTAGTTGGCCCCCGCTTCAACGGCCAGCCGCTAGGCCGTCGAGTCACAGCGCCGACCCACCGACTCTGGCTCCCTTTAGCGCCGGCTCCCCTGCCGGCTGTCTCCATCGCTCTCCACCGCTCTCCATCGCACTCCACTGCACTCCACTGCTCTCCACCACACTCCACCGCTCTCCACCGCTCCCTCCACCTGTCCTGCTCACTCTGTCAACGGCTGTCAGCAGCTGCAGCAGTGGCGATGGCGGAGTCACAGCTCCGTCTGGATGCAAAGGGTCGGGCGCTCGACTTTGAGGCATGGCTGGTCGACCTTCGGCGTCACCTTACAGGTTAGCGCCAGGACGGTTACTCCCTGGCTGTTCATGCCGATGGCCTACTTCCCCGCCCCCCTGTGCTTGCTGCCCTCCCTGATGCCCCCACCACTGCTGAGCGTGAGGCATTTTCCGCTGTTGCGCTTGCTTGTGCCGTCTGGGACTCGCGCGACGCTGTCGCACAGCTTGCTATCAGCCTTGCGCTCCCACTGTTTGAGCATCCTCGCTTTACCACTGTAGCGAACGCCTAGGCCTTCTCAGATGGGATCTCCTTAAAGCAAAAAAAAAAAAAAAAAAAAAAAAAAAAAACTTAGATGCTGTCATTGCGCGCTATTCCACCCCCGCGACTGCCTCTGCTGGTCGTCTGATCCTTCCCATGCTATTCCCTGATTTTGCGTCCTTCCCCACTGTTGCTGACTTTGCCACGCACCTCCGGGCGCTTGAGACAAGCTACCGCGCTGCTAGCACTGAGGCACAGCTCACTACCTTCCCGCCGCCATTCTGCGCTACCCTTTATCTCATCGCCACGCGCCTCCCTGACCGCCTAGCCACAGCCCGCGACCACTTCCTTAGTCAGCACTCGGGTGACCTCACTCTTCCCGCCTTTGTCACTGCCCTGTCTGAGATAGAGACCCGCCAGCGCAGTATCGCTCAGTCTAGCGGTACTGCGGCAATACCTACAGTGGCAGGAAAAATTGCCCGGATGTTCAGCAATTTAAAACTTAGCGCTATGCAACACATGTTTCGAATATAGTAACACCATTTTTTTTTTGTCGTGTTACAAGTTCGTCGAGTTTTGTTTCCACCGTATACATCTTGGCGCGATTGTCCCTCATCCAGTTAGCGAGGATGAGATTTACTCATCGACAGTGGATGCGGACAGTTCATTACGAGCGGCAGCCTAGATCTAATTTCGCTCGCCACTTAACGTTCATACTGTTTCGCGCAACAACCGTTAGTATAGAAGTTAGGCCAGAAGTTAACCTGCGATCGCAGTACGATGAAGCCGGTAGATGAGAAGAAGCACGCGCGTATCGTAAGCATGTTGCGCAAGGGGCTGTCGACTAGGAAAATAGCCAAGGAGCTCGGCATAGGCAAAAGTACCGTGCATGATTACGGGCTGAAGGCGATTGCCGAGACTAGTCTCAAAGAGGTGTGACCTACAATGCCCATGGCCGGCCGTCCACGGTTAATTACAACACACATCCAGCGTGGTATAGTTCGTGCGATCACCAGCGGGGAGGTGAAAACTAGTGTGGACGCCGTGAAGATGCTAGTGGAGAAGCACGCTCTGGTTGTAGACTCGAAGACTGTTAGGAACTCGTGACGATCCGCGGGTCTGATCGCTGTGCAGCAACCCAAGAAACCCAGGCTCTTAGCAAAAACATATGAGACCGGCTGGATTTTGCGAGGTCTCATGCTGAATGGACGATGGAGGACAGGAAGCGCGTGATATGGTCCGATGAGACAAAGATTAATCGTTTCTGCTCCGACGGACGTGCGTACGCCTGGATTCGCGCGGGCAGCAAACTCCAGAGCCACCAAATCCAGTAGACAGTTAAGCATGGGGGCGGCTCTGTGATGGTGTGGGGTTGCATGACGTATGAGGGGGCGGGGTTCATGTGCAAGATCGATGGAAGGATGGATGGGCCGCTGTATCGCAACATCTTGCAAGACGAACTGTCTCAAACCATCGGTTTTTACAAGCTCCCCCCCTCAGAGGTCATATTCCAGCACGATAATGATCCCAAGCACAAGTCACGTCTGGTGCAAGACTGGCTTGGGGAGCAGGAGTATGCAATGCTGGAATGGCCGTCGTCCTCCCCGGACCTTAACCCGATAGAGCACATGTGGGCACACTTGAAAAGGGAGCTGGCGAAGTACGACAAGCCTCCCCGTGGAATGTTGGAGCTGTGGGAGAGAGTGCAGGAGGAATGGGACAAGATTCCGGCGGAAGTGTGCTCAAACCTCATCGACAATATACCGAGGAGGATCAAGGCGGTGATCCGCGCAAAGGGACGCTGGACTAGGTACTAGTTTTGCTAGTAACTTAGTTTGCTGCCTATCCTCAGTACAAATTGTCCGTATGTGCGGTTATTACTGTAAATGCTGTCGTGTTGAAGGACCATGTAATATACTACTCTGGATTTAGGAGACTTGAATGAGTGCTCTAACTTTTCTTCTCTACGTGTATGGCCACCATGGATTAAGGCTTCATGTTTACAGCGTACAGCTCGTCAAAATGTAAAAACATGCTAAACATGTGGACAATTTTTCCTGCCACAGTATCTTTCAAGGCTGTGCTCCCTCCCATTGCACTTACTCTGACGTCTCTGCTGCTGTTGCTAAGACTGCTGCTGCGGCCTCAGCACAGAAGCGTCCTAGTAAGGGTCGCCGTCCCAAAGGGGGGCGTGGTGGGGGGAAGGGGGGTGGCAGTGGTGGGGGTGGCGACGGCGAGGGTGGGGATGGTGGTTCAGACGAGGGGACTGGGGCTGGTCCCCCGGAGCAGCCGCAGCAGCAGACGCAGCCTCAGTAGTAGCAGCAGCAGACTCAGCAGCCGCAGCCGCTGCAGCAGTCGTCACAGAAGCAGCAGTCGCCGTGGGGACCCCCGCCGCCGTGGTGGACTGGCGGCACTAGCGGCGGTGGTCGTGGGAGGGGGCGCGCGCAGCTCTGTGTCGGTTGGCGGCTCCAGCGCAGTCACCTGCCAGTACCAGCTTCAGATCGGCCCACGCCGCGGCAACGTCTGCCTCCGGCCCGGCCATACCGCCGACCGCTGCTACCGCCGCCTGGACGACCTGTTCCGCCACCGCTTCGGTCCTGCGACAGACACTACGGACAGATACGCCCTGGCTCACCATCCTGTGCCGGTATTTGAGCTTGACATGGATCAGATTAGGAATGCTATGTCTCTCATGTATGCTGATGACTCTAGTGTGATTGTATCCTATTACACAGTGTTGCCTAGCATAGGTGTGTCTACTGTGTAGTTAAGGCTCCCCTGATGTGTCAGGCGTAGGACCGTCTGCCTTGTTTAGCCTAGGCTCCACGCTAGCCCCTTTGCCGGCTGCCGCTAACGCTTCGCTCTCCTTCACGCTTGACTCTGGTGTGTCTACCTGCTTCTTCCGCGACCACACTTCCCTTATGCCTCTTGCCGCCGCTGCCGCCATCGCACTTGCACAACCCTCCTCAGGTCCAGTAGTTGCACGTAGCTCCACCACCCTTCCCTGTCCGGCGGTCCTCTCGGGCACTCTTACAGGCCAGCATACCCCTTCGTTCTCTAGGAACCTAGTCGGTGTCGGCTGTCTTCAGGACCTCGATGTCACCACTACGTTCCCTGGACACGAGTGGTACGCAGTCTGCACCAAGACCGTCACTAATGCTCCTCCAACCACGTTCACCCGGGACCCAATGTCCGGCCTGTTCACGCTTGACACTGCATCCCCCCCGGTAAGGGCGTCCCCCCAGGTAGCCGCGGCTTGCTCTTGTCAATCGCTCACTCACCCGTCGATGCTGTGGCACCACCGCCTAGGTCACCCTTCACTCCAGCGTCTGCGTCACATGTCCCAGCACGGTCTTGTCCTAGGTCTCCCTGCGTCGCTCCCTTCCCTCCCTCCCTCGCCTGCGCCGCCGTGCACGCTCTGCGTCGAGGGTCGGCTGCGCCATGCACCTCACTCCTCCTCACTTTGCCCTGCCACCGTGTCACTCCAGACCCTGCACCTGGACGTCTGGGGTCCAGACCCCGTCCTTGGGCCGCGTCGAGAGCGCTACTTCCTGTGCTTGTCGACAACTACACGTGCTACACCACGGTGTTTCCTTTGGGGCGGAAGGCCGACGTGCCTGACATTCTTATCCCGTGGGTCATAGCTGCGCGAGTCCGTCGAGGTCTCCCTGTTGTGTGTCGCCACTCCGACCGTGGCGGCGAGTTCGCCTCCAGTTAGCTTGGCCGGTTCTGTCGTGCGGAGTGCATCACCCAGTCGTACACCCTGCCGGACTCCCCACAGCAGAATGGGGTCGTTGAGCGATACATCGGCTTGGTCATGGAGGTGGCTCGTACCTCCATGATTCATGCCAGTACACCCCAATTTCTATGGCCGTTCGCTGTTCGCTACGCCGCTCACCAGCTGAACCTGTGGCCCCACTCTCAGCGGCCGCATGTTTCACGACCCTCCTCTGGACCGGGTCTCTTGGTGACGCATCTGCGTTCCACGTCTAGGGATGCCTTGCTCACATTCGTGCCTCTCACACGGACAAGCTCACTGCTAGTACTGTCCCCTGTGTCTTCCTCGGTTTTCCCCTTTACTCGACTGACTGGCACTTTTACCACCCGCTGTCTCACCGCTTCCTTCACTCGTGTGACGTCACTTTCGACGAGTCGGTCTCCTTATACCGTAGCTTTCCCCACCGAGGTCTCTCGGTCTCCCCACCCCTGTTTGTGGTTCCCATTACCTCGGTAGCCCCTGCTCCCCTCCCTCCCCATCCTGCACCGTCTGGTGTGTCTCACGTCACTCCGCGCCCGTCACTTGTCCCGGTCGAGAAGTCGGCTGACTCTCGTGGCCCCGCAGTGCAGTTCTCGCTGCCTGCCTGTCCCCCGGTGTCCCCTCCTCTGTCGTCGCAGTCGCCGTCGCAACCGCAGCAGCAGCACCCACCGCCGCCATCGCCGCAGCAGCTGCAGCCGTCCGTGGACTCTGGGGGAGCTGGCGTTGAGGAGGGTGCTCGTCTCGGAGGGCCTGGGGGTGGCACTGGTGCTAGAGAGAGTTCTCGCTCTGGGGGTGCTCGTTCTAGGGGTGCTGGAGTGGAATGTTTCGGTGGTAGCCGTGGTGCACCTGGCGGTCCGGGTGTCAGTGTCGAGTAGCAGCAGCAGCAGTCACCGCCGATGTCCGCCCTTCGCCTGCTCGGCCTTCCTTCCCTTGACAGCTTGCCTGCCCCTCCCCCGCCGCCTCTTCCCCTTCCTATCTACGGTCCTGTGTTTCCTCCGCCAGACTCGTCCCTGGCCTCTTTCCCACCTCGTTCCCCTCTTGTGTCTCCTCCTCTGTCTCCTGACCAGACACCTCCGTCTCACGTCTGGTCACGCCGTCCCTCGCGTGCTCGTCCTGTCTCTCCTGCTCAGCGCTCTCACCCCATGTTGCTTTGTTCTCGCACGTCTCGTCCTCCTCTCCTGCCTTCGCCTTCTCCGTCGTCGCTCTTTGTCGCTCCTCCCCTTCTGTCTGAGTACCTTCGTGCCAATCGTCCTCTTGTTCCTCGGGTCCTTGCCTCTCTCGTTACCGATCCGTCTGTTCCTATCTCAAGTCTTGACGCTCTTGTCACTGTTGTCGCTGACTTTGCCTCTACCCGCCGCCTTGACTACGCCACCGCTAAGGTATCTAGCCCTGTCTATCCTCCATCCGTTGAGGGTTCTCCTGCCCTAGGCAGTGACGTTCTAGAGGACAGGCAGTATGAGCTTGCCTTCCCGTCTGAGGTTTCTCCCCATCTTTGTTCCATGCTCCTAGTCCGTGAGGGTGACCCAGACACCTTTGACATCCCGACCCCTCGCACTTACGCTGAGGCGACCTCGGGCCCCTGGGCCTCTCAGTGGATAGCTGCCATGGAGCAGGAGATGGCATCTTGGAGATCCACCGGCACCTACGTCGACGCAGTTCCCCCACCTGGGGTGAACGTAGTCGATGGATGGTGGCTCTTCAAGCTAAAGTGCCCTCCTGGAGAACCGCAGGGCTTCAGCGGTACCCTCCCTCAAATTCTCGACAACGTTTCTCCAGGGCAGTCTACACGAGCAGGTCTACCTACGCCGACCGCAGGGCTTCACCGGTACCTTCCCTTCTGGGACCCAGTGGCTCCTTCGGTGCCCGGTCTACGGCCTCCGACAGGCACCCCGTATGTGGCAGGACACGCTGCTTGCTACACTAGCTGACCGGCAGTTCTTTTCATCCTGTGGAGACCCCTCGCTCTTCGTTCGTGCTGGCCAGACTCCGTTCTACATCCTTGTCTACGTAGACGACCTGGTCTTCGCTACTGCAGACAAAGACGCACTGGCCTCTGTGAAGGCCGAGCTGCTGAGGAGACCCACCTGCACTGACCTAAGAGAGCTGCCCCGCTATCTCGGCCCGCAGATCTCCAGCGTCAGAGCAGCGTGCACCATCACTCTCACACAGTCCCACTTGGTTCGCCAGGTCCTTCAGAGGTTCGGTCTTCAGTTCTCCTCCGCACAGCCTACACCTCTACCAATAGACCACATGCTCTCAGCTCCATTTCTTGAAGAGTCTGTAGAGCCTAGTGGTCCTTACTCAGAGCTGGTAGGTTGCTTCATGTACCTGATGACTTGCACTCGTCCATATCTCGCATACCCTCTTTGCATCCTGGCTCGCTTTGTGGCCGCATGCAGACACCGGCGACAGCACTAGTCGGCCGCTAAGAGGGTTTTGCATTATCTAGCAAGTACATCGAGCATGGGGCTAGTACTGGGAGGATGCAAGCCAGTGGTCCTTACTGGGCACACATACGCTTCTTAGGCAGACGGCGCTGAGACCCTCAGGTCCTCTCAGGGCTACTGCTTTAGCCTTGGTGCAGTCACAATCTCGTGGAGGTCCACCTGCTCGTCGTCTGTTGCACAGTCCTGCTACGAGGCTGAGATCTACGCTGGTGCCATGGCGGCACAAGTGCTCCGCTGGCTGATTTTCTTGCTCACAGACTTAGGTGAGCGGCCTAGCTCTGCCCCAGTCCTGTACGCTGACAACAGGGCCATGATCCTCCTGTGTCAGGAGCCTCGACTAGAGGGCAGAGCGAACCACATCCAGCTGCGGTACTTCCTCCTACGCGAGCTGCAGCAGCGCCGCCAGGTCCGCGTAGTACACTTGGCCTCCGGTGCCAATACAGCTTATATCTTTACCGAGGCGTTTGCGCCTAAAGATCATCATGTAGCTGTGTTCAGCTTGGTCTAGTTCCTGTAGCTGCTCACTTGGTAGGACCCTGATTGTGTACTCCTTGTATATTCTCTTAACTGGCCTTGTGGCTCTTGTCCCAGTGGCTCGACTAGTAGTACCGCCCTGGGTTGCTCCCAGGCGGGAAGTATGCATGTTTCTTCCCATGCTTTCCCTAGAGTACACTTCTAGACCTCGGGTCTAATGAACCTTGTGTCACAATCTAGACGAACCGTACCAGGAGATCCAATTACCACATTGTGCAGTAGCGCACAAGCCAGATGCCTCACGTCTGGGCGCCCGCTCCTAGGAATGTGTTTGGTTGTTAGAATACTAGGAATAGACGCCATGAATGGCGAGAGGTTTTAGGCTAGGAAAAATATCGAAAGAAGAGGGACTTGGAAAAGAAGAAAGAGGGATACAAGAAGGGGGATTGTACCCTCTACGGTAAAATCCAGTAACACCTACCAAGCCTACCATTATATATATCTCAAATATATAATTTAACACACCCCCTAAGCTTGGTAGCTGAAAGCCCACCACACACACAACACACTAAGCCACACATCCCCTAGCACCCCCATACTCAGCAGCAGTGACGACTACTCTGGCATGGTCAACCCCACAGCGCATGAGGCGGGGCGACGTCAACAGCGAGGGCAGCGGCTACAACGGTGGCACCGGCAGCAGCGTCGACAGCGGCGGCGGCGGCGGCGTGCGGCGACGTGGCCAGCGGCACCAACTGCGGCGGCGACGGCTTCGACGACAGATGCCGGCGGCGGCGAAGCTCGCAGCACTCGGCGGTGTGGCCAGGCTCCGCGGCAGTGGGACGGCCAGCGCGAGTCAGCCATCGGCTGCGGCGAGGAAGAGGGGACACAGGGGAAGTGGGCAGGGCTTCAGCTGCGGAGCTTGGGAGCGTGCCACCCCGTGTGGCGCGGTGGCTGCATGCGGGCATGCTGGCCAGCGCTAAGACGGGGTGCTGGCCGCTGCCCTCTGTGCCGTACGCGCGCTAGCAGCACGTTGCCACGGCAGCACGACTGCGCCATCATGCCGCCACGGCTTGACATCGACACCACGACAGCGCGATGCCACGGCAGCGCGTCAAGACAGCCGCGGCAGCACGACGACGCCGCCACAGCAGCACGACGCGGGCGCCATGGCAGGGCGAGAGAGAGAGGTGGAGTGCGCGGCGGAAGCGTGATAAGCAGGCCCAGGAAGAGCAACCTGCTCTGATACCATGTTAGAATACTAGAATGTAGGAGGAGACGCCATGAATGGCGAGAGGTTTTAGGCTAGGAAAAATATCGAGAGAGAAGAGGGACTTTGAAAAGAAGAGAGAGGGATACAGGAAGTGGGGTTGTACCATCTACAGTAGAATCCAGTAACACCTACCAAGCCAACTATTATATATATCTCAAAAATATAATTTAATACGGGTGGCTTCTTCAACAGTTATGCGTGCGATGTCGTAACTAAGTACTGCAATCCCCGCATAAGGCACCCTAGGGTGTACTTATAAATATCATACGTTTGACGGGTGTTTTTTTTACACCCGTTAAAAAAATTACACCCAAGGGTGTTATGAAATGGTTTTTACAAATAGTAAATAAGAGTGCAGATCAGTATGTCAAATTACAGTATATATTATATATACATAATTGTAGGATTGGTAGGTGTGACTGGATCCTACTGTAGAGGGTACAACCCCCTTCTTGTATCCATCTCTCTTCTAGTCCAACTCTCTTCTCTCTTGATATTTTCTCCTAGCCTAAAACCCTCTCGCCATAGCCATGGCTTCCCTCCTTACCTGGCTATCTTAACATGGTTTCAGAGCAGGCCCTTCTGCTCGGGCCTTCTCCTCACGTTTCCGCAGGGTCCTCTCCTCATTTCCGCAGCCGCCGTGGCAGCCATGTCGTGCTGCCATGGCGGCTTCGTGGAGTTGCTGTGACAGCCTCGACACGCTGGCGTGGCGTCGACGCCACGCCGTGGGGGCGTCGTTGTGCTGCCGTGGCGTCGTTGACGGGCGGCAGCTGGCCGCGCAATGTTTTAGCACCGGCCAGCTTGCCCGCACGCCAGCCAGCGCCGCGCCGCCATGGCGCCTCGCTGCAGCTTTGCCCCCCCACCCCCCCCCCCCCCCTCCCCCCCCCTCCTCTGCATTTCCTTTTCTCCCCGCCGTAGTTGATGGCTGTCTCGCCCGGTGCGGCCCCGTCGTTGCTGAGCCGGGCCACGTCGCCTGGTGTCGCGGTCTTCCTCGCCGCCGCCGCCGTCGAAGCCGCCGCCGATGCCGCCGCCTATGCCGCAGGTGCCGCTGGCTCCACCGTTACCCGCCGTCGCAGCCGCTGCAGTCGTCGTACCATCGTCGACGTCGCCGCCGCCGTCGCCACCGCCGCTGCCCCCGCCGCTGACGTCACTGCCTCGCGCGTCGTGAGGTTGACCGCTGCTGACGAAGCCACTGCTGCTGCAGGGCATGGGGGTGCAAGGGTTTTGGGGGTGCTTTCGTCGAGGGGGTGTGTTAAATTATATATTATATATATATTTGTAGGCTTGGTAGGTGTTACTGGATCCTACTGTAGAGGGTACAACCCCCTTCTTGTATTCCTCTCTCTTCTAGTCCAACCATCTTCTCTCTCGATATTTTATCCTAGCCCAAAACCCTCTCGCCATGGCCATTGCTTCTCTCCTTACCTACAGTAGCTATCTTAACACAGTAATCACCAGATTGGCGCAATTCCTATGTCTCGGTTCAGGCTCCGAAACGAGTACGGTACAATCATAGAGCCGTGGATTGCGGAATATTTTCAACAACTTTATTGGTCGTGCGGAACAGCAAGCTACTCTTTCCCCACGCGTTGACATCTCTTGACTGTACAGTTGGCTAGAATCATATTTGTCGCCCTAGATTGCGCTAGGATTCGTGTGCAATGTTGGGTGATCCGAATGCTTATGTTTCTATCCTGTCGAATTGAAAAAGGTGGAGGGTGTTATGAAAAATTCAAAAATCGATTTGCCGGGTGTTCTAAGTGGGGAATCTGGGATAACATCCAACGGAGCGTTCAATTTTGGGGGGTGCACTATGCAGGGGATTACGATAATACCTTCCTCGCCAGGGCCTCAGATTGGTTTTATGGAGGCTGTTTGCTCAGCGTCGCCCATGTGAGAACCCTGTTTTTCAGGTTCGGGTTTTGGGGGAGACATGTTTTGTCAGGAAAAAAAAAGGGGGAAAAAAAAAGGCCTGAATAATCAGGCCTACACTTTTTGAGTATCTAATCATTGTTTCGGATCGGACTTCACTGCGTACAATATGTGTCTCACTAACCTGCATGGTTTTAGCGAAAGACTCCGAGCGGATTCCTGCGTCCTCACTATCAGAAACTCAACCACTAACCACTGAGTTAAAAGGGCTTGTTAATAGCGGGTCAGTGCGCCCATAGCCCCCCAGGCCCTGCACTTGTAGCCCTTCCCCGAGGATCTTCTCAAGGTTAACCCGAGCGGGTCACTTGATACCCCCCTCGCTGGGATAGATGGAAGACACGAGCGCCTCTCCATCGCTAGCACTGGGAATTGAACCCGAGTCACCAACACTTTGATAGCATATCAGAAACTCAGCCACTAAGCAGTGAGTTAAAAGGGCTTGCTAATAGCGGGTCAGTGCGCCCATCGTCCCCCAGGCTCTGCACCTGTGGCCCTTCCCTGAGGATATTCTCAAGGGTAACCCCAGCTTGTCACTCGACACTCGCGTCAGACTAAACCTTGCGTCAGACTTGTCATTTAGCTAAACCGCTGCTCAGAATTTCAATCCTCGCGTCAGACTTGGGCGCACGTGCCCAGCATCGCGAAAGTCGCAAGCGATGCCATGCCACGTGCGTGCGTGTCACTCGCATATGAAGTTTCAACCCAAACCAGCACCTTGTAATTTGCCGAATGCAAGCACAAGTGTCATCTCGCAAATTGCGCGAAACGTTGTTTGTGCTTTCGCTGATGCGGCGAACGTTCGCCGTGGGTTTCCCGTTTAGCGAAATTCACGTTGCAATTTGCCGCTTTCTATGGTTGGTTCTAGTGCTTTTGGCTAAGGCCCAGTCACTCTCCTCACGCCTGCTCCAGCTGACGTCATTTTGGTGGTGGACATGTCAGTCCCCTCACACTTGCTCCAGCTCGCCTCGGACGACTGTATTTGCGTGATTCTGGTCAAGGACGAGTCACGCCCCTCACACCTGCTCCAGCTCGCCCTTGCATAAAGGATTCTATTTCAGGGCGAACTTCGACTAAGGCTGATTCGTCAGGCTCACTAAAACAATAACATACTAGTTTTAAGGCCTTAAACAATGAGAATAGGTTATGAAAATCCTAACCTGAAAAAATAGGGTATGCCCTAAAAAACACCTTGATATACAAGCTCTCAGGCATTTTTGTCTTGAATTCTGATGGCATGTTCCTCGCGCAACACACTAAAGTTTTTAAACGCATGCAGTGTTTTTTCAAAATTGTGTATTGTGAAAGCGAAACGGATTGTACTGAAGCTTTTTGGCATCGTCGAAGCACTCTACTCCCCCTTCTCCAACTACAAATACGGGGGTTGGAGCTCATTCCCTCCACCCACGTCTCTCATTTCTGAAACGGCTCAGTCAACTTTTCCTGCCCTAGCTTTTCTCCCGTTCAAGCTGGCTAAAACTAGAACTTTGCCTCGCGGCAGGTGTCCCTCAACTCTTCTTTCCGATATTTTTAAGTTGAAACCAATCGACCATGGCTCTGACTACGCATAATCATGGCGAGTCCAACGTCGCAACCGGCCACCCCAATTCCGAGTCTACTCGCCAAGTCCCGGAAATTGCGGGCGACCGACGGAACAAGCGTCGGGCAGAAGAAGGGGCGTCTGCCCTAACTAGGGTAGACGTTCTGCTGGGAGGGGGCGAGGCCAAAAATCAGCGTGCTGAAGTGCCCTCGCTCCCTTCCGAGCCGCGCGCGCAAGTGGCTGAGCAAGGCCAACCACTCGCGCCTGACGCTGAGCCGCAGCACGCGCCATCGCCGCAAGTGGCGGGTCCTTCTCGCTAGTGCAAAAGGGGGCACGCGGCTGCCTCGTCGGAAGCGCCGCCCACCCCGACCTTGACCCCCTCATTGACCCTTGCGCAGGTCAACGTGCTGCTGTCTCTGTTACAGCAGCAGAGAACAATGCCTATTGCAAAGGAGAAGAAATCAAGCTTTCTCAATATTATAAATTTTAATCACATGCAGTGTTTTTCAAAACTGTGTATTGTCAGCTGATTGTACTGAAGCTTTTGGGCATCGTCTAAGCGCGCTACTCGCCCTTCTCCAACTACAAATACGTGGGTTGGAGCTCATTCCCTCCACCCATGTCTTGTATTTTTTAAACGGCTTAGTCAACTTTCCCATCCACCCCCCTTCGACAACTGTGCATCTTCAATTGTCAGCCGGCCACTTAAATGGGAGTGCACAACTAGGGTCATAATGCATGTATGTTTAGATTCTTATAAGCTAAAAGCCAGCTAGCTAGGAAGAGGAGCCATGGAATGGCATGAGGTTTTAGGCTAGGAAAAATATCGAGAGAGAAGAGAGTCTTTGAAAAGAAGAGAAAGGGATACAAGAAGGGGGGTTGTACCTTCTACAGTAGGATCCAGTAACACCTACCAAGCCTACCATTATATACATCTCAAATATATAATTTAACACACCCCCTAGGCTTGGTAGCTGAAAGCCCACCACACACACAGCACACTAAGCCACACATCCCCTAAGCCTAGCACCCCCATACTCAGCAGCAGCGGCGGCTACTTCAGCAAGGTCAGCCCCTCGACGCATGAGGCGGCGACGTCGACAGCGAGGGCAGCGGCTGCAACGGCGGCAGCGTCGACAACGGCGGCAGTGTCGACAGCGGCGGCGGCGGCGGCGTGCGGCGGCACCAGCTGCGGCGGCGGCGGCTTCGATGACAGTTGCCGTCGGCGGCGGAGGTCGCAGCACTCGGCGGCGTGGCCGGGCTCCGCGGCGGTAGGACGGCCGGCGCGAGTCAGCCGTCGGCTGCGGCGAGGAAGAGGGGACGCAGGGGAAGGGGGCAGGGCTTCAGCAACGGAGCCCGGGAGCGTGCCGCCCCGTGTGGCGCGCTGGCTGCATGCGGGCGTGCTGGCCAGCGCTAAGACGGGGCGCTGGCTATTGCCGTCCATGCCGTACGCACGCTGGCAGCACGTCGACACGGCACCACGACGGCGCCGTCACGCCGCCATGGCTTGACGCCGACGACGCCGCCACGGCTAGACATCGACGCCACGACAGCGCGACGCCACGGCAGCGCGTCGAGACGGCCGCGGCAGCACGACGCAGCCAGAGGTACGACGACGCCGCCACAGCAGCACGACGCAGCCGCCATGGCAGCGCGCGCGCGAGAGAGGGAGAGAGAGAGAGAGAGAGAGAGAGAGAGAGAGAGAGAGAGAGAGAGAGAGAGAGAGAGAGAGAGAGAGAGAGAGAGAGAGAGAGAGAGAGAGAGAGAGAGAGGTGCGCAGCGGAAGCGTGATAAGCAGGCCCAGGAAGAGCAACCTGCTCCGATACCATGTTAGAATAGCTAGGTAGGAAGAGGAGCCATGGAATGGCATGAGGTTTTAGGCTAGGAAAAATATCGAGAGAGAAGAGAGTCTTTGAAAATAAGAGAGAGGGATACAAGAAGGGGGGGGGTTGTACCCTCTACAGTAGGATCCAGTAACACCTACCAAGCCTATCATTATATATATATATATATATATATATATATATATATATATATATATATATATATATATATATCAAATATATAATTTAACACCACGTTTTGTACCTAAGCCAGTTGAAATGATAATGATGCGTATTGCAAAGGACAAGAAAGCAAACTTTCTCAATTGGATTGTTTTGGAACTTTGAATTGCTCGAAGCTGTGGACCCCTTGTGGTGGTAAATTGCTAATCTCTAGTTGTGCATTTGAATGCCTCATGTCCACATACGTGTCATTGTCACATACGTGTCATATGTGTCATTGTAAGAGTTATTCAGGTACAACCTCGTTATGGATATTTGCATGCATCCATACCCACACCTCATCGACAATGTGATATAGAGGCATATTACTTCTACACAACACCCCCGTACCTTCCATACGTACATAGATATGCGTGGATCAGGGAAACATTTCTTTATGCTGCTGGCAATGGAAGCAACATTATATGTACCAGCACCTTAGTCTTTGTCCTAATCTCCCCCAACACTTGAGGCACTCTCTTGAAATCTTATGACATTTTTTCATGATTTGTTTTGTGTAACTTGGAACAAGAACGAAATGCGTGCGAAATGGGACGGCCACTGAATAAGCACCAGCACTTCGAGTTTGGGGATTCAAAACCCCGAGTTTCTCATGGAATCGTCAAGCTGAAGCTAGAAGCACATGAGTGGTTGTTTAGTCTGGCCTGGGCCCGAGCCTCTCAGAAGAGAGGTATGGAAATCGTTTGAATGTCTGGTTCGGGTCCCTTATTCCCTGGCTTGGCTGCGCTTTTCGATTCCTGAAATTCGAAACTCCGAAGTTGAATCCGAGACGCCCCCGGGTTCCCAGCCTAAATTCACCCAAACCCACAAAAGGAAATTTGAATTCTCGTGTTTTGTATGCCTCGCAGCTCAAACCGCGTCGCATCTGTCTCGTGCATACCTGGCGCCGAACCAGCCACCAAACCTGCCACCACACCCAACCTCACCCCCAAAACCCAAGACAAAATTCTCCTTCCCCTGAGCTCAGTGACCCCCTCCAGATCTACACGCGACTCGCTGGTTTGCCTGCTCTGGCTCTGGCTGCTCTGCCTGCTCAGACAGGCTGCTCAGGCTGGTCAGCCTAGCTGATAAAAAGGCAGACTCCAGCGGCTGTTAGTTCAACTAATTGGATCAGCTCTCGATCATTTCTCTTCACCTGTCGACCAGGTGATTCCTAGCTTCCTCGTTACGCTTCCCTAGAACCTTCATTGTGTCAGGATAGGTACTACCTAACCACCAGTGTTCGGAATTTAGCTGTCCGATTCGACAAGCCATTCGACCTGATCAATCCACGGACCATCAGCGGCATCAATAGCCATGTTCGTCATCAAGCGTGACGGCCGCAAGGAGGCGGTGCACTTCGACAAGATCACCGCGAGGCTGAAGAAACTGAGCTATGGGCTCAACCCGGACTTCTGCGATCCGGTTGTGGTGGCTCAAAAGGTCTGCATGGGCGTGTACAAGGGCGTCACTACCTCGCAGCTCGACGAGCTGGCCGCTGAGACTGCGGCTGCCATGACGTCAACTCACCCCGACTACGCCATTGTCAGTACTGCAGTCCCTCAACGCCGTAATATGAGTCGCACTTGAGCTCCCCTGTCCTTCGCATCCAGCATTTGGCTTCAGTCGCTGACCAGAACTCCAACTTACGACTTCCATGTGCCGTTTCTGATTTTCGTGCCTCTGTTCCGTGTGATTCCAGCTCGCCGCCAGGATCGCCGTGTCGAACCTTCACAAGAACACGAAGAAGTCCTTCTCTGAAACGTGAGCTCCCCGGCATTTTAATGCTAATAATGAGCTCCTCCACCGCTTCAGCTCGACCAGAAACTCCGTTTGCTAACCATCACTCCTCTCCGTTCTGGCTTGTTTCTCAGGATCAAGGAAATGTACTTCCACGTGAACAAGGAAACCGGCCAGGAATCTCCTCTGGTCAGCGAAATAGCTTACAACATCATTATGGAGGTATGCATGGCATCCGTTTCCAGTCGCTGCTTGTTCTAAAGCAGATGCACGATAAAGGCGTAATATGAGATGGCTCAGTCAGCTAAGATACGCTCGTATTCCAGACGTTGATGTTTGATTTGTCGCCTCCTGACATTGTTTCCTTTCAATTTATGATTCTGACTCGCAGAATGCGGAGGTCCTCGACAGCGAGATTATCTACGACCGTGACTTCGAGTATGACTATTTCGGCTTCAAGACGCTGGAGCGATCCTATCTCCTTCGTGTCAACGGCAGGTGAGGCCTCCTCATCTCCTCCAGTGGGAGCCCCTTCTCAGTGTATTCTCCGTGCCATTGCTCCTTTATCACTTGAATTGGTGCAACGTACCAGCGGTTCCTGATAGCATTTCGTTTTCCTGTTCGCAGGGTTGTGGAGAGGCCGCAGCACATGCTGATGCGAGTGGCCGTGGGCATCCACGAGCGCGACATCGAGGCCGCCATAGACACGTACCACCTCATGTCGCAGCGCTGGTTCACGCACGCGTCGCCCACCCTCTTCAACGCGGCGACTCCTCGCCCGCAACTCAGCAGCTGCTTCCTCGTGTGCATGAAGGACGACTCTATCGAGGGCATCTACGACACGCTTAAGGAGTGCGCCGTTATCAGCAAGTCCGCGGGCGGCGTCGGCCTGGCGATACACTGCATCCGCGCTTCCAACAGCTACATCCGCGGGACGAACGGGACGTCCAACGGGATCGTGCCGATGCTGCGCGTGTTCAACAACACGGCGAGATACGTGGACCAGGGCGGCGGCAAGCGCAAGGGCGCCTTCGCCATCTACCTGGAGCCGTGGCACGCGGACGTGTTCGAATGGCTCGATCTGCGCAAGAACCACGGCAAGGTATGCTCCACGCGCCAACCTCAACCTCCACCTCAACAAGTCGGCTCTGCTTGCGCTTGCATGTAGCACGTAAAGGATTTCCTGATCCGGACACGCGCCTGATGCGTTTTGATGTGAGTGTGTGTGCAGGAGGAGAACCGAGCGCGCGACCTGTTTTACGGGCTGTGGGTGCCGGACCTGTTCATGCAGCGCGTGCAGGAGAACGGCCCCTGGTCGCTCTTCTGCCCCAACGAGGCTCCCGGGCTCGCCGACTGCTGGGGAGATAAGTTCGTGGAGCTCTACACCAAGTATGAGACCGAGGTACGCCGCTAATCCTAGACCTCTAGTTCTGCTTGCTGATTCCAAATTGCTGGCTTTGAATATGCATTCAGGTGTTTTTTTTCTTCTCTATCTCTCTAGCTTTTCGGCGTCTGATGGTGGCATTTTTCGTGTGCTTCCACATGCAGGGCCGAGCCCGACGCGTGCTGCCCGCGCAGAAGCTGTGGTTCGCGATCCTGGAGGCCCAGATCGAGACCGGCAACCCGTACATGCTCTTCAAGGTATCCGTGCCAGCTCAACCACCTCCATAAACCCCCAGCCTCCAAATGTTGCTAAATGATGTCCTTGCGCTGATTCTTGTGCTGATTCCCTCCCATCTCCTATTCTAAGCGCTAATCGATTTTATTGATCCATGTGGGCTGTGCTTGGTCGGCGTGGTGGCGCGCAGGACTCGTGCAACCGCAAGAGCAACCAGCAGCACCTGGGCACGATCAAGTGCAGCAACCTGTGCAGCGAGATCGTGGAGTACTGCGCGCCCGACGAGACGGCCGTCTGCAACCTCGCCTCTATCGCGCTGCCCCGCTACGTCCGCGAGGAGGTCAGCTCCTCTCCCCTGTGCTTAGCGTACCGCGGCTGTGAAGCGGCACAGCCGCGCCGGCTGCTACATTCGGGTTCCCAGAACCCGGTCGATCGCGGGCTGTCTTACCTCCCCGTCTGCGCGTCTCCTTTCTCGCCATCACAACCACTCATGCTCTTTTCCTCATGCTCACAACACCCTCTTACGTTCCCTGTCGCTGTGTCGTTCCACTACCGCCAGGGCCTGGCGGCGGACGTGAAGCTGATCGGCAGCCGAGGCCACGGGCAGCGGTTCTTCGACTTTGAGAAGCTGGGGCAGGTGACGGAGGTGATCACGCGCAACCTCAACCGCGTCATCGACGTCAGCTACTACCCCACCGACTCGGCTCGCCTCTCCAACGAGCGCCACCGCCCCATCGGCATCGGCGTCCAGGGCCTGGCTGATGTCTTCATCCTGCTCGGCATGCCCTTCGACTCCGCCGAGGTGAGAGCAGTCCTCCCCCCCGACCCTCCTCCCCACTTCCCCCATCACCCCTTTTTCTGGTTTCTCCTCCCTTTGCCTCCGTTCAAATTCGAACTACTGCGGGTGCTCAATTTCCGCACTATCCGGGGATTCGGAAGCGGAAACAGCGGTTGTTTCTTCCACCACTTCTGCCTCCCTGCTTCCCTCGCCTCTCGTTTTTCGCTTTCCTCTCGTCTCAACACGCTTCTCCTCTGTTCTCGCCTCTCTTGCCCCTCTCTCCCCACTCTCCCAGGCCAACGCGCTGAACCGCGACATATTCGAGACGATCTACTACCACGCGCTCAAGGCGTCATGCGAGCTGGCGGAGGTGCACGGCAAGTACCTCACGTACGACGGCAGCCCCATGAGCAAGGGGCTGCTACAGCCGGACATGTGGGAGGGCGTGGAGCTGACGCAGGAGCGCCACGACTGGGCGCAGCTGCGCGCGCGGATTGCGCGCGTGGGGCTGCGCAACTCGCTGCTGCTGGCGCCCATGCCCACGGCGTCGACGAGCCAGATCCTGGGGAATAATGAGTGCTTCGAGCCGTACACGTCCAACATCTACACCCGCCGCGTGCTCAGGTGCGTGCGTGGCGCTGCCTGCTCGCTGTGTTGCTTGCCCGGGTTTAACAGCTGCAAGTTCGGCGCCTAGTGGATTCTGCTTCTGTTCCGATCTTTGGATTCTTCCCCAACTGACCCCATTCCTGCATGTCTCTCCCGCCCTGCCTCGCCCCGTTGGCACGTGCAGTGGCGAGTTCGTGGTGGTGAACAAGCATCTGCTGAGCGACCTGACGGGCATGGGGCTGTGGACGCCCGCGCTCAAGAACGAGCTCATCTACCACAACGGATCTATCGAGGGCATCGCCGCCATTCCCAACCACCTCAAACCCATCTACAAGTGAGTGACTGCTGCCGGGCCTTGAGGGGCTGCTTGGGGGACAGGAATGTGGAATGCGGCAGACAAGGATGTCTGGTGCAGGATGTCCGGGGTTTAAGGTTCTTGCTGCGCTTGCTGTTGCTGTGGTTGCTTTTGCTGATTGTGTGCTCTTGTCCACGTGTTGTGCTGTGGTTGGCAGGACGGTGTGGGAGATCAAGCAGCGTGCGGTGGTGGACCTAGCTGCGACGCGTGGTGCCTTCATAGACCAGAGCCAGAGCCTCAACATCCACCTGGACACGCCCAACTTCGGCAAGCTCACCTCGCTGCACTTCTACGCCTGGTCCAAGGTGCGCTACCCACTCATTCTACTGCTGCTGCTGTTGCCTATTCTGCTCGTGCACTTGACTAGGAGGTTTCTAGACCTGCCTGTTGGGTAGAGGCTCAGCAGGTTGAGCGTGTGTGTGTGTGTGTGTGTGCGAGCAGGGTCTGAAGACTGGCATGTACTACCTGCGCACTCGCAGCGCAGCGGACGCCATCAAGTTCACCGTGGACGCTGTGGCAGTGCAGGTCAGCTGCTGCTCCACTTGCTCTGCTCTGCTCTTGCCCTGCTGCTTTCTGTCTGCTGCCTTGGGACAGTGGCCCCTCTTAGCATGCGTTCCCCGCCCCCTCACTTCGCACTTCTCCTGCTTTTACTGGTTCCCCTCTAATCACCAGGCGAGCAAGGCGCAGGAGAAGGCGGGGCGGGAGGAGAAGGGGAAGCTGGATGTGGTGGTGGCGACCAAGAAGGCAGCCAGCCTAGATCTCAACCTCGCAGCCATGGTCTGCTCCCTCGAGAACCGCGACGAGTGCCTCGCCTGCGGGAGCTGAGCTGAAAGACTGACTACCTCACTTCACTCGCTCGCTCCCCACTCGCTGCTGCACCCGTTGCCCCCTGGAGTTCCTGCCTGCCCGACTCCTGCTTCTCACTAACACCTGCTGCGTATAGCAGTAGCCTGATTCCCTGCCTCTGGTCTAACGTTTGGTGCACTCCATGCTAACTCCTTGGCGCTCACCTATGCTCCCAGCCCAGCCGCAGTTCGAACTCTGCTGTCACTCCCAGGGATATTGCCAGCGTCCAGCTGGTGCTCTGCTTTACTTCGGGAGCCTTTCCCCCCTTTATTTGGTAGTTCTCTTTCCTTTCCCTTCTCCTTTATTATTGCAACAGTGGGTAGTGGGGGTTGGGCCCTTCTCTCTAGCTGTAGCGCTGGCTGTAGCATTGGCTGTTGCTGGATGCTACAGCTGTATATAGATGTGGCGTCACGTGCTGATTGTCACATGGATATATCTGGGTGCTTCCTCGCTGCTTGTACCCGTACCTTTTATTATTTGCCAGTACCTTTTCCAGAACACTAGTGCAGACCCGGATACAGCTTAGTCAAATGCAGTGAGATAATGCCATAATTCAACAAGTCAAAATCGGTAAATAATTTCAGGCGCCGTGCTAGTTTCAGCAGTAAAGGCTTCAACCGGTGGCTGGCAGGGGTAGTTGGCATTCTGGGTGGGAGATTGTTGCGGGTCCTTTCTATGGAGCTACATCCATTAGCGGTCTTGATAGAGCTACCGGTATGGTACACCCTGCTCTGTCCTTCGCTGTTCTAGTCTCCTCTGAGATGATTCGCCTGAAAGCACCCTCATTTATTCCATCAATCATGTACCCAATGGGAAAACGATCGATTCGATCCGCAGCAAGCCTCCTAAGAGTAGATCTAAGACTAGAACTAAGTTCCGTACACACTCCAGCGAAGCCAACCTCTAGGGCAATGCTGCCAGAAACACTGTAGAATCATTTCCTGGAGTGCCCTAAGCCAAGGGGGTATTGGCTCCACAAGACTCCCAGAAGCGCTCTAGACAGTTGAACAATCGAGCAAAATTGCGAAGCCTGCTCTCTTTCCTCCCCTCGTCTCCACTCCCTTCCTCTCCCCTCCTCTCCCCTCCTCTCTCCTCCTCTCCCCTCCTCTCCTCTCCTCTCCTCTCACTTGCCGGCAGCAGCAGCAGCCCCCCCAAGAACGGAGCTGAACGCGAGCGATGAGCGTTGGTCAAAGAATCGGGTGAGGGGGCAGCTGGAGCCCACGGCAGCCACCCACATGTTGAAGTGCACTTCCCAGGCGTACGCCTGTGTGGCATGCAGCTCCACCATGATGGAGTTGCGCCCCGACATCACCCGCACCTCGCTCACTGATACTATGGCCGTGGACCAGGGGGCGCGCGGACTCGCATCCATGACGGCCTGAACCAGGGTAAGGTGGGGTTTGGAAGTGGGGGGGGGTGGAACAACCGGAGAAGGCGGGAGGGCGGAGGAAGGAGGGAGGAGGGAGGAGGGAGGAGGGAGGAGGGAGGAGGGAGGAGGGAGGAGGGAGGAGGGAGGAGGGAGGAGGGAGGAGGGAGGAGGGAGGAGGGAGGAGGGAGGAGGGAGGAGGGAGGAGGGGGGAGGGGGAGGGAGGAGGGAGGAGGGAGGAGGGAGGAGGGAGGAGGGAGGAGGGAGGAGGGAGGAGGGAGGAGGGAGGAGGGAGGAGGGAGGAGGGAGGAGGGAGGAGGGAGGAGGGAGGAGGGAGGAGGGAGGAGGGAGGAGGGAGGAGGGAGGAGGGAGGAGAGGGGAGGGAGGAGGGAGGAGGGAGGAGGGAGGAGGGAGGAGGGAGGAGGGAGGAGGGAGGAGGGAGGAGAGGGAAGGGAGGAGGGAGGAGGGAGGAGGGTAGGGGGAGAGTAGCAGGAGGGAAGGAAGCGTGGGGAGGGGAGGAGAGGGGGAAAGAGGGGGAGGGAATTTGTTAGGTGGTGTTAGCTGGGCGAGTTGAAGTGCACCTTCGTTGCATATGCATGTTGAACCAGGGGGCGACACCATCTCATTGTACAAGGGGAGGAGGGGAGAGGGACTCGCAACCATGACAGCCTGCCGTATGGGACATCACAGGAGTTGTTGGTGCTTCTAAACAAGGGGAGTGGGGGGAGGGAGGGGGGAGGGGGAGAGGAGGATGAAAGGAAAGCACTCCAATGCAGTCATCTAGCAGTATGTGACACCCTGCACTATCCTGGCCCACAGCTCACCCCGAACCAGACGCCCGAGCCACCACCACTCACTCATGCACGCACACACTAACGCATGAAACACATCTGCAGCAATTGCTGCAATCGGAAGCCCACACCTAGCCCTGCATGGGCAGGCACGAAAGCACCACCCGCTCACTGGCGAGGCGAAAGTGACAGGGGTGGGGGCTCTTGAGGCGCCTCAAAAGGCATCGCCACAGCACCCACTCACCGGTGTGGCGACAGTGACAGATACAGTGCAAGCAGACAGCCAGGGTAATCCGACTCGCACAACCTTCCCCCCTTCCCCAGCACTCACCGGCGTGGCGACAGTGACAGGCTTGGTGGCGGGCATGTTGGAGCGGAAGGCCTCCCCGCCGTTGACATACACCACGATGCCGTCGCTGGCCTTGTACCCAAACAGCAGCGAGCGGTAGCACCCCGCGTACTTGAGCGTGAATGACGCCCGGAAATACCACGCCAGGGCACCCTGTGGGATGGCGGATGGGGGGCGGGGGATGGGGTGGTGGGGGATGGGGGATGGGGGATGGGGTGGGGGGGGATGCATGCAGGACCCGGGGGGGAGATAGTGGTGGGGAAGAGGCAAGGGCAAAGGAGGAAGGGTACTTGAAAGTGAACTATGCTTGGAAGTACCAACAGTGGGGCAGGTGAAGCGGGGGGGGGGGGGGGTAGAGCAGAGCAGAGGATGCAAGCACCCACGACGCGCAGCATGGGGAAAGAATGCACGCACCACGGAGCACAGAGCACCACGGAGCAGAGAGCAGCACAGAGCACAGAGCAGCACAGAGCACAGAGCACAGAGCAAAAGGCCCTACCGGAGCCCCTACCGGCCCTGCGTGTGCGATGGTGGTGACCTCGCCCTGCCCGCCGTACCCAAATGGTGCTCTGGCCACCTTCCACTTGGCGGGTGGCGCGTACGCGAGGAACTCAGGGGGGTACTTCATGGCGTCGCTGTAGCTCCAGTTGCTGGAGGGTGGAATGATGCCGCATTGGCTGGTGGGAGGGGGGACAGAAGAGAGTGCCGCATGGCGTCGATGGCATTCTATGTGGCAAAGAATGTAATAGTACGATTTGTGGACGTGGGGGACTCGGGGGCGTACGGTGTACTGCATGGCACTGCTGCCATGCAAGGTGGCCGAGGAGGGCAGGAGGATGCCGCGTAGGCTGGTGGGAGGGGGGATCGGGGATTAGGGATTGGGGGAGAGGTAATGTGGTGATGCAGCCTTGGCTGGTTCGGGATGGGTGAGAAGGGGGTTGGGCAGAGGGTTTTGCGGAAGGTTTGAGATGTGGACTGGGAGGAAGGAGGTAAAAAAGACGAGGGGGAGAGCGTGCGAGGCGGATGGGCGACTCACATGTGCAGGCAGGAGAAGTTGCCAGGGACCTGCGTGAGGACGACTGTGGCAGAGGAGTTGGCTCCCAGGGAGATCTGCAGCACGGGGGCGGCGTCCAGACACAGCCACTGCGCCTGGGCGATCCTGGTGTAGGGCAGGGTCACTCCGCTGCATGCTCTGGCAGTGGAGGGCGAGGAGAGGGAAAGAGAGGAGGCGGTGGAGGGAGAGGGTAAGGGGTAAGGACGGCGTGAATGTCAGGGACGCAACGAACCGACAGGGAGAAGTTGGGGGGAAACGGATGGCGATTCTGGCGTAAGGCAGAGTCACCCCCCTGCATGCTCTGGTGGTGGAGGGCGAAAGGGGGGGAGGAGGAGAGGTGCACGGGATGGGAGCAGTCAGAGACAGTGGGGCGAGGAATTGCAAGGGAACTGATAAGGGGAGAAGTGATGGCATACGCTTGCGGTTTGTTCCCATCATCCTCCACATCCCTTCCCACTTCTCCTCCTTCCCAAATGCCCCCATTCTCCACTTCTCTTCTTTCCGCCTCTGGTACGCTCCCCCACCCAGAAGACATCTTCTGTCCTGCTGGATCCTTCTCCCTCCCCCGCCCCTGCACCTACTGCCAGAAGATGTCATCGGACGGAGTGAGCTGCCACGTGTACCCCGCCCGCGGCAGCGGGAATTGCAGCACCACCGGGGAGTTACACCCAAACCCCCCATCCGCATACGACACTGTGTAATCCGCCGGGGCAGCGCTGCTGCCCCCAGGCTTCACCACATAGCCCCTCCCTGCCAGCACGTTCACAAACTGCGCTCCGTTGCTCGATACGCTACCGGCGCCACTGCTGCCACTGCTGCTGCTGTTGGTCGTTCCGGCTGGGACGAGAGTGAAGCCCGCGCTGCCCCCGTCGATGGACACAGTGCGGTAGCACGTGCCCGGGCAGGCATACCCGTTCCACTCCGGCTTCTGGGAGGTGGGGAGAGGAGGAGGGGGCGAATGTGAGTGGATTGGGAGGAGGGGGAGTTGGGGAAAGGGTTCTTTGAGAATTCCATAAAATCTCTCAAGGACTGGCTGTGATTGCTCCTTTACTGCACCTTCCGCTCCCACTCTCTCACAAACCTCTCGTCACCCCCCCATCCCCCCTCTCTCCTCGCCCCACCCCCCGACCTCCCCCACCTCTCTCCTCACCACCGCCACTCACCGCAGTGCACAAATCTCCAGCGGGCAGCAGCGCGGTGTTATTAGCCACAGCGAAACCACCGCTCCCCCCCACCATGGACCCGTCCTCGTCCCGCCACACGTACGTGCCCGCCAGCGGCCCCGCGTCCCCGTACCCGCCGTCAAAGCCCAGCTGCCCCCGGCTGCGCGGCACCAGGTAGAGCGCGGGGGACGCGTCGGGGAAAGTGAGCGCGGCGCTGGTGTAGGTGGCCGGCCACACGTACGCTGCATGGCCGTTGGCTGGTGGGGGAGAGGGGGGAAGGGGAGTGTGGTTGGGGAGAAACGAAGAGGGGAAGATTGATCCATGGAAAGAGAGGGCAGGCGCAGCACTGCTGTAGGTGGGCGGCCACATGTACGCTGCATGGCGGTTGCCTGGTGGTGGTTTGGGGTTTGGGGCTTGGAGGGTGGGGGTTGGGGGATTGGGCGGGGGTGTGTGCTGTGGTGGCGCAGCCTGAAGGAGGCACCTCCTTTTGGCGCAGCCAAACGAGAAGCGAACACGTTGGCAGGCCAGATGAAAAGACAGGGAACTGAAACTAAAGGGCACGGGGAGGAAACTCGAGAGCACGGGAAGGAAACTCGAGAACACGGGAAGGAAACTCGAGAGCACGGGAAGGAAACTCGAGAGCACGGGAAGGAAACTCGAGAGCACAAGAAGGAAACTCGAGAGCACGGGAAGGAAACTCGAGAGCACGGGAAGGAAACTCGAGAGCACAGGAAGGAAACTCGAGAGAACAGGAAGGAAACTCGAGAGTACGGGAAGGAAACTCGAGAGCACGCACGTGAGATGGCAGCAGCGGGGTGGCAGCGGTTGGAGAAGCCGGAGAAGGAGCAGTTGACAATGCGGTGTGGCACGCCCATGGTCCACCCGTGCGCGGGAGGGTCCGCCTGGTCGATCAGGATGCCGTACTTGGGCGCGTAGCGGCTCACTGTGCGACTGTTGGAGCGCGCCTGGGGTAGGCAGGGAGGGGAAAGGAGGGTGTGGAGGGAGGAGTGAGGAGGAGAGAGAGAGCTAGGATGGGGTTTGGCCTGCGGCTCACTGTGCGACTGTTGGAGCGCGCCTGTGGGGCACAGGGGAGGGGAATGGAGGGTGTGGAGGAGAGAAGAGGGACGAGCGGTTTGGCTAGCGGCTCACTGTGCGACTGTTGGACCTCGCCTGGGAAAAACAGGGGAGGGAGGGGAGGGGAGGGGGAGAACAGAAGGGGAATGAATTGAAGGGGAAAGAAGACAAGGGGACGCAATAGAAGGGGAAAAGAAACACAAGTGGAAGACAAGAGGGACGAGTTGGTAAGGGCCTGGCAAGAATGCAGTAGTGTGCACTTGCTGAGGCAATGCAGTCGTGCACTCGCCCTTGCACCCACACAGCACAGTACTGCACCGCACTGCACTGCACTGCACTGCGCTGCTGCCCTCACACAAGGTCTGCTACCCTACCCACCTTGGCTAGCGGCAGGGGCAGGTCGCAG
The DNA here is from genome assembly GCA_027943415.1 of Closterium sp. NIES-67. NCBI lineage: Eukaryota > Viridiplantae > Streptophyta > Zygnematophyceae > Desmidiales > Closteriaceae > Closterium > Closterium sp. NIES-67. The sequence goes on from BQMB01002032.1 coordinate 142,086, forward strand.
ACCCCAGCGGAGGCAAGCGCCTTGCAGCCGCCAAAGTTGTTGCTGGGGTTGTCACACATGGTGGGGTTGCCTATGTTGGCCGATTCGCCTATAAACACAGAGTTCGAGATCTGAAGAAGGGTGGACACGGGGGGGGAAGAGGGGGGGAGAGGGGGAAGAGATGAGTGAGTAAATGGGAGGGGCAGATGCAAGGTGTTGCTGGGGTTGTCACACAGGCGGGGTTGCCTATGTTGGTTGACTCGCGTAAAAACACAGAGTCAGAGATGTGAAAAGGTTGTGAGGGAGAGATGAAGCAGCGACGGACGGAAGGAGGGCGGACATCGGCATGGGCAGCATGGGCGGCGAGGGCATCTGGGTGAGACCTAGGGAAGTGCGACCATGGGAATTGAGACCTTGGGAAGTGCGACCTTGGGAAGTGAGACCTCGGGAAGTGAGACTCGGGAAGTGATGACAGCAGGGGCAGCAGGGGCAGGAAGGGCAGCAGGACAGCAGGACAGCACAGACGCATAACCGGTCCACTGCTCCCCGCGCGCGCATGTGCAACTAGTCTTACAGACACCTCTCCTATAAACGCTCCGACTGCTCCCCTCTTGCAAGCTCTCTGCCTCCCTCCTACCCCCTCTCTCCCCCCCCCCCCCCTTCTTGTCACTGCGACAGCCTGGTCGCGGTTGAGCTCAATGCCCACTTCAGCAAGCCTCTAGATGCTCCCCTCTTGCGAGCTATCCCTCCCTCCCCCCTTCCCTCCTCCCCCTCTCCTCACCACGACGGCCTGGTCGCGGTTGAGCTCGATGCCCACGACTGCATTGTCTGCCACCTGCGCGCCCCTGATGTGCAAACCGTCAGAGTTGTGGATGAACATGCTGGGGGGAGGGAAGGGAGGGGGCGGGATGGGATGGGGCAGAGAAGAATGTGTGTGGGATGGGTGTGTTTCTAGCCCACTCAAAATGCGCCCTGATGTGCACACCGTCAGAGTTGTGGATGAACATGCTGGGGAGAAGGGAAGGGAAGGGATAGCATGGAATGGGATGGGATAGGGTGCAGAGGATTGGGGTGCGGTTGGTGCAACTGAAGTCCACCCATCTGGAGTGGCGCAAGTAGTGGTTTAAGCTTGCAGTGGTGCATGTAGTGGTTTAAGCTTGCAGTGGTGCACGTAGTGGTTTAAGCTTGCAGTGGTGCATGTAGTGGTTTAAGCTTGCAGTGGTGCATGTAGTGGTTTAAGCTTGCAGAGGTGCGTGTAGTGGTTTAAGCTTGCAGTGGTGCATGTAGAGGTTCAAGCTTGCAGTGGTGCATGTAGTGGTTTAAGCTTGCAGTGGTGCATGTAGTGGTTAAAGTGTGCGCTCTTCTTTCACGTGAGCCACGTGAGCCATGTGAGCCACGTGCTTGCACTCCGTGCACGATTAGATGTACCCACGTGAACCACCGTATGCTATCCCCAACTCCGACCATCAACTCCCACCATCAACTCCCACCATCAACTCCCACCATCAACTCCCACCATCAACTCCCACCATCAACTCCGACCATCAACTCCCACCATCAACTCCCACCATCAACTCCCACCATCAACTCCCACCATCAACTCCGACCATCAACTCCCACCATCAACTCCCACCATCAACTCCCACCATCAACTCCCCACCCCCACCTCACTCCCACCATCAACTCCCACCATCAACTCCCACCATCAACTCCCACCATCAACTCCCACCATCAACTCCCACCATCAACTCCCACCATCAACTCCCACCATCAACTCCCACCATCAACTCCCACCATCAACTCCCACCATCAACTCCCACCATCAACTCCCACCATCAACTCCCACCATCAACTCCCACCATCAACTCCCACCATCAACTCCCACCATCAACTCCCACCATCAACTCCCACCATCAACTCCCACCATCAACTCCCACCATCAACTCCCACCATCAACTCCCACCATCAACTCCCACCATCAACTCCCACCATCAACTCCCACCATCAACTCCCACCATCAACTCCCACCATCAACTCCCACCATCAACTCCCACCATCAACTCCCACCATCAACTCCCACCATCAACTCCCACCATCAACTCCCACCATCAACTCCCACCATCAACTCCCACCATCAACTCCGACCATCAACTCCCACCATCAACTCCCACCATCAACTCCCACCATCAACTCCCACCATCAACTCCCACCATCAACTCTCACTGCGTGCTGTGCAACTCACCCTATAAACTGGTTCTTGTACGCGCGGAAGCTTGTCATGGTGATGTTGACCTGAGGCTGGCACAAGGGAAGTCGGAAAACAGAAAGGAGGGAGGAATACAGGGGCAACGAAACCAAGTAGGGAAATGAGAGGGTGTTTGAAATTTCTCAAAACCTCCTGATCAACTGCCCAACTGTTCAATTGTCCACCTGCCCAACTGCCCAACTGCCCAACTGCCCAACTGCCGTTCAGGTGGGGAGAACGTGAAGTTAAACGGCCACAAGGGATCAAGGACAACAAACCCAAGCAGGGAAATTGAGAAACCTCAATGCAGGGACAACAAAGCCCTCTCCATTCAACCTAGAGAAAGCTAGAATCATTCAACACGCAAACCTCGTCATGCCCACTGATAGCAAAGAAATTCCCTTCCAGCTACACCCAGCCGGCCAGCCATGCGTGAGGAGTCTATTTTTGAGGCGCCTCACAGATAGCAAAGAAATTCCCTTCTAGCTACACCCAGCCGGCCAGCCAGCCAGCCAGCCAGCTGCATCTCCCTGTCCGCTCCTCACCGCACCGCACACCACCGAGCCTCACCGCATTGATGCCGGACTTTTCCTGCACGTTGGACACACCCCCATTGAGCCTTGGTCGGTACCCGGAGGGGTATGTGCGCAGCCCTGCGCGGCCGTTGGAATGCGCCGCGTTGCCCACGAACGGCCCCAGGGGGATCAGGAACGGCGTCACGCCCGCGGCGTTGGGGAAGAGCGCTGATGGGCCCTCCACTCGCCCAGGCAGCTGGAACCAGAACCTGGGATGCGCAAAGGCGCGGGGGGGGGGAGAGGGAGAAAGGGGGCAAGGGGGATGGGGAATGGCGTCACGCCCGCGGCGTTTGGGAAGAGCGCCGATGGGCCCTCCACTCTCCCAGGCAGTTGGAACCAGAAGCTGGTGTGTCCAGTGAGGGGGGAGGGGGGGACAGGGGGGACAGGAACGGCATCATGCCCACGACGTTGGGGAAGAGCGCCGACGGGCCCTCCATTCGCCCAGGCAACTGAAACCAGAAGCTGGTGTGCCGTTGATGGGGGGAGGAGACGGGGGGAGGGAGGGTTTGGGGAAGGGGAAGGTGGTAAGTGCTGAGGGAGATTAGGGGAAGCGCGGGAGGTTTGGTGGTTTGGGTGGGCTTGCAAGAAGGTGATGTTGGAAGAGCGATGAGGGGAGGACGAGGAAAGAGGGAGTGAGAGCACTATCACGCAGGGAGGATGAATGAGGGGTGAGGATTCCAGAAAGGGAATGAGGGGTGAGGATGTGAGGAATTGAGGGGGAGGGGGAGGAGGAGGAGGAAGAGGAGGAGGAAGAGGAGGGGGAGGCAACAGAAACGAGATATAGAGGAAAGGAGCAGGCGTACCCCGAGTCAAACGACCCCGCGGCGATGTTCCCGATGAACGTGTTGTTGGGGTTGGTGATCCAGAAGGTGGACGGCGCGTCGTCGCTCTGCGTGGCCGGAATGGCGTCCGTCGGTTGCAGCAGCCGCTTCACCGGCTCCTGGGGGGGGGGGGGGGGGGGGGGGTTGTTAGAAGGGGGAGCGGGTGGGCGAGAGGGAGGGATGTACGAGGATTAGTCAGTGCGTGGTTGGGATGGTGTCCTTCGGCTGCAGCAGCCGCTTCACAGGCTCCTGGGAAGGCATGGGAGTGGGCGGGCGAGAGGGAACAACTATTTAGGCGCCTCTTGGATGGCGTCTGTGGGCTGCAGCAAGCGCTTCACTGGTTACAGGGGGGCAGGGGCGGGCGAGAGGGAAGGATGTAGGAGGTGGGTGGGTGGGTGGGAGGGGAGGAGGGAAGAGGGGGACGTGGGGATAGGGTGAGAGGAGGGGAGAAAGAGAGTGAGTGAGAGAGAGATGTTGTCAACGAGGGGTGATAGATGGAAGGCATGTGAAACGAGGAAGCACATGGGCCGGGCTGCACAGCACACTTGCACATGCACACACACACAAACACAGAGCGTACCGAGAGCACAGAAAGCGCGCGCCGAGAGCGCACAGAGAGCGCACAGAGAGCACACCTGCAGGAAGCCGAGGTTGTTGATGAAGGTGTTGCCAAACTCAATGGCGTCTTCGAGCAGGAAGCAGTGGCCCTTGGTGTTGATCCCCAGGTTCCACTCCAGCCGTAGATTCCACGTGCCGTGCACCACGTAGCACCGTTGATTGCTGTCGTGCACGCTGCAGCTGCTGACGACCGACCCAGTCACGTCCTGGCACAGGTGGAAGTGCATGGGGTAGCGGCCCAGGTTCCCCTGCTGGCCCATGTTGACGAGCTCGACCCCTTTGATCAGCTGGCGCTCGGCGGTCTGCATGACGATCAAGTGGCCGCCGATGAGCGGGTCGTCGGGGTTCTGGTGGCCCTGAATCACGATCGCGCGCGACAGCAGCGCCACCTCCGCCGCCTCGTCCACCGCCAGCCCCGCCGCGCCCGCCGCCACCGCCTCCCCCCAGTGCATCCACGTCAGCGCGCCGCCCAGCCCCAGCACCGTCGTGTTGCCGGGGCCTGTGCACACAGCGTGGGAGGAGAGTGGTGGCGGGGGGAGGGGGGAGGGCGAAGAGTGGACAGATAAAAACGGTGGGAATGGATCAAATCGTGACTGGTATAGCTCTCTGACAAACGGCGACACGTCCCAATCCGAGTGGCTGTGGAATGTTCACCCCATGGCCGAGCTACTGATTCAATGGCCGAGACACTGCCACCCACCAGCAGCGACGGACGTGATCGTGAAATTCTCCGCCTGGTTCCGGTCGAAATCCGTCGACGCGATCGCAATCACCCCGCCCACCGGCCACGCCGTCATGTCCCCTTTCACGCGGATGCTCGTCGCTCCAGCTGCGGCCGTGGCGGCGAGCGTGGTCCAGGCGGGCGCGTTGCCGTACATGCCGTTGAGCTCGAGGCGCCCGCCCACGGTGGCGAAGACGCGCACGCCCACGGAGCGCGGTTGGTATGGCGCGGCGGGCGGCCGCGTGATGGTGAGCTCGTTGGCGGCGCCGGTTAGGTTGACGGTGAGCTTGCCGCGGTACGGCGCGTCCGCCGTGCCGACGGTGACTCGGCCCTGATTCAACACGAACGCCGCCAGCACCTGCAGCGGCCCCGCCGCCTCCACCCTGCGCTCACACGCGCGGAAGGGGGGGGAAGGGGGAAGGGGGGGATGGGGGGAAGTGGGGGAGGGGGGAATGGGGAGGGGAAAAGCGGGGAGCAGTTAGGAGAGAGAGGAGATAGAGAATGTTGTGTGCGCGTGAGTTGGGGCAAGGAGGCGGGGAGCGGAAGTTGGGGTGGGAGAGGGCAAGAGGGGCCAACCGGCGAGGTGGCAACCGGCGAGGTGGCAACCGGCAAGGTGGCAACAAGGGAGGTGGCAACAAAGCCTGATCGATTGACGCGGACGTACTTGAGCCAGCCGTTGATCTCGAGCAGGTACAACGTGACGTTGGTGTCCAGCAGCACGCCCACGCCACACGGCACCGTGGCGTTCACGCCCATCGCCATGCCCACGCCCGGCACCTTCCCCGCCGGCCACGTCGCCGGGTCGCTCCACTTCTTCCACCCTGCGCCGCGGAGAAGGAGATCGCGCGCAGCATACGGCCAGGTTCAGCGGATTGAGCGCGGGGGAAAGGGGCAGGCACAGGGAGCGAGCGGGGGGAAAGGTGAAGGAGGAGAGGAGGGAAAGGGTGAACGGGGTGGGTGGGAGGGGGAATCGGGGAGGGGAAGGACGGATAGCAGGGTCGGGAAAGGGGCAACAACCGACTCGGAACGGAAGGGAGAAGGAGGTTGGGACTCCTCTAATCGAATTAGTAGGGGAGAGTGTGAGCTTGGTTAAATGGTGGATTATAAGGCGGCCGTTGTCAACGCACCGCTGGGAGGAGGGTCCACATAGCTGCTGCTATCGCAGAACGGCTTGAACACGTCAGTCACGGCGGCATCCGCGCGCAGAGGCGGGGCCAGCGGCGAGAGCAGAAGAGACGCGCCGAGCAGCAGCAGCAGCAGCAGGTGCGTGGAGGGCGCGCGGCCGCGCAGGTCGACAAGTAGAGCTTTTCTCCGCTTCGAGCTGCTCGGCGGCAGGAGGGCGGCGCAGCGTCGATGCGCCATGATGTAGCGGCAGGCGGCGGGGTACTACGGGCTATCCAACGGCCGAATCGGAGAATTCTGGAAATGCAGCGCTCAGTGCCACCAGTAATGGCTCGTGAAGGTGCTCGTTCTGAGTCTGGCTCAGAAAGCGCGAGCTAAAGCGGGAGCGTGGAATTGCGCAGAAGCATGACCACTGTTGATGGGGCACCTGTTCGAGGTCGCCGATCTGTTTTCATGCGCCGTTAGTACGGACTGCTAGCCGTTTGCTTCCGCCCACAAGGTTTCTCGGCGGCGCTTCGTTTACTGCTACTGCTTTGCGGTCTATGAAGCATGGCGATCGCAGGTGGAGGGCTTAAGCATCCACGGCGACTGGTAATGCGTCAGAGATTCGCGCCTGCGAGTTCTAAAAGCTGACCTTTGAAGCCCTAGTGCTGGCGGCGCACGATACCCTGTTTCCGACGGCGGGCAGTCGTACTAGCGCTTGTAGGACTCGACGTTTGAACATAACGCTTGGAGGTCTACACTAGGCCCATTGGGGGGCAGGGAGAACAGAAGGTGAGTCAGCCTAGCAGCCGCCAGCAGCTACAGAAGCAATTCCACTGACGTTCAGGCCTGACTGACTGCTCCAGCGAGCAAGCAGGGGCAGCCATCAATCCTGAGGATCAAGCACGGAGCAGAGGGGGTGGGGTAGGGGAGGCTCGAAGAAGCAAGCTTGTGGTACAATGATGCGATGCAATGCGTCCCTCCCTCTTGACAGGGCTTTCAACAATTTCTCGCGGACTGCCGAAATGTTCGTGTGTCGCTTGTTGGTCAGGGGCGGCAGGATCTGGGACAGACGGGGCTGGCTGGCACTGGCAAGCAGCATAAGCCGGGCTGGTTCTGTACAGTATCAGAGGTTTCGTTTCATTGCGAATTTGCGGTTTTGCCCATCTTGTCTCTCCAAACCGTCAGTCTAGGGGGTGACACAAAATTTTCGGGCATCTCTTCAAGCTGGAGCCGTCACACTTCCTGTTGTAAAAAAATGGCAGGTGGGATGGTGTTGGCGGGAGAAACAGCTGGCCGTCGGGCTTTGGCTGAAGGCTCTGAAATTTGAACCAGGCATGCACGCGCTGAACGCCGTCAGCAAGGCCGAAGCTCATTGGTGGAGTTTCATGACCACCGACACAATATCGAGGGGGATCTGAATACATCTTGTAATTATATATTAACCAGTCGAGCCTATCTAAAACGCGAAGTACAAACTAATTGTTCACAAAGAATTGAGCACCAAACAAAGCATGTCGACGATGCATCTCATACATGCGGCTCTAATATATGAACAGCTCGAAACAATCCTAGAAATCAGAGTAACCCACTTCAAGCAGTGGCTCCTGCAACCATTTTCATACTCATCGTGTTACCAAAGCCCATACCCCAGCCCCTCCCATAACCACCATCAGTCCGGTCAATGTTCCCTGCCCCATTGAAGCCCTTCTCATCCACGTCAACTTGTTTCTCCTTATGATCCCCCCCCAGTCCAAGCCAATTCCCAATGCTCCTTCCTCGTCTGTGCTTCCTCTCCTGCGCCCCTTCCACGTTCCCCTCCGTCTCTCCATGCCACTCCTTGCTCTCATACTTCTCCTGTCCCGCCTCGTCTCCCTCCTCATTCTCGTTCTCCTTCTCCATCCTCTCGATCCGCCCCGACTTGCTGCGCACCAGGCGCATGATCCCGCTGAACAGCCCCCCCCCCCAGCTCCTGCTCCGCCCAGCGCTCTTCAGGGTCGGGGGGCGCTCTTCCTCCATCTCTTCCGCCTCCTCGTTCTCCTCATCCCATCCCTCCGCCGCTCCCTCCTCCACAGGCGGGGGCATGCCCATGAAGCCGTTAGGCCCAATCGCGGGCGTGTAAACGCCGACACCAGGGCCGAAATGCGGAGGTGGTGGCACAAAGACGCCCGGCCCGGCGATCATTCCTGGGGGCGCGCTCGCCAGTCCTACATGGGTGGCAGCGGCCATGGCGCCGCCGTCTGCGCCAGCAGCTGCGGCGCCGAGGACGATGTGCTGGCTTATGGCGATAGACAGCTTGACGTACCCGTTCCTGACGCCTGATTGGTCGACGAGCGGAAGGCGGTGCTTCTCCGCTTGCGCCATGGAGAGGGGGACGGCGGCGGCGCCGCAGTAGAAAGCGAGGTCGCTGTCGCTGAAGACCTGAATGATGATCTGATACATGCGAACCGTAGGGACATAGAGAAATGGAGAGAGTGTTGGGCGAAAACTGAGTCGATGAGAATGCAAGGATAGAGCAACAAATACTGAGAAAAAATCCCATCTTTGAAGTCGTCGAAGGAGGTGAGTTACGACGTGCACTTACAGCAGCGGCGGTGCGAATGCATTCGGCTCTGATGTGAAAAAAAAACGTCTCGTCCCACTTGGGGTCGTCGCAGGCCTCGTCCATGCGCCTGCTCTGGTAGGTCGCAGGATCAAAGCCCGGCAAAGACACCACCGCCACGGGATGGATAGCTATGTGTGGCGCTGGCCTCTTGACGCCCCGCGCTGAGTAGAGGCGGAACCGTATCTCACGAAACGCCATTGCGGACTATCTTCCGTCTGATAGCGCTACGATTGGATGGAAAGCGGAAGCACAAAAACGATAGCGAACTCGGGGTGAAGTGTGCTGGCGGACTTTGAGGGATTTCTCGAGTGAAACACTATGGTCCAGGAAAGGATGAATGACAAAAGAAGACAAGCTTTCGCAGTCATGAGAAGAAACGAGAAAACGTGTCACAGGCTTTATTATGCCAGGGTCGGACTCATGGCGGCACTGGGCATGTCGGATGGATGACCTCAAGGATTTTCGAGGTGAGTGTGCCCTAGATGCGTCCTTGAGACCACGGCTTCTCAAAGCTTATACCGTAGCGAGAATCAATCGGCTCAAATCAATCCCCCCCAACCCCCCTCTTCTCCTCCCAATACTTCCCCCACCCCACCCCCCGCCCCCCCTACCCTCCCCCGCCAAAGAAAAAAACCCCAATGTGTCCCGAGCTGCCGTGACCATAGGGGAAAACTTGTAGGGGGGTTTCAACGGTGCAAAGCTCACAAAATTCCTGTGCTGCCCATTAGAATGGTTCTCTGGGAACAAACCTTGTATTCCACTTTATTAGGGTGTAGAACAGCAACAAATATTTTCATGAAGCGGCTCGACGGGACAGCGAATCGTGCAAGGAGGAATTGTCATCAAACCAGCATCGCAATGTGATCTTGTGGGACCTTCGCGAGCCGCGCTGGTCGCGAGTATCAGTATTGTCACAATGCTGCAAATGAACAACTCACCCGATATTGACAGCTCCGATACATAACCGATTTCAGCATGATATTATATGGAACCATGCATTTGTTGAGAGAGGAAACGTAACACACTTGCAACAGTTGTACCGTCCTTTCGCACACCTGGAGAACATGGCAGGCTGGCGCTGCCACCTTGGAGTCCTGAAAGTCAACGACTGGCAGCTACATTGGTCGTCCGCAGTGGTCAATGCATTATCGCCCTAGCCCGTTGTCACATCACCCTCCAAATTCCCAATGCCTGTGGGCAAGTGTCTCTCGGCTCGGCATGATCTGCATGTCCCAGAATTGGCAGACTCCCTACCTACCCTACCTATCTCGCATTCTTGTACCAGCAGCTCCCCCCAACTCTGCTAGCTCCAACATGTGCCACACAAGTCCTTTCTTCAAGTCCTCCGCTCAAGAAGTTCTTGCAGACTGCTGCCTCTATTGATATCCAAGATTTTTGACCTCATTTAACGATAGAGTAGTAAGTTGTGGTGCATTCAACTGGACGCAGTCTGATGTACGTGATTTTCCCGCATAAACAGACAATACGTAAGGCTGAACCGACGATGGCCTCAAAGCAGGAGATTCTAGCCGCTATACCTCGCCATCGTATTCCTGCTACTGATCCGGCAGTCCCATGGCCGCCGTCTCGTAACAGCAGTAACACATGGGCTGCGAGACATCATGTGGCATCAACCATCCTCTCTCGCTGAGGAGATCAACGCCCCAGGTTCGTTCTTCGCCCTCGAAATGTGCAGCACAACCACATACACAAAGGCTGTTCCACCTAGTCTCTACTTTGCTATTCATGACAAGTGTATCAGTATCGGTTCTAATTGGCTGTTTGCGAGTATTACCCCGCCGTCGAGAACGCTTCTCATTCCATCTCGTGCAGATTGTCACGATCATGTGACATTTCCCATCCCGAGAAAAAACGTGGTTTCATCATCTCGCGCATTCATATCACATAGACCTGGTCCCCATGGTACTCTAATGACATCTTGTGTGTTCGTGTAATCGCACATGGCATGTCCCTTGCTGCTGCAGCCACGCTACATCTTATTGATCATCATTCCACGCCTCCGAGGAGATCACTCGTCACAACGGATGGTTCAACGTGGATAATCATCGGTCTCGCGATTGGCGCTCCTGTGGCGTTCACCGCGCTGTGGGTTTGGGCCGTGTTCTTCAAAATGCGCATCAAGGCAAACCAGGAGGCCAAGAAACAAGGGGCGGAAAAAACCGGGGAGCTCAATGAGATTACCCCCGGGGTGAAAGCGAGTACTATGGCTACTACTAGTAACACAGCTAGTCGCAACCAGGAACGAAAAAGGCAGGGGCAGTATGGGAGGGACTCTCTGTTTGGCAGCGGGCACACAAGGAAGCACGCGGAACGAGCGAGTGCTGCAAGGCCAACAGCAACCGGCACATCAGCCACTGCTTCTGCTTCTGCTGCTGCTGCTGGCGCCGACACCACAGCTGCTACTGAAAGACCAACAGCAACAGGCGAATCCGCCACTGCTGCTGACGCTGCTCCTGCTGCTGCTGCTGCTGCTGCCACCGCCGCCGTGGTTGCTGCTGAAAGACGAACAGCAACAGAGGCATCAGCCACTGCTGCTGCTGCTGCAGCCGCCACCGCGGCTGCTGCTGCAAGAGCACAGCAGCAGACAAGGGAGGTAACCGGAGATCCTGAAACCCGTCCAGCTCCAGCGCAGGCCGTATCAGCCACACCAGCATGCGGAATGGGCACGATGGGCGTGGGGGTAGGAGGCAGGGCGGGGCAGGTGTGTGCGCAGTACTCGCTGGCGGAGGTGGTGCAGGCGACGAGCGACTGGGCGGAGAGCAGGCGGATTGGGGGGGGCAGCTTTGGGGATGTGTACTAGGGCGACTGCCCCCACAACCCCTCCCTCATCTGGGCCGTCAAGCGCGCCAAGATCCTCACCAACGACTTCAAGCGCGAGGTCAGGGCGTCACAAAATTGTGGATCTCTTGTATATTGTAGGTATAGTTGTTCGTATAGCAGGGCTACTCTGTAGCAGGTGTACCTATGCCATACCTACTGTATACCTACTCAGTATTTCTGGTCCTGGTATTTTGCCCCAGGGGTGGGGGGGGGAGGGGGGGAGGGGCGAGGGGGGCCGGCTGAACTAACCACCAAGCCTGCCCACTGAAAATATCCCTTATGGCCATGGCCATAATCCACGTGCAAGCATGTTTTTCTGCTGTTTGCTGTTGCAAGGCAGGTGACTGAGATGACAACGAAGAACCACCCGAACCTGGTGCGGCTGGTGGGGTACTGCCTGGACTTCAGTCCTGTGACTGAGAGGATGGAGCAGATCGTCATCTACGAGTTCATGCCCAATGGCGACCTCGAACAATGGATCGGGCCCTTTGAGTTACTCTCTCCGTACATTTCTTCCATTCTCCGCTCGCTCACCATCCTTTTTTCACCTCCCAATTTCCACGTCTTGTTGTCCACATCCCCATCCCCTATCCCCTTACCTTCCCTTCTGCATTCAGCTGCAAAGCAGCATCTGACCATCCACCAGCGGCTGGACATTGTCATAGGCATGGCTCGTGGTCTCGAGTATCTCCATGAGTTTGGTATCGTGCATCGTGACATCAAACCTGCCAACATCCTCCTCGATGACAAAATGAAGGTCGGGGTAGTACACGAGTCAGTGGGATTTTTTTTTCGCCAGCCCATGCTTCAATTGAATAGATTGCTGCAATACATACGTACCACCTTTCATACGCTCTTTATACCTTTGCATGGCAGGCAAAGATTGCTGACTTTGGGTTGGTGAGGCATGGGGAGGGCACATCTGTGGCAGCCACCCGAGTGATGGGAACACCAGGCTACGTGGACCCCGCCTACTACAAGTCGCAGAAGGCCACTCCCATGGCTGATGTGCACAGGTGCGAACAATGTGGCATATGCTGTACAACATGCATTATCTACAATGGACACCATATGCATGCCATATATCTATACCATCTGTATTGGAATTACATCTCTTCCTATTTTTCTAGCTCCCCATTCCCCCCACTGTTTTTCAACATCATGCTCGTCATCGTTCTTGCCCCACCCCACCAGCTTTGGTGTGGTGATGCTGACAGTGCTCACAGCTCGCAAAGCTGTTTGGAACCGAGACTCAAACATGGCCAACCTCAAGGCATGGGTAAGTAATGAATGCCATGCGCTTCTCTTGAATACGTAACAACTTCCATCCGAATCACCATTTTTGCCTTTTGGTGTTAAACATCTTGTGTGTTGACCTTTGAGCAACAGGTGGCACCCTTGGTGGCATCCAATGACGTGGCATCCTTCAAGGACCCGTATTTGGAAGCACCGGATAGCATGGTGCTGCGCATGGCCCGCCTTGCCCTCAGCTGCACGACCATGCCCACTGCATCCCGGCCATCCATGAGTCGGATTCTTGGAGACTTGCTGGTGATTCAGGATGAGTACCTGGGGGCGAGGGTCGACAGGATGGCGGTTCGGATTGACCAAGAGCTTGGAGGCTCAGAGAATGCTGACTTCAATGTCGAGCTTGCCCGCATCGAAGGAATGCAGACAAGCAGTGCTTATTCAAGCAATGCAATGAACTGAGATTTGCGTAGGCTGATGCTTTTCCATTATGGACTCTAGTGTTAATAATGCGCTACTAGACTGCTGCTGAACTATAAGGGTGTGTGACAAAAGTCTGCTTTCTAAGGCTTAGTTGTACCTCTAACAAATGTATGCTTCCAACCCCCATGCACATCTTACATTGCCTTGATTCCTTTGAAGTCAGTGTCCTCTCGTAAATAATTCCCCTCTCCCTCCCTCCTCTGCCTCAAGGTGACCCGTTCATCAAACCCAACAATTATCAGCACGTGGTGTCTAAGAAAGTGTAATTCACGTACATACCCATTCAAATGTTGGGAAAAAAGTATAGAAAATCCGTTACTGTTGCGCGGTTATGGTTCTCGCTGCCGCGTATATCGAGGCGGCTCAACAATTCCTGCTGGTGCTCTGGATGGAGCATATCCGCAGGGCCAGCTAGGCGGAAGGAAATTGACTTGAAGGAAAGTGAGGAGCGAAACCGAAGGCTCAACCCCAGGAGACAGTCGTAGAGGCGATGGCGAGGAGCAGCAAAACACTTTCTCAAAGAAACACGAGTCGTCGTGCCGCGCAGACGATTGGCGGGAAGCGGGATCTGCGTACCGGCGAAGGATGGGAAGCGAGACAGACACAACGCGACGAGAAGGTGGAGTTCGTACGCCGCGATTCTTGCGCTGGTTGCGAGGACGGAGAGCGGGGCGAGGCAGAGATCGAGAGGACGAGTCATCATCGGATGAATGGCAAGGAACGTGCCCGTCGTCGCCCCTCAACATGCACGCTCTGTACGTGCGACGCGCAGGGCCGCCACGCCCACGCGCAACGGCAGGGGAACGGACGGAGCGAGAGAGGGAGCGAGAAGAGCGAGGGAAGGAGCGGGAGACGAAACAAGAGGAACGAGGGATGGATCAAGGGGAGGAGCAAGAGCATCAGCAAGAAGGGGAGCGCTAGACGGCGCAAGGGGAGGAGCTTCGGCAAAAGTAGACGCAGCGATTACTATGAACCAGTTCGCCCCTGCCGAATCAGTCCCGCAATCCGCAAAGCCATACGCTCAAACACCAGACGCCTCAACGCGGGCAGATGCAGGAGGAGAAGCAGCAAAAGAAGCAGCTGCGGAAAGGGCAGCAGCAAAAGAAGCAGCTGCGGAAAGGGCAGCAGCAAGAGCCCTGAAGGGACACTGTACACACGCAGGGAGGGGAAAGCATCGTCCCACTGCAGCAGATGTGCAGCCTGTAACCAAACACCTCCAGCCTAGGGAGGCAGCAAGACCAGCACCAGCCACACCAGAATCAGCCACACCAGCATCAGCCACGCCAGCATCAGCCACACCAGCATCAGCCACACCAGCATCAGCCACGCCAGCATCAGCCACGCCAGCATCGACATCTACATCAGGAACGCCAGAAGTATCAACAGCAACAGCATTGGCTGCAGTTGTTTCGACACTGGGCCTCTCAGTGGATAGCTGCCATGGAGCAGGAGATGGCATCTTGGAGATCCACCGGCACCTACGTCGACGCAGTTCCCCCACCTGGGGTGAACGTAGTCGATGGCCGCTGGCTTTTCAAGGTGAAGCACCCTCCTGGAGAGCCGCCTGTGTTCAAGGCGCGCTACGTGGCTAGAGGTTTCAGTCAGCGTGAGGGGGTGGACTTCTATCAGACCTTCGCCCCGACCCCGAAGATGACTACTCTTCGTGTGCTGCGACACGTAGCTGCTCAGCGTGACTACGAGCTTCACTCCCTCGACTTCTCCACTGCGTTTGTTCAGGGCAGCCTACACGAGCAGGTCTACCTGCGTCGCCCTCAGGGTTTCACCGGCACCTTCCCTCCTGGGACCCAGTGGCTCCTGAGGCGTCCCGTTTACGGCCTGCGGCAGGCTCCCCGTGAGTGGCACGACACGCTGCATGCTACCCTTGCTGACCTACAGTTCTTTCCATCCTCTGCAGACCCCTCACTCTTCGTTCGTGCTGGCCAGACTCCGCTCTACATCCTTGTTTACGTGGACGATCTGGTCTTTCCCACAGCAGACAGGGACGCACTTGCCTCGGTGAAGGCAGAGCTGCTGAAGAGACACACTTGCACTGACTCTGGAGAGCTTAGTCGTTACATTGGCTTGCAGATCTCCAGGGATAGAGCAGCGCGCACCATCACATTGACTCAGTCACACTTGGTGTGCCAGGTCCTTCAGAGGTTCGGCCTTCAGTTCTCCTCTGCACAGCCCATCCCTCTGCCGGTAGACCACAGACTCTCCGCTCCAATTCCTGAGGAGTCAGTAGAGCCCAGTGGTCCTTACGCAGAGCTGGTGGGTTGCCTCATGTACCTGATGACTTGCACTCGCCCAGATCTCGCATACCCTCTCAGCATTCTGGCTTGCTTTGTAGCCACAGGTAGACACCGACCGCAGCACTGGTCTGCCGCTAAGCGGGTCTTGCGTTATCTTGCAAGTACATTGGGCATGGGGTTAGTGCTAGGAGGGCGCAGGCCAGTGGTCCTTACTGGACACTCAGACGCTTCTTGGGCAGACGACGCCGAGACCCTCAGGTCTTCCCAGGGCTACTGCTTCAGCCTTGGTTCAGGTGCCGTCTTGTGGAGAGCTACCCGCTCCTCGTCTGTCGCCCAGTCTAGCTGTGAGGCCGATATCTACGCCGGTGCCATGGCGGCACAGGAGCTCAGCTGGCTGACCTTCTTGCTCACTGACTTAGGTGAGCGGCCTAGCTCTGCCCCGGTCCTGTACGCTGACAACAGGGCCATGATCCTCCTGTGTCAGGAGCCTCGACTCGAGGGCAGAGCGAAGCATATCCAGGTGCGGTACTTCCTCCTGCGTGAGCTACAACAGCGCCGCCAGGCTCGCGTAGTACACTTGGCCTCAGGTGCCAACACAGCTGATATCTTTACGAAGGCGCTTGCGCTTAAAGAACATCAGCGACACTGTGTACAGCTCGGTCTAGTTCCTGTAGCCTCTCACTTGCTAGGGCCTTGACTTTGTACTGTCCTTTATATATATTTACTCAGACTGGACTTGTGTCCTCTCCCAGTGGCTGGACTAGTAGTGCCGCCCTGGTCTTGTTCTTGCCTTGCCTGTACTCCTTTTGACTGGTCTTTAGACCCTTGTCTCAGTGGCTGGACAAGTAGTGCCGCCCTGAGCTACTTGTTCAGGAACTGCCCCTATGCAGTCTAGGGGGTGTGTCAAACACTTGTATCTCTCATGTTTGTATAAACAGTATAGGGTCATCTCTTAGAGAGTACAAACCATAGATATATATCCTTGTACCCATGTTCTCTAAACTCATTATTCAGTTCTAAGACGGCCTGCGTTTTCGGATCAGGGAGCCAACCGTTGCGGTATGGAAAGGGCCGTTCACAATTTGGTAGACATCCCTTTGGACGCGATACAATCATGGGAGAAGGCTGTGTGAGGTGAACCAAGCGTCGGAAAAAACGCCTTACAAAAACGAAAGGCGTGGTCATCGTCAATAAGTATAACCGGATAACGAAATACAACTATGGACTCAATCAACAACTAGCAGCTGTACAATTATACTAGCAATCCGCTACTGATTCAATAGTATTGCAATGCATGTTCTCGATGCAAGCTAACACTGCATCAAAGTTACCAATACATGTTGAACTCGCAAGCTCCGAGTCAATTCGCGCTGCCATCCGATCAACCTTCTATCCGAAGTGCTCGTCATCGACCATCACTAGATAGGCAAGCACTCGGCTCGTGGAAGGCCGGGATGCAGTTGGCATGGCAATGCAGCTGAGTGCCAGGCGAGCCAACTGCAGCACCAACCTATCCAGGGCTTCCAAGTGGGGGTCCTTGAATGCTGCCTCGTTATTAGATGCCACAAGAGAAGCCACTCATGTCTTGAGGTCCACCTGTTCTGCCTCCATGCTGAAGACCGCCTTGCGAGCTGTGAGCACTGTCAGCATCACCACGCCAAAACTGGTGGGATAGGAAAGGGAAGAGGGATCTGATGACACTTCCAGATTCATGATGCTGAAGCCCAGCTCTAGAACCACAAGAGTTTCTATATTTAGTCTGCCTTCAAGAGAAATCGATGGATTGGGGAAGCAAGGTAGATCTGAGCTGTGATTGAGCACATTCCACTGTCCTTTCATAATGTCCACATACCTGTACACATCAGCCATGGGAGTAGCCTTCTGTGACCTGCAGTAAGCGGGGTCCACATAGCCAGGTGTTCCCATCACCCGAGTAGCAGCCACAGATGTACCCTCCGAATACCTTAACAACCCAAAGTCAGCAATCTTTGCCTGCCAGAATTATTGGGGTTTTGGGGAATAAAGTCGATGCTTCCATTTAACAATAACCAGCACAAAACGTGGGGCATGAGTTTCATAACATTCTCATGAACGAAAAAGGCTACAAAAGTACCTTCATGTGGTCATCGAGGAGGATGTTGGTGGGCTTGATGTCGCGATGCACAATGCCAAACTCATGCAGATACTGCAGGCCAGAAGCCACGCCTAGAAGATTGTCCAGCCGCTGCCGCATGGTCAGAGGGTGTGGCACGGCTGAGAGAGGAGAGGGTCGGGATAGGGGCAGGAGGAAAAGAAGGTTGGTACTTAGAAAGGACGGGGGGGAGGGGAGGGAGAATACAGGAGTGACTTGGGGGAGAGAGTGGGGGGTGGGGAGTGGCGGGTGGGGGTGGCGGGTGCTGGAGGAGGGGTGGGGAGGGATAGAAGTTGGTGTAGGGGAAGGGGGAGAGAAAACGGAGGTGCTTACGGGGCCCGATCCATTGCTCGAGGTCGCTATTGGCCATGAACTCGTGCATGACGATCTGCTCCATCCTTTCAGTCATAGGACTGAAGTCCAGGCAGTACCCCACCAGCCGCACCAGGTTCGGGTGGTACTAGAAGGGACAGATGGGAAGGATAGAGATCAAGACATTGTCATTGCATCACGCTGGCCTTCATCTCACAAGGACATGGCAACACGGATTTGAGCAAACCCCCTCCCCCCCCTCCTGACCTCGCGCTTGAAGTCGTTGGTGAGGATCTTGGCGCGCTTGATGGCCCAGATGAGGGAGGGGTTGTGGGGGCACTCGCCCTTGTACACATCCCCGAAGCTGCCCCCCCCAATGCACCTGCTCTCCGCCCAGTCGCTCGTCGCCTGCACCACCTCCGCCAGCGAGTACTGCGCACATACCTGCCCCGCCCCGCCTCCTACCCCCACACCCATTGCGCCCTTCCCCCTTGCAGCAGCTGGTCCCGAGGTCGCCTCAGCGTAAGTGCGAGGGGTCGGGATGTCGAAAGCATCTGGGTCACCCTCAGGGACTAGCAGCATGGAACAGAGATGGGGAGCAGCCTCGGATAGGAAAGCAAGCTCGAAGTGGCAGTCCTCCAGGACGTCACTGCCAGGGGCAAGAGCACCCCCGACAGACGGAGGACTGGCAGGGTCATAGACCAGAGCGGTGGCGTAGTCAAGGTGGCACGTAGAGGCGAAGTCAGCGACTGCAGCGACAAGAGCGTCAAGACACGAGACCGGAACAGACGGGTTGGTAACGAGAGAGGCGAGGACCCGAGGAATAAGAGGACGAGCGGCACGAAGGTAGTCAGACAGAGGAGGAGGCACAACGGTAAGAGAGGACGGAGGAGGGGACAGTAGAAGGGGAGAACGAGACGCGTGGGACCGAAGCAACATAGGGTGAGAGCGCGAAACGGAGGAGACAGGACGAGCGCTGGAGGGACGGCGAGACCAGACGTGAGACGGAGGCGTCGGGTCAGGAGACAGGGGAGGGGACACAAGGAGGGAGTGAGGGGGAAGACGAGTCGGGGACGAGCCCGGCGGTGGGAACACAGGGCCGTAGACCGGAAGAGGAGGAGACGGGAGGAGAGGAACAGACGTAGGGTCAGGGGACGGAAGGCCGAGCAGGCGAAGGGCTGACACTGGCGGGGACTGCTGCTGCGGCAGCACAACACCGACACTGGGACGGAAAGCTGCTCCTCGGCTACCTCCGGGACACTCCTCTCCGGCACCCCCAGAAGGAACACCCCCAGAGCCTGAAACCCCTCGAGCACTGGTACCACCCCCAGGGCCACCGGGACAGGCCACGACAAGAACCCCAGGACTAGCACCCACCCCAACGTGAGCACCCCCAGAGTCGACGAGCTGCTGCTGCGACAGCGGCAACGGCGGCGGCGGTAACGACGGGTGCGGCGGCGGCGGAGACGACGGCTGCGACAGCAGAGGCGACGACGGTTGCAGAGGCTGTGGAGGAGGAGAAACCTGGGGAGGGGCAGACGGCCAGGAATGCGCTGCAGGACCACCAGAGTCAGAAGATTCCTCGACCGGGACAATCGACAAGAGAGGGGTGACGTGGGACACACCAGAGGGGGCAGGACGGGGAGGGGGAGGGGGGGGGCAGGGACGACCGGGGAAGGAGTGACCAGGAAAAAGGGGGGAGTAACAGGGGGACCGCAGTGGGGGAAGCGACGGTAGAAGGGGACGGACTTGTCAAAGGTGACGTCACGGGAGTGAAAGAACCGGTGAGACTGCGGGTGGTAGAAGTGCCAGTCGGACGCGTCAAGGGGGAAACCGAGGAAGACGCAGGGAAGGGTGCGGGCAGTGAGCTTGTCCGTGCCGGAGGCACGAACGTGAGCAAGGCAGCCCCAGACGTGGAACGCAGACGCGTCACCAGGAGACCCGGTCCAAAGAAGGGTCGGCGAAACCTGCGGCCGCTGGGGGTGCGGCCACAGGTTAAGCTGGTGAGCAGCGTAGCGCACGGCGAACGGCCACAGAAAATGGGGTGCACCGACATGGATAATGGAGGTGCGAGCCACCTCCATGACCAAACCGATGCGTCGCTCAGCGATCCCATTCTGCTGTGGGGAGTCCGGCAGGGTGAAAGTCTGGGTGATGCCCTCCGCACGACAGAAGCGACCAAGGACACCTGAGTCAAACTCGCCACCACGGTCGGAGTGAAGACGCAAGACAGGGAGACCTCGGTGGACACGGGCAGAGACAAGCCAGGGGATGAGAGCGTCAGGCACATCGGCCTTCCGCTCCAGGGGAAAGACTGTGGTGTAACGAGTGAAGTCGTCGACAAGCACGATGAACTAGTGCTCTCGACGCGGCCCATGGACAGGGGCGGGGCCCCAGACGTCCATGTGCAGAGTCTGCAGCGACGCGGCGGTAGGGGGAAACGAGGAGGAGTGAGGGGCACGGCGAAGCCGACCCTCGACACAAGGCGTGCACAGTGGGGCGGGGGAGGAGGGAAAAGCGGGAAACGAACCGGGGAGACCAAGGACGAGACCGTGCTGGGACATGTGACGCAGACGCGGGAGCGCAGGGCGACCTAGGCGGTGGTGCCACAGAAGAGTCGGATGAGTGAGGGACCGACAGGAGCAGGCAGCAGCAACCTGGGAAGACGCAGCCATCTGAGGGCGCGCCCCAGCCAGGGGGGGTCACGGTGTCCAGGGTGAACAGGCCGGACACCGGGTCCCGGGGGAACGTGGACTGGGGGGCACCAGTGGTGGCCTCGGTACAGACAGCATACCGTTCGTGACTAGGGAACGTAGTGGTGACGCCAAGGTCCTGGAGGCAGCCGACACCAACTAGGTTCCTGGAGAACGAGGGGATATGCAGACCTGCGAGAGAGCGCGAAGGAACCGCCGGACAGGGAAGGGTGGTGGAACTGCGGGCGACTACTGGACCGCCGGAGGGGTCAGCAAGAGAAACTGCAGCAGGAGCAGGAAGCGGCGTCAGCGTAGTGGAGTCGCGGAAGAAACACCGGGAAGCGCTAGAGTCCAAGGTGAAGGAAAGCGAAGCAGTGGCATCTGGCGACGGGGCGACGGCGGAAGCACCAAGGCTAAACATAGCAGGAGCTCCTACGCCTGACGCAGCAGGGGAGGCTAAGCTAGGCACACCTACACTAGGCGACAAGGGGTTATAAGAGGGGAGCACACTAGAGTCATCAGCATACATCACATGCAGGGCAGAAAAAATGGCATCCATGTCCATGTCAAAAATCTGAACTTTACGACTAAGCAAACTGTGCCAGTCCGGGAGGTCAGGCGACGGGCCGAAGCGCTGACGAAACAGGTCGTCCAGGCGACGAAAACAGCGGGCAGTGACGTGACCGATCTTACCGCAAACAAAGCCGCGGCGAGGACCGTTTTGGATCTGGTACTGACAGCGCACGCCTCCCGAACCGCCACCCGGCACACCACCACGCGCGCGACCGCCACCAGCGCCAGGCCACCCGGGCGGGAGGGCACTCGCCCGCCTTGTCTGCGGCGGCTGGTGCGGCTGCTGCGAGTGCTGCGGCTGCTGCTGCTGCTGGGGCGGGTGCTCAGCTGGACTTGGCAGGGTCCCCTCGTCCGCACCACCACCAGACGTCCCAACTCCACCACCACCGCCACCTGCACCCCCACCTCCTCCGCCGCGCCCAGCCTTGGGGCGGCGGCCCTTCCCCGGACGGAACTGCGCTGCAGCGGCGGTCTCAGCCACAGCGGCAGAACCATCGGAGAAAGTGCACTGAGGGGGGGCACAACCCGGAAAGATAGGGACCGGCACAGTACCGCTCGCCTGAGCGTTAGAGTGGTGGCGGGTCTCAACAACAGTCAGGGTGTCTACAAAGTCTGCGAGGGTGAGGTCACTGGGGTGAATGCTAAGGAAGTGGTCACGAGCAGCGGCAAGGCGGTCAGGGAGGCGGGTGGCAAGCAGGTAGAGGGTAGAGGTAAGGGGCGGCTGGTGGGCTCTAAGCTGTGCGTCAGTGCAGGCAGCGTGCCAGGTCTCATCTATCGTGCGCTGGTGGGCAGCCAGGTCAGCGACAATGGGGAAGGACGCAAGGTCAGGAAAGAGCATCGGTAGGATCAGACGGCCCACCGAGGCAGCAGGTGGGACGGAATAGCGCCGGATAACAGCATCTAAGAAAGCCTGGGCGGTGGTGATAGACCTAAAGCAAGGGCGCTCAGACTGGGGGAGGGCATTGCTAATGGCAAGCTGTGCGACAGCGTCACGGGAAAGCCAGACAGAGCGAGCAAGGGCAGCGGCCGCAGAAGACTCGTGCTCAGCAGATGTGGGGTCAGCGGGCAGCACAGCAGGGGGGTCTGGGCAAGGAAGCGTACCGTCAAGGTGTGCCGAGAGCGAGTGGCCATCCTGCCGCTGACCAGTGAGGTGGCGGCGGAGGTCGGCTAGCCACGCCTCGAACTCCAGAGGCTGGCCTTCAGCGTCGAAGCGAAGCTCCGCTGCCATCAGAAACAGTGTAGGGAAGGGCCAGATGAGGCCGTGCAGTGCGGTACAGTGCAGTGCGATACAGCGCGGTGCAGTGCAGTGCGGTGCGGTGCAGTGCGGTACAGTGCGGTGCAGCGCGGTACAGTGCGGTGCAGCGCGGTACAGTGTGGTACAGTGCGGTGCAGCGCGGTGCCATGCGGTGCAGTGGGGTGCAGTGCAGTGAAAGGTGATGGAGAACCGTACCAGAGAGGGTGCAGTGCAGTAGCCGGCACGAAGAGCGGGCCGCACGCAGATCGGCGGCAGTCCGGCGGGAAGGTGAGCACAGGGCCGGAGATCGACGGGCAGGGAGCGCGCAGGGGCCGGCAGGACGAGCGCGAGGGCCAGTAGCGGCGGGCGCCGGGCAGGCGAGGACGGGTGCGGGGGCCAGGTCGGACGGGCGCGGGGGCCGGTAGGACGGGCGCGGGGGCCGGTAGGACGGGCGCGGGGCCGGCTAGGACGGGCGCGGTAGCTGGTAGGACGGGCGCGGGGGCCGCTAGGATAGGCGCGGGGCCGGCTAGGATGGGCGCGGGGGCCGCTAGGACGGGCGCGGGGCCGGCT
Organism: Closterium sp. NIES-67; assembly: GCA_027943415.1. Lineage (NCBI taxonomy): Eukaryota > Viridiplantae > Streptophyta > Zygnematophyceae > Desmidiales > Closteriaceae > Closterium > Closterium sp. NIES-67. The sequence continues at coordinate 165,091 of BQMB01002032.1, forward strand.
AGGACGGGCGCGAGGGCCGTTAGGACGGGCACGGGGTCGACTAGGACGGGCGCAGGGGCCGCTAGGACGGGCGCGGGGCCAGGTAGGACGGGCGCGGGGGCCGTTAGGACGGGCACAGGGGCCGGATAGGACGGGCGCGGGGTCCGGTAGGACGGGCTCGAGGGCCCGCTAGGACGGGCAGGGGGCAGGCTAGGACGAGCACGGGGCAGGCTAGGACGGGCGCGCGGGCGCAGCTAGGACGGGCGCGCAGGCGCGGTTAGGTGGGGCGGCTAGGATGGGCGGCTAGGGCGCGGGTAGGTCCTAGAGCGGAAGCGTGGGCGGGGGCGGGACCTACCTACTGCTGATACCATCTTAGAACTGAATAATGAGTTTAGAGAACATGGGTACAAGGATATATGTCTAAGGGTTGTACTCTCTAAGAGATGACCCTATACAGTCTATACAAACATGAGATATACAAGTGTTTGACAGGCCGAACCTCATGATTCCACCCGACGTGGCATCAAGGGGAAATTGGAGGCCCGGGCAGTGGGCTGACACGTCGCGGTTCCAAACCAGCCAGCCTAGCTCGTAAAAAGCGCGCGAGCGTGAGATCTGGGTTTGGGCGGAGTTTGGGGAAGGTTTGGGTTCGTGCAGTAGTTCCGGGGAGTCAGGTCAGGTAGAATAAGTTCGGGGAGGAAGGGGGACACTGCGTGTGCGCGGGGGTTTGCGCGATTGTGCAGAGGGAAAGATATTTCCCCAGTGCTAGTATTTCCATCCCCCCTCTCCCTCATTTGTACATCATAACCGTCTCCTAGAATCTTTCGTGGTCTCGTGTCGGCTCCGTATTCGTCCTTGTTTCCCTCTGATACCCTTGCAGCCGCTTCCCAGTGGGTAGGTTCCGGCGGTGAGAGCGAAGCTGAGAGACAGTAGTTATCGGTAGGGGGTGTGACTCCGGTTCCGTACGTGGACTTCGCGCCAACGAAGCAGGGTTTGGTGGTGCATCGTAAAACCCTCTCCCGCGGATCACCGTCAGCTAGGCGAAAGCCAGATCTACCGCTACTCCAAACACCCGCTACTACAGATCCCAACATAAAAACTCGACTTCCTTTTTTCTAGAATCGCAGGAGGGATGGAAGGAAGGATGCCAGCACCTGGTGGCAACGGCATGGGCGGCGGAATGGGCGGCAACGAGATGGAGCTGATGTCGAGATCGCTCCAGATCGAGCAGAAGCTCTTCTATCTCGACCTTAAAGACAACCCCCGGGGTCATGAACTGACCCCTCCATGGTCATGAAAGGATCGAGCTCGGCATACTCCAATCGCTCATGCACTCTCACGATCTCCTAGATGCCTTCCGTGCCCACCACCCTGACAATACCCTCTTTTCATACTTCGGTCGTCCCAGTCTCACACGCCCTCTCACGCCAGTCCCCGCATTACGTATCGACCGCATATACGTCTCCCCCCTACTCCGAGCTCAAATGCACACTGCCGCGTATGTGCTCATCCCGTCTGTCATCTCCGACCATGCTCTCTGCCCTACTTGCGAGCTTGGCTACCTCAATCGCACCATGGCCCCAAGACCTTGGCGTCTTAGCACATCCTTCCTCAAACGCCCCTTTATTGCCCAGGTCGCCCAGACTGCATGCCGAACCTTACCCGCCACCCCTTCCCCCGCGGAATGGGATACCTGGAAGCTCAAACTCAGCAACCAACTTAAGCAATTCTCCAGCCACGAGCGGCGGCGCGTCGCAAAAACCACGACATTATTACAGACTCGCATCTATCACCTTCAAATCCTCCAAGCATCCCCCCGGGCCAACCTCCACCAAGCTGCCCTCCTCGCAAAACTCACCCAACAGTTTGAAACCTACGAAGCAACACGTGCAGCCGAGCTCGCACTTAAGGCCAAAATCAAGTTAGAAGGCCATCGCGAGATGGGAATATCCTCCCTCCTCGCAGGTGTCAACACCCGGCGTAAAGCTGCACACATTCCCGCACTTCGGCTCGCTTCTGGAGCCACGACCTCCAAGCTGGCCGACATGGCCGGCCTCTGTACCACCTTTTTCCAAACCCTTTACAGCGGAGCCATCACCATCAGCCACGACAACACCTTCTGGCAGCATATCCCCCCATCTCAAGTATGCCCTCGCAACCTAGCACAACTTTCAGCACCCTTCTCATTGCTCGAAGTTGACAAAGGCATCGCCTCCCTCGCTGGTGGAAAGACCCCGGGGCCAGACGGCATCCCGGCCGATTTCTACAAACGCTTTCGAATAACCTTCACCCCCATCTTCTTCAAGATCTTCTCGGATTGGGCCACCACCCGACACCTCCCTCTCCTCGCCCTCACCGTAGACATTCGAAAGGCCTACGACATGATCGACCGACCCTTCCTCCTATCGTGTCTCGCCCACTTACGAATCCCATCCCCCTTTATAAACTGGGTCCGTATAATGCACTCCAGCATAACCACCCGTGTATCGGTCAACAACTACGCCGGCCCAACATTCCCGGTCCACACAGGTGTACGGCAAGGCTCCCCGCTGGCACCTCTCCTCTTCATCTGTACTATCGAAATATTCCGAAGGCATATTTCACTTCACCTTCCCGGCTTTGCCATCTCCCGCCTGCAACGCAGGCTCATGGCCTGCTACGCAGACGATGTGACAATCTTTCTCAACTCCAACCACGAGCTCCAGACCGCCTCCACCGCGCTGCTCTCGTACGCGGCGTTGTCGGAGAATATCATAACTGGACCAAATGCTCTATCATTCCATTCAACTTCCCGTCCGCTCAAATATCAGGGGCAAGCCTAATCCCCATCAAGCCCGACAACGTTGCGGAACGCATCCTTGGCATTTACATCGAACCGGACGCACCCGGATACACAACATGGGATAAAACCATGGCACGAATCCAGACCACCGCCCGATACCTCGCCCGTCTTAGATGCACCACCACCTGCCGCAAACGCATGGCGTCAGAATATCTGAACTCTGTCATTTCCTTCCCAGTTCGCTTCCAACCCCCTCCTCCCTCAATCACCTCCCGGCTTAACACAGTCGTTGGTAATTTCCTTTCCTCCTCGAGGTTTAAAGACCACGGCCTAGCCACAAGGCTCGTGCCCAACCGTCTGCTCTACAACGCTACCCGGCACGGCGGCATCGGGACAATCCAGCCCGCTGCTCAGATCACCGCCCTAAACGCGCAGCGGGCACTTCGCCGCTTTGTCCCTACACCAGCAGCATCTATAGCTAGGGAGTGCTCACCATTGCCATATGGCGTACACAGCTTCCTCCTACACAAAGAAGTTCTCTCCGCCCTACCCGCTGACACCCCGCCCCGAGCACGCGCAGAGCTCCACGACCTTTTGGCCTTGGACCTCACCATCCTTCCCCCTCGCCTCGAAACCAGCTGTCTGCTGGCAGAACCCCTTGCCTTCAACCGTCACATCCACAAACAATCCGGTCGTCCCTACGGGAAACGAAAAAACGAGCGCTTCCGGATGACCACCGAACTCCGGCTGGGCCACGTACTCCAACCCCTCGGTACAGGATTCCGTAGGCTCTCTGACCCCGAGATCCTCCAAGCCTTCCCCACCTCCACGTACCCCGGTGCACGACGAATTGTCCGTGTATTGCTAAATGCCATACCAGACGAATGGTGGAATACACTGGCCCTTGCGGCGGCGGCATCAACTCTTATCCAAACCGGGGATTGGGTCATCCCCACCGCTCCACCTGCCAGAATCCCCCCCCTTATTTATCAAGTCATTGAAATCCGCCCACATTCCTCCATCGTCGCCCGCCCCCATTCCGTCAACGCAGACCTCCACATCGACAGAGAGGCAGGTAACTCCTGCATCCTCCCCTCTTCGCCGTCACTGCAGTCTATGTAAGGGGCTGCTGGTTGGCTGGCTCTTTTTACACAGGAGCAGGCCTGGGGGCGCAGCTAGAGATACTGCAGGACGGGGAACCAACACTCGCCGACTTATGTAGCCGCCTCTACGTGCAACAACCTCTCACACACCGTGACCGTTGGAACGCCGCCCTCCCTACCTTCCCTCCTCTTCTCCTCCCTGACCTCACGCACGAATTCCTCAAAGATCAAACCAGCCTCCATCGGGACCTCCTTTTCAGATTTTACACCAGCTCACTCCCCTCTGGTGCCCATTTCAACTTCGTCGCAGACAGAGGCATCTGTACACGTTGCTCCGCTGGCGTCACAGAGACCCTCACACACATTTTCTTTGAGTGCGGTGCTGCAAGACCAATCACCGCAGCTCTCCAGCGTGTCGCTTCCCGCCACCTCGGTGTCCGCATCTCCCCTGTACAATCCTTTTTTCCCCTCCACACCAGGGCCGGGCAATCAGCCCCATGGAGCCTGCTAGTGGGAGCTGCCGCCAAGACCATCTGGAACGCCCGCTGCAACCACAAGTTCAACGAGATCACGACTCACATGCTCGAAAGTCTCCACGCTGTCCTCGCAGCCTTCCTACTCTCCTGCAAAATTTTCATCTAGCGGTCTACTACACAGGCCAGGAAAAAACAGCTCCGATCTGCCCACCGAATAAAGCGCGCTAAACAACTTCGCTTCCTCCTCCTACCGAGCGAGTTCTCCCCTTCCATCCATCCTGACCTCCGTAAATCATGGCTCCTCAACGAAGCCTTCCGCCCACCCTAGGTTCTCTCCTCTGCGCCTGCCCTATACGCATGTCAATGCAGAACGGATGGCATTCTCCCGCCTCCACTATACCTTAGTTTAGAAGGATAACGTGTGTCCACGTGCTCCCTATAGGGTGCTGGCTTTCCGCCATTTCCTTTTCTGCGTTGTCTTTGTAATAGTTACGACTGAAATATAACCTTTCGTCATTTCGTTCATACCAAAGTGAGCTGGGAACAACCAGCGGCTGCAACAGCAGCAGCAGCAGCAGGGGTGGGGCACGAAGAGCAAGTGGGATGCAATGATTCCCACTCTCCCGCTCCCTCATACGCTCCCCAACTCCCCCGCTCTCCTGCTCTCCCACTCTCCCCCTGACCCGCTCCCCCAGTCTCCTGCTCTCCCGCTCTCAGGCTCTCCCGCTCTCCCGCTCTCCCGCTCTTAGGCTCTCCCGCTCTCCCGCTCTCAGGCTCTCCTGCTCTCCCGCTCTCCCGTTCTCAGGCTCTCCCGCTCTCCCGCTCTCCTGCTCTCCCGCTCTCCCACTCTCCCGCTCTCCTGCTCTCCCGCTCTCCCACTCTCCCGCTCTCCCGCTCTCCCGCTCTCCCACTCTCCCGCTCTCCGGCTCTCTCGCTATCCCACGCTCCGGCTCACCCGCTCTCCCGCTCTCCCGCTCTCCCGCTCTCCTGCTCTCCCGCTCTCCCGCTCTCCCGCTCTTCTCGCTCTGCTGCTCTCCTACTCTCTTGAGCTCAGAAAGGGGGGGAAGGTGGGGTCGGACAGGAAGGGAAGGTGGGGTCGGACAGGGGGGGAAGGTGGGGTCAGAAAGGGGGGGAAGTCCCGCTCTGGTGTGGGGGGGGGGAGGTGGGCTCAGACAGGGGGGAAGATGAGACCTGGTTAGGAGGGGGAGGTGAGCTCAGTCAAGGGGGGAAGGTGAGCGCAGACAGGGGGGGAAGTCCCGCTCTGGTGTGGGGGGAAGGGGGGCCCAGACAGGCTGGGGCAGGTGAGCTCTAGTTTGGGGGGAAGGTGGGCTCGGACTGGGGGGGAAGGTGAGCTCTGGTTGGGAGGGGAAGGTGAGCTCAGAGAGGGGGGGAAGGTGAGCTCAGATATGGGGAGAAGGGCTAAACTAGGTGTGGCATGAGAGGAGGAGATATGCGCACCTGAAATCGGGGGGGAGTAACATGAGTGGTGCGGAGAAACTGTAGTTAGGAGCACGGCTAAGGGATTAGCGGCCGTGCTGGTTTCGTAGCTAGGCACTTATGGCCCGTAGTTTGGTGAGAGCTCACGACGAAGGCTCTGTCGAGAATGGGGGTGAGGGAGAGGGAGGGAGCGAAAGTTCCAGGCTAGAGAGGTCACGAGAGTAATAAATAGGGTTAGGAGCTATGGCACGGAACACAAGCAGCTCCCCGCTTGGTGCGCGCGACGAGGTGGGGATAGTCGTTAGTTGAGCAAGAGGGAATTGGGGGGGGGGGGGGGGGGGGGGGGGGGGAGGGTACTAGGGTGGCGTGAGTGACGCTCGTGTAGCTGTGCTAGTGTGGTGCACTTCGTTTTTCCGTGGTGTAACGCGTACTTTCCTGCACGCATGCTTTCTTGCCTAGACTCGCTCACTCTATCTGTGTCGTAGGTTGTGTTGGGTAGAGTTGGTTTTGGGGCTGGAGAGCCCATCCACTCGATGCCCGTTTCCCTATCCCCAGGTTTCTGTCGCCTCGCTCCACTGCGTGCTTGGTTGTGTTTGTTCCTCATTTCATTCTGAATACGAACTCACTCATCTACTCTGCATACTTGCGTGTTTGCAGGTTCCGGGCATCGCCAGTGTAAGGAATTTTATTCCTTACCAGGTTGTACTGCAATCGCGTACACCCGAACTCTCGGAACACCAGGCTCGGTCCGTTTCCGACGCGACCCCGAGGCACGCCCGCGCCGCCTCCGATCCTTTCGACCGCGCCTGTACCCAGCCTTTGTCTCTGGCTTCGTCGCCTAGCTAGAGCTCTCGCTATATAGTGCTAGGCTGAGCATTCTTGTACTTGTCATTATTATTCCGCGCACTCTCAGCTATTATTCATAACATCTGGTATCAGAGCTACTTTCCTGGTTCACCCCGCTTTCTCAGGGTAGTTTATTTCCAAGGCGTGGTTAACCCTGCGGGGCTGCAAAGCGGTTGTCCGTGAGCTAGAGTTATTAACTCACACAACTACGATAGCGTTTGCGCCCCCTACGGTTTCTTACCACGGCCTTCCCCCTGCCCGAAAGGCATAGCATTCGCATCATGTCCCAGGCCCAGCTAGACGAGGTCATGGCTCAGATGCAGGCAATGCAGGCCCAGATGGCGAGTTTGAACAGTGAAGTCGTGAGACTTCAGACAGAGAACACCGAGCTTCGCCAGACGCGTGGTGAAGCGCGTCAGGAGTCGCCTGGAGTCGCCGAAGACGAGGTCAAGCAAGGTGCCGACGACGCCGCGAGCGAAACCGTCCTTGACGAGCTCGCACGAGAGTTGGAGCAGGACAACGTGCGCACAGTGACCGTAACGAAGATTAAACTCAAGCCCGCAACACCGCCCCCGTTCAATCCTTCGGACAAGGCGACGACGGTGCAAGGGTGGCTGTTCAGCATGGAGCTGTTCTTCACGGCGACAAATGTACACACGGATGACGCACGCATTAATTATGCTGTATCGCTGCTTCGAGGACCGGCGTTGGATTGGTGGTGCCGACAGTTGGCGATTGGGACTCCGGCAGGAGTGAAGCAGGCGAAGGACGGGACTTCAGACTCTTCAAACCAACAGGCAGAAACAATATTCGGTACGACCACGATTCGCACGTGGAAACAGTGGGGCACAGCTCTGCGAGCTCGTTTTGAGCATTCATCCGCCTCAGACGACGCTCGCATGAAGCTGCGCAACTGGCGGCAGGTGACTACAGTTCAAGATTACACTGCGTCGTTCTCGGCACTTGTGGACCAAGTCGACGACCTCAGCGAAGCGGAAAGGCGGGACAAATACCTGAGCGGGCTGCATTTCGACATTCAATACGAGTTGCAGTAGTCCCATCCCAAGACGTTCGATGAGGCTGTCCAGCTGGCGTCAGCAGCCGATGCACTGCAGCAGTGGGCGAGAAAGAACAACAAGGATGTTGGTCGTTTTCGTGGATAGTCTCCCTGCCCCACGATCAATGGCGTGTCAGCGCCCGATGAAATATTTCACGGGCTATGCTTTCGATGTGACAAGCCAGGTCATCGAGCTAAGTACTGCCCGGCGGCGCCCAAGAAGACGAAGAACGACAAGGAGAAGCCGGGAAATGGGAAAAGTCAATAGCAGACGGGCCCCCTACTGACGAGGCTTTGTCGCCCGAACTTCAACGTTCCCACCAAGTTGTGGTACCGATACACGCTATCGACCGCACTCGGACGAATAACGGGGGTGAACTTGAAGATCACCCTGTGCTGGTCAAAGGCAAGGTTAACGGCAAAAAGATAAAAGTTATTTGTGGATGGCGGGGCTAGCCATAGTCTCATACACGTGACAACAGCGAAGTAGTTGAAGCTGACGTTGGAAAAGTGTCTTCCCGAAATCGACGCGCGACTGGTGGACGGAACTCCACTTGCAATTCGCGAACGAGCGCGCATGGTGCGGATGAAGTGTGGCGACGACTTCGGATTCAGCATGCCCATGCTGGCCATGACGCTGGACGGCTGCGACATTCTAGTTGGGCGTGATTGGCTGCGAAAATACAACCCGAGGATCGACTGGACAACTGGCGAATGCAGCGTGCACAGTGCGAACGGGTGGCGCGTACTTCCGTGCTGGCGTGGGAAGGATCCGGTGTCGACACGTGTCAACGCCATCACCCTCCAGCGAGCAGTTAAACGGGGAGCTGATTTGTACCCCGTCCACCTGGCCAAAGCGACGGTCGACAACACGCCAAAGGACATTGACACAATTTGTGCCAATGTCCCTGTCGAGCTCGCCGCGCTGACTCGATAGTACCCGGATATTTTTCCTGACGACCTGCCAGCAGAGTTGCCACTCGAGCGCCCCCAGGACCACAAAATTGACCTGGAACCCGGCGCGCAGCCTACCGTCAGGACCCAGTGGCGGCTGACTCAACCCGAACTCACGGAGTTGCGGAGCCAGCTAGACTACCTTTTGGAGAAAGGGTTCATTCGGCCCAGCACGTCCCCGTTCGCAGCACCAACCCTGTTCACGCCAAAGAAAGACGGCGAACTACAAATGTGCATCGACTACAGGGCGCTGAATCGGCGAACCATTAAGTCTCGCTACCCAATCCCACGCGCAGACGATCTTCTCGATCAACTTCGCGGAGCTCGCTTCTTCTCGAAAATCGACTTACGCGGCGGTTACCATCAGATCCGAGTCTTCGCTGATGACTGCCACAAGACAGCATTCTAAACCCGATATGGCAGCTACGAGTACACCGTGGTGCCGTTTGGCCTCACGAACGCGCCCTCCACTTTCCAACTTACCATGAATGGCGTATTCCGCGATCTCCTCGACAAGTGTGTCATCGTCTACCTTGATGACATTCTGATATACAGCAAGACACAGGAACAGCACCTCAAGGACCTCGACAAAGTTTTCCAGCGGCTGCAAGAACACCGCCTCATTACGAAGGGCTCTAAGTGCGAGTTCCTAAAATCCGAGCTGGAATTTTTGGGACGTGTTGTGGGAGCGGACGGCATCAAAATCGACCCGAAGAAAATCACCACAATTCGCAACTGGAAGCCGCCGACGAATTTACAGGAGCTGCAGAGTTTTCTGGGGTTCGTTAATTACGTCCGAAGGTTTATCCCCAATATGGCAGGGATAACCGGACCGTTAACTGACCTGCTGCGGAAGGGCATTTTGTTCGAGTGGGGGGAGAGACAGCAGACTGCTTTTGATGAGCTGCGAAATTTTTTGACGTCGCCCCCGGTCCTCCGAATCGCCGACCCATCTCGACCGTTCGAAGTCTTGACGGACGCCAGTGATTTCGCCATCGGTGCGATACTGTTACAAGATTTTGGCGACGGACTCCAACCAATCGCGTATGAGTCTAGAAAGTTGCAGGCAGCCGAGCGCAACTACCCAGTCCACGACAAAGAAATGCTCGCCATCGTGCACGCATTCAAGGTGTGGCGATGCTACCTAACGGGAGCCCACGTAATAGTACGGACAGACCATAAATCTCTACAGTACCTCCGTGCGCAGCCGAACCTCAATCCGCGACAGATTCGCTGGCTGGACTTCCTCGAAAGCAATTTCCACTACACAATCACGTACAAACGTGGGGCGAATAACATCGCCGACGCACTGACACGACCATCCGCCCACCTCGCATCCATCCTTGTCGCAAAATCCATCCCGCTACTCACTGGCCTATTTACCCACGGCTACACCACAGACCCCTTTTTCACCCGCAACCTCCATCAGCAAACCACCACAGCCAAAGGACCCTACTTCCTCAAAGCTGGTACTGACCGTATCTGGGTTCGTGCATACAGACTCCTCCGCGAATTACTTATCCAAGAAGTCCATGATTCTAACCTCTCCGGTCATTTCGGGGTTGACAAAACCCAGAAGTTACTTCACCGTTTTTATTACTGGCCTGATTCAGCGTCTGATGTGCAGAGATACGTATCCGCGTGCCCGATCTGCCAACGCATGAAGTCTTCTCGACAGCGGCCAGCTGGACTGCTGCAACCGCTCGATCCACCCCAACGGCCGTGGCAACACGTGACGATGGACTTCGTCACGGGACTCCCGGCGACCACCACGGGCAACGACGCTGTCCTCGTCGTCGTCGATCGTCTCACAAAGATGGCGCATTTCGCACCATGTCGCACAACAATCACAGCCGAAGATACCGCAAAACTTTTCATCTCCACCGTTGTTCGTTTGCACGGGTTACCGTCAGCGATCATCAGCGACCGCGACCCAAAATTCACGTCCAAGTTCTGGCAAGAGACATGGGCCCAGTACGGCACACGCCTCCAATTTTCCTCCGCCTATCATCCTCAAACCGACGGCCAGACCGAGCGCACCAATCAAACCATGGAGCAGCTGATACGCACCAACTGCCCCGACCTTGACCGGTGGGAAGAATTCCTGCCCATGCTGGAATTTTCCTACAATAATGCCCCATCTGCTTCGACCAATCACTCGCCATTTTTCCTCAACTACGGGATGGATCCGACCGTCCCAACGACTACCCACATCGACAACCCCGTACCACGTTCCCAGCAGTTCGTGACCAGTTTGCAAGCTGCCCGGGATAAAGCGGCCGAGTTCATCCGGAAGTCCAACACAACCGCTCGACGATATACAGACCTTCATCGCCGCGATATTACGATGACGGCCGGGCAATTAGTCCTTCTCGACACGAAGAACCTTCGATTGCCCCTGCCTTCAAAACTCCGCCCGCGATTCTGTGGCCCTTTTCGTATTGTCAAGATGGTGACACCTGTCACGGCGAAGTTATTACTCCCGGACGAGTGGCGCATTCATGACGCCTTCCACGTCAGCCTGCTTCGTCCATACGTCGCCAGCACGTCTGCAGTCGCACGACCAGCGGCCGCCCCCAGTGTCCGCCCACTGGCTGAACCGACCCTTGAGCCTTTCCGGCTTTTGAGTCATCGCGTTCGCCTCGACTCCACCGGACGACACGTGGATTTTCTTGTCCGCTGGGTTGACCGTACCAGCGAAGACGACACCTGGGTCACTTCCGACTCGATTCAGGAACACTCGGTGCTCAAATCTTATTTGACCCGAAAAGGCGTTCCCGATGTTGATCACCTTCCTTAAGAGGGGGGGTAGTGTAAGGAATTTTATTCCTTACCGGGTTGTACTGCAATCGCGTACACCCGAACTCTCAGAACACCAGGCTCGGTCCGTTTCCGACGCGACCCCGAGGCACGCCCGCGCCGCCTCCGATCCTTTCGACCGCGCCTGTACCCAACCTAGGTCTCCGGCTTCGTCGCCTAGCTAGAGCTCTCGCTATATAATGCTAGGCTGAGCATTCTTGTACTCGTCATTATTATTCCGCGCACTCTCAGTTATTATTCATAACAGCCAGCCTGCGACGTTGCCAACGTTGGCGAGGTCGTTCCTTCCGTTGGGAGGACCCTTGCCTTTGCGAGGACCCTTGCCTTTGTGAGGTACGTGCGTGGGTTTTTTACGAGGGTGCACCCTCACTATTTTCGCCACCTCTCTTCAAGGTTCAAACCCCTTTGAACCTTGAAGATATTGTACACTTTCGCTTTAACATTCGCAACACGGAAGCATCACTGTACTGTCTGCGTTACTAGCTCGAGAAACTGGCGCCTTGGGTTTGCCGTCGAGTCTTTCGAAGTCAACAGCCAACCTTACGTCATCCCGAAATGGATTATCCTAGCCCGTTGTCCCCTCCCCCAATGCCTGCTGGTTAGCGGCTCGACTCCAATTGGCCAACGAGGAACTCCACATCACACAATGCTGACAAGCAAAATTTGTTGTGGCATGTCTGTTTCTCCCTCCCCTCGCCTCGCATTCCTCTGTGCCAGCAACCTCAGGGTGTGGAGAATACAGCCACGAACTCAAGTTCGTACTTCCACCACTCCACGCCAATTTGAAACTTGCCAGCATTCAAATAAAGCGTACTAGACCTAATTCCCCTCGCTCGAAGTTTCGTGGCCCTATGTTCCACACCCTCAGGTTGCTATTCCGCTAAGCCCGAGCGTGCTTTCTTCGTCTCCCGTTCGATTTCTTGAAAATTGGTGGCTCTAGTATTCTGTTGTATGAATTCCTTATCCTCCGCTTCTGAGTAGTTCGTGGAGCTTTCAGACATGCACAACTTGAAAAACCGGTTCAGCGTGAAGGAATTTACGCTTCTGCATGAACAGACTCAGACAGGGGGGGCTGCATGAACTGAGCTCATCTTCGGAAGACAACTCAACTTGAGTCGTGAGCGGTGAACGACGATGACGATATCAATCTCTGTTATTCTAGCCATAGACGTAAACGCATTCGTGGACGCCGGCATTCGCCTCTTCGTTTTTCTGCTACTGCTTCGGCAGTCTTATGGGAGGCGATTAGAACCAGAAACATTACAAGCGCCACGAGACACCACGCGGCGTCAGGAACCGTCCGCCTTCGCGCAAGAGCGTCACGAGACTCTGTCAGGTTCGTTATTCCGAATTCCAGGTATCCTTCAAAAGTGCAGCTCAAGTCAAACAAATGACTTCAAGTTTGTCAGTCTTCAAACAAAATAAGTTCTTTTCCGCGCGGGTCTGAACTTTGGCAGTCTTCTGGATGCAATAACAGATCATATTGTGCCTTACAACTTGGAAACTTATGAAGGATGATCATATCTCGTGCATTCAGAGATTATATCCCAGTCAATTTCCAATACTGCCCAACACCATGAAGCACACCTGCCCTGGCGCTGCAGACTTGCACAAGATCACGAGGCGGTCACTCGTCAGTCTGAGCGCTTCAGATTGGAAGATCTTCGGTCTCGTAGTTGGTTCTGCGGTGGCGGTCATTGTGCTGTGGATTCTGGGCGTGTTCATTTACATGCGCATCAAGGCGTACAAGAAGGCCAAGGGACAATGCGGAGAAAAGGCTAGTACGGAGCCCAAGGAGGCTGTTCCAGGGGTAAAAGCGAGTGCCACTGCTACAGCACATAGTAAACCGGACAAGAGGCAGTCAGGGAAGTATGAGACAGACTCTCTGTTTGGCGGCGGTCTCAGAAAGAAGCACGCGACACACGCAGCACCCAGCGATTTACTGCAGCCAGAGTCGGTTGCGGCAGGACCACGGGTAGCAACATCGACAGCTGCTGCTACGGCTGCCGCTGCTGCTGCTGCTGCTGGTGCTGCTGCTGCAAGAGCACAGCAGCAGCAGCTAGAAGAATTGAATGGGCGCAAAAATCCAGTCTTATGCCCAGCCTCAGCGCCGGTGGTAGCAGCCACAGCAGCATGGGGAACGGGTGGAATGGGAGGAGGTGGGCAGGGGCAGGTGTGTGCGCAGTACTCACTGGCGGAGGTGGTGCAGGCGACGAGCGAGTGGGCGGAGAGCAGGCGCATTGGGGGGGGCAGCTTCGGGGATGTGTACAAGGGCGAGTGCCCCCACAACCCCTCCCTCATCTGGGCTGTCAAGCGCGCCAAAATCCTAACCAATGACTTCAAGCGCGAGGTCGGGGGGCGTTGGGGGGGGGGGGGGGAGGAGGAGAAGAGAGGGAGAGGGGCTGAAAAAACCACCAAGCATGTCCAGTGAAAAGAAAACCCTTTGGCCATGGCCATAACTCACCTGCAAGCATCATTTTTCTGCTGTTTGTTGTTGCATGGCATGGCATGGCAGGTGAACGAGATGGCGACGAAGAACCACCCGAACCTGGTGCGGCTGGTGGGGTACTGCCTGGACTTCAGTCCTGTGACTGAGAGGATGGAGCAGATCGTCATCTACGAGTTCATGCCCAATGGCGACCTCGAGCAATGGATCGGACCTTGTGGGTTACTCTCGTTGTACATTTCTTCCTTTCTTCGCTTGCTAACCATCCTTTTCTCACCTCCCAATCTCCACGTCTTGTTGTCCACATCCCCATCCCCTATCCCCTTACCTTCCCTTCTGCATTCAGCTGCAAAGCAGCATCTGACCATCCACCAGCGGCTGGACATTGTCATAGGCATGGCTCGTGGTCTCGAGTATCTCCATGAGTTTGGTATCGTGCATCGTGACATCAAACCTGCCAACATCCTCCTCGATGACAAAATGAAGGTCGGGGTAGTACACGAGTCAGTGGGATTTTTTTTTCGCCAGCCCATGCTTCAATTGAATAGATTGCTGCAACACATACGTACCACCTTTCATACGCTCTTTATACCTTTGCATGGCAGGCAAAGATTGCTGACTTTGGGTTGGTGAGGCATGGGGAGGGCACATCTGTGGCAGCCACCCGAGTGATGGGAACACCAGGCTACGTGGACCCCGCCTACTACAAGTCGCAGAAGGCCACTCCCATGGCTGATGTGCACAGGTGCGAACAATGTGGCATATGCTGTACAACATGCATTATCTACAATGGACACCATATGCATGCCGTATATCTATACCATCTGTATTGGAATTACATCTCTTCCTATTTTTCTAGCTCCCCATTCCCCCCACTGTTTTTCAACATCATGCTCGTCATCGTTCTTGCCCCACCCCACCAGCTTTGGTGTGGTGATGTTGACAGTGCTCACAGCACGCAAAGCTGTTTGGAACCGAGACTCAAACATGGTCAACCTCAAGGCATGGGTAAGTAATGAATGCCATGCGCTTCTCTTGAATACGTAACAACTTCCATCCGAATCACCCTTTTTGCCTTTTGGTGTTAAACATCTTGTGTGTTGACCTTTGAGCAACAGGTGGCACCCTTGGTGGCATCCAATGACGTGGCATCCTTCAAGGACCCGTATTTGGAAGCACCGGATAGCATGGTGCTGCGCATGGCCCGCCTTGCCCTCAGCTGCACAACCATGCCCACTGCATCCCGGCCATCCATGAGTCGGATTCTTGGAGACTTGCTGGTGATTCAGGATGAGTACCTGGGGGCGAGGGTCGACAGGATGGCGGTTCGGATTGACCAAGAGCTTGGAGGCTCAGAGAATGCTGACTTCAATGTCGAGCTTGCCCGCATCGAAGGAATGCAGACAAGCAGTGCTTATTCAAGCAATGCAATGAACTGAGATTTGCGTAAGCTGATGCTTTTCCATCATGGACTCTAGTGTTAATAATGCGCTACTAGACTGCTGCTGAACTATAAGGGTGTGTGACAAAATTATGCTTTCTACGGCTTAGTTGTACCTCTAACAAATGTATGCTTCCACCCGATGCACATCTTACATTGCCTTGATTCCTTTGAAGTCAGTGTCCTCTCGTAAATAATTCCCCTCTCCCTCCCTCCTCTGCCTCAAGGTGACCCGTTCATCAAACCCAACAATTATCAGCACGTGGTGTCTAAGAAAGTGTGATTCACGTACGTACCCATTCAAATGGTGGGAGAAAAAGTATAGAAAATCCGTTACTGTTGCGCGGTTATGGTTCTCGCTGCCGCGTATATCGAGGCGGCTCAACAATTCCTGCTGGTGCTCTGGATGGAGCATATCCGCAGGGCCAGCTAGGCGGAAGGAAATTGACTTGAAGGAAAGTGAGGAGCGAAACCGAAGGCTCAACCCCAGGAGACAGTCGTAGAGGCGATGGCGAGGAGCAGCAAAACACTTTCTCAAAGAAACACGAGTCGTCGTGCCGCGCAGACGATTGGCGGGAAGCGGGATCTGCGTACCGGCGAAGGATGGGAAGCGAGACAGACACAACGCGACGAGAAGGTGGAGTTCGTACGCCGCGATTCTTGCGCTGGTTGCGAGGACGGAGAGCGGGGCGAGGCAGAGATCGAGAGGACGAGTCATCATCGGATGAATGGCAAGGAACGTGCCCGTCGTCGCCCCTCAACATGCACGCTCTGTACGTGCGACGCGCAGGGCCGCCACGCCCACGCGCAACGGCAGGGGGAACGGACGGAGCGAGAGAGGGAGCGAGAAGAGCGAGGGAAGGAGCGGGAGACGAAACAAGAGGAACGAGGGATGGATCAAGGGGAGGAGCAAGAGCATCAGCAAGAAGGGGAGCGCTAGACGGCGCAAGGGGAGGAGCTTCGGCAAAAGTAGACGCAGCGATTACTATGAACCAGTTCGCCCCTGCCGAATCAGTCCCGCAATCCGCAAAGCCATACGCTCAAACACCAGACGCCTCAACGCGGGCAGATGCAGGAGGAGAAGCAGCAAAAGAAGCAGCTGCGGAAAGGGCAGCAGCAAGAGCCCTAAAGGGACACTGTACACGCGCAGGGAGGGGCAAGCATCGTCCCACTGCAGCAGATGTGCACCCTGCAACCAAACACCTCCAGCCCAGGGAGGCAGCGATACCAGCACCAGCCACGCCAGCATCAGCCACACCAGAATCAGCCACGCCAGCATCAGCCACGCCAGCATCAGCCACACCAGCATCAGCCACACCAGCATCAGCCACGCCAGCATCAGCCACGCCAGCATCAGCCACGCCAGCATCGACATCTACATCAGGAACGCCACAAGTATCAACAGCAACAGCATTGGCTGCAGTTGTTTCGACACTAGCAGCAGCTGCTGCAAGGGGGAAGGGCGCAATGGGTGTGGGGGTAGGAGGCGGGGCGGGGCAGGTATGTGCGCAGTACTCGCTGGCGGAGGTGGTGCAGGCGACGAGCGACTGGGCGGAGAGCAGGCGCATTGGGGGGGGCAGCTTCGGGGATGTGTACAAGGGCGAGTGCCCCCACAACCCCTCCCTCATCTGGGCCGTCAAGCGCGCCAAGATCCTCACCAACGACTTCAAGCGCGAGGTCAGGAGGGGGGGGAGGGGGTTTGCTCAAATCCGTGTTGCCATGTCCTTGTGAGATGAAGGCCAGCGTGATGCAATGACAATGTTCCGATCTCTATCCCTCCCATCTGTCCCTTCTAGTAAGCTGTTCTGCCGCGCCCTTACTGCGTTTCTGCTGTTTGTTGTTGCATGGCATGGCATGGCATGTGAACGAGATGGCGACGAAGAACCACCCGAACCTGGTGCGGCTGGTGGGGTACTGCCTGGACTTCAGTCCTGTGACTGAGAGGATGGAGCAGATCGTCATGTACGATTTCATGCCCAATGGCGACCTCGAACAGTGGATCGGGCCCTGTAAGCACCTCCCTTTTCTCTCCCCCTTCCCCTTACACCACCTTCTATCCCTCCCCACCCTTCCTCCAGCACCCGCCACCCCCACCTGCCACTCCCCACCCCCCACTCTCTCCCCCAAGTCACTCCTGTATTCTCCCAACCCTCCCCCCCGTCCTTTCTAAGTACCAACCTTCTTTCCCTCCTGCCCCTATCCCGACCCTCTCCTCTCTCAGCCGTGCCTCACCCTCTGACCATGCGGCAGCGGCTGGACATTCTTCTAGGCGTGGCTTCTGGCCTGCAGTATCTTCATGAGTTTGGCATTGTGCATCGCGACATCAAGCCCACCAACATCCTCCTCGATGACCACATGAAGGTACTTTTGTAGCTTTTTTTGTTCATGAGAATGTTATGAAACTCATGCCCCACGTTTTGTGCTGGTTGTTGTTAAATGGAAGCATCGACTTTATTCCCCAAAACCCCAATAATTCTGGCAGGCAAAGATTGCTGACTTTGGGTTGTTAAGGTATTCGGAGGGTACATCTGTGGCTGCCACTCGGGTGATGGGAACACCTGGCTATGTGGACCCCGCTTACTGCAGGTCACAGAAGGCTACTCCCATGGCTGATGTGTACAGGTATGTGGACATTGTGAAAGGACAGTGGAATGTGCTCAATCACAGCTCGGATCTACCTTGCTTCCCCAATCCATCGATTGCTCTTGAAGGCAGACTAAATATAGAAACTGTTGTGGTTCTAGAGCTGGGCTTCAGCATCGTGAATCTGGAAGTGTCATCAGATCCCTCCTCTTTCCTATCCCACCAGTTTTGGCGTGGTGATGCTGACAGTGCTCACAGCTCGCAAGGCGGTCTTCAGCATGGAGGCAGAACAGGTCGACCTCAAGACATGGGCGGCTTCTCTTGTGGCGTCTAATAACGTGGCAGCATTCAAGGACCCCCACTTGGAAGCCCTGGATAGGTTGGTGCTGCAGTTGGCTCGCCTGGCACTCAGCTGCATTGCCATGCCAACTGCATCCCGGCCTTCCATGAGCCGAGTGCTTGCCTATCTAGTGATGATCGATGACGAGCACTTCGGACAGAAGGTTGATCGGATGGCAGTGCGAATTGACTCGGAGCTTGCAAGTTCAACATGTGTTGGTAACTTTGATGCAGTGATAGCTTGCATCGAGAACATGCATTGCAATACTATTGAATCAGTAGCGGATTGCTAGTATAATTGTACAGCTGCTAGTTGTTGATTGAGTCCATAGTTGTATTTCGTCATCCGATTATAGTTATTGATGATGACCACACCTTTCGATTTTGTAAGGGGTTTTTGACAGCGCTCCTGGTTAAATTTCCGACGCTTCGTACACCTCACAGAGCCTTCTCCCATGATTGTACCGCGTCCAAGGGGACGTCTACCAAATTTCGAACGGCCCTCTCCATACCGCAAGGGCTGGTTCCCAGATCCGAAAACGCAGGCCGAACCTCATGATTCCACCCGACGTGGCATCAAGGGGAAATTGGAGGCCTGGGCAGTGGGAGGACACGTCGCGGTTCCGAACCAGTCAGCCTAGCTCGTAAAAAGCGCGCGAGCGTGAGATCTGGGTTTGGGCGGAGTTTGGGGAAGGTTTAGGTTCGTGGGGAGTCAGGTCAGGTAGAATAAGTTCGGGGAGGGAGGGGGACACTGCGTGCGCGCGGGGGTTTGCGCGAGTGTGCCGAGGGAAAGATATTTCCCCGCTGCTAGTATTTCCATCTCCCCTCTCCCTCGTTCGTACGTCATAACCGTCTCCTAGAATTTCTGTGGTCTCTTGTTGGCTCCGTATTCGTCCTTGTTTCCCTCTGACACCCTTGCACCCGCTTCCCAGTGGGTAGGTTCCGGCGGTGAGAGCGAAGCTGAGAGACAGTAGTTATCGGCAGGGGGTGTGACTCCGGTTCCGTACGTGGTCTTCGCGCCAACGAAGCAGGGTTTGGTGGTGCATCGTAAAACCCTCTCCCGCGGATCACCATCAGCTAGGCGAAAGCCAGATCTACCTCTACTCCAAACACCCGCTTCTACAGATCCCAACATAAAAAACTCGACTTCCTTTTTCTAGAATCGCAGGAGGGATGGACGGCGGGATGCCAGCACCTGGTGGCAGCGGCATGGGCGGCGGAATGGGCGGCGGTGAAATGGAGCTGATGTCGAGATCGCTCCAGATCGAGCAGAAGCTCTTCTATCTCGACCTTAAAGACAACCCCCGGGGCCGGTTTCTCAAGATCAGCGAGAAGACGGCGGTGAACCGGTCGACGATCATCGTGCCGCTGGCCGGCGTCGTGTGGTTTGTAGATCTGTTCAACTACTACGCCAATGGCGCCAACGACGCCGAGCTCAGCAGCAAAGAGCTTCAGCTCGACACAAAGGTGCGCTGAAAGTCGTGGCTGGAGCTCCTGCTCCGCGTGTCGTTTTCTACGCTTTTATTGATGCCGTGACTGGTTAGGGTTGATCTCGTCGCACCCGAGAGAGCGGCAGCACGCCGACGACCTATCCGCTGATTTAGAGCTTAATGCAGAGCGTCTTGAAGGCTGCGTTATCCCTGTCACGCAAGTCTCTTCGGGGAGGCCGCCGCCTTTTGTGTCCTTCCCGTTAGATCGCCTTTTCAGTCGACTCAAAAGTCATCCCGTTAGATCGCCTTTTCGCCTGTTGTCTTACACCGCTCTTTTTTTTCGCCGATTCATAGCCGTGAAGGTCTCTCCCGCGCCGATTTTTTTCCCGATGTACGATTCGATCCGCCCTTGTTCCGATCCGTCTGTTCACCGTATTTTGATCCCTTCCGTTGTTCCTTCCGTTGTTCCGTCGGTTGTCTACCCTTACGCGCGCCGTTTCCAGGTTTTCTACTTCGATGTCGGCGAGAACGCTCGGGGTCGTTTCCTCAAGGTACGTCCTTTTTTTTTTCGATGCGCGTGTCGATGGCGTTATGCGATAGGGGAGTCATTGCTTAGTATGCGAAAGATGTACCGCATCGTTTTTTTCGCTTCCGGGATGGAACATGCAGTCGAGATGCTGGAAGCATCGAGGAGGGTGTAGGATGTTGGAAAGAACGGGCACTGAACCAGGCACACATTTCTTGTCGTATCCTCACTCCTTGCTGCATCGCTCGTGTCTCTCCTCACCGGTTCAGGTCTCTGCATGGCTGCTGCTTGGTTCTCCGATGCGTCAACCACCGTCACACTCATAAATCCTCTCCCCCCCTCTCCTCCCCGCCTCCCCCCCCCCTCTCGTAACTCTCGTGGTCGCGCGCAGGTGTCGGAGGCCAGCATGGCGCGCGCGCGCTCCACCATCATCGTGCCGGCGGGCGGCCCCGCGGCGGAGGGCTGGGCGGCGTTCCGCAACGTGCTGGTGGAGATCCACGAGGCGTCCATCGCGCTGCCCACGCCCAGCGCGTCCGGCGCCGTGCCCGCCACGCAGGTGAGCACTTGGTCCATGAACAGGGGGAGGAAGGAGGGGGGAGAGAGATGAGGCGGCAGTGGCAGTGGGTGGTGAAGGGGCTTGCATTCCTGGGGATATGAGGGTTTAGTAGGGAAGCAGGTAATACCAGCGGGTTGCGATCGGATCTGTGCACAACCTTAAGCGGCATGTGTACGCGACTGCACGATTTACGGGTATAAGCTTGTCTGCACGAGCTGACATCGAGTCTCTCTCCCTTTCCCCTCCCACCCATCCCCCCCCGTTCCCCCCCCGCTCTCTCCCCTACTTCGCCCACAGGTTGACGGTTCGTTCCACCACACGGCGGTGGCCGCTGCACCCGCGGCGGCGGCACCAGCGGCGGGCGGGGCGGCGGAGGGGGGCGCAGTCGCGGCGTCGGCGGCTGCCCCAGGCGGCCCCTCGACGGGTGGCGGTGGCAGCGGGCCGGGCGGCAACGTGTTGGCATCGCGCGTTATCCGCGCGGAGCAGAAGAGGTTCTTCCTGGACCTGGGGTCGAACCTGCGGGGCCAGTTTCTCAAGGTTTCCGAGGTGCGTAGGGCGAAGGTGCACGCTGGATGTGGGGTGTGATGGGGTGGTACGGGCAGGGATAGGATGGGATGGGAAGGAATGGGATGGGATGTTGGAGCGCGAGCACGAGAACCAGTTGTTCCCTGTCAACCTGCAACTGTTGGTATGCCATGAAGGGTCATCACTATCCCCAGCAAACGCTCAAGCAGAGAAACGTGTTGAAGCACACATCCTGTCGATCAGCCCCAGCTCCCCGTTTCTGCTCCTACTGATTCCACCCACTGCTCTTGCTGTGACTCCTCCACCCAGTGCAAAGTCTAATCTCCCTTTTTTCAACTGCCCCCCCCCCCCTCCCCCCCCCCCCCCCCCGCTCTTCCCCCTCATGCAGGTGCAAGGCACGGATCGGTCGGTGATTATAATCCCGGCGCAGGCGCTGGAGCAGATTCACGAGGCGCTGGGGCAGTTCGTGCAGGTGCTCAAGGCACAGCCGCCGCCCTCCCCCCTCGTGCGCACACTCGCCCCACAGCCCAAACGCTCCGACTCATAGTTGGCTTCCGACCGCCGCTGCTGCTGCTGCTGCTGCTGTTACCGGGTGCTTTGGGCCCAGCCTCCGCCTGCTGCAGGGAGGCAGGATTCGGTGTGGATGCTGCTGGATATGGTTCTTTCTTTGCTTCCAGAGATGGTATTGCTCTCCTTGCACGGTGCTTGTCCTGGTACGGAGTGAAGCAGCAGCAGCAGCTAGCGTTTCTGCTGCTAACTCGCTATGTGATGTTGTGCTGATGACGGATCCGTAGTAGGCGGTTGTAGGAGCGGTGTCTGCCGTAACTGTCACAGCTCTCCTGTTTTGATTTCCACAAGCTCTGCTGCATGGCTTGGCTTGCTGGTGTTACGATGATCAAGTGAATACTGAGGAATGGTGAGGGAATGCGTGGCAGCTGTTGCAATGAGTTGAATAGCTTTGCAGCAACATGGTCAGTGTCAAGTACTAGCAGCAGCGCAACAACATTCGTGGTCATCTTCCACTGGATGTCAGATTTGATTACTAGTAACTCTGCAGAACAGGAGTAGTGTCTTACACTCTTGCTGCAAACACGCGATACCGTGTGTTACTTAAGAGAGCAGACCAGACACAAGTATCTGCACAAGGCAAGGGCATGATCAACAATTTCAGTCACAACTAGCTACCGTAAAACGAATCATTTTTATTTCCTTACTCCCACTCATCCCACTCATTCCACTCATTCCACTCCTTAGACGGTGCAAAAAGGCGGCTGTCAAGGGTACCATCTCCCTCTACTATTTTGCCTTGCGTGTGAGTTTCCTACCCTACCCATGTCAGCGACCTGTCTCTGCCAGCAACTCCCCCCCTGAGACATGCCTCATGTCGTGTGAGTTCTCCTCATGCGCCTGTGAGGCAAGCCGCTGTGAACCACAGCCACAGCATGTGCACACTGCGCAGCATGCATCATGAGAGGAATGACTGCAGCCCCAAGCGCACCCACACATGCACCAGCACATGCACCTCATTCGCCTCTGCCACTCCCCTCCCTAGTGAGAAGTCCTGACTGACCCGCCTATGAGGCAAGCCGCTGCGCACGAGCGGCACGGCCCACAGCCACGGCATGTGCACACGTGCACGCGGCGCAGCATCCACCACGAGGGGAACGACCGGAGCCCCCACCCTCATTCGCCTCTGCACCTCCCTTCCTTCGTGAGAAGTCCTGACCCGCCTGTGAGGCCGCTGCGCACGAGGGGCACAGCCCACAGCCACGGCATGTGCACACGGCGCAGCATCCACCACGAGGGGAACGACCGCAGCCCCACCCGCACCCGCTCATGCCCCCTGCCTGGCCGTCCCCCATGTGCCCCGTGCCGCACTCTTCCTTGAACATTCTGCCGCTGCTGCCGCCGCCGCCGCCGCCGCTGCTGCTGCTGCTGCTGCATTGCTGCTTTACCATGGGAGGCTTCCTTTCCAGCCGCTCTTGTGCGTGCCGGGGCTGCATCTTCTCTTTCCTTCGCCTCCTCCTGACCACCGCCTACAGCCGCCGCCGCCGCAGCAGCGGCAGCAGCAGCAGGAGGACCAGAAGGAGGATGGCTGGCCGCAGCAGCGTTGGGCATGAGGGGAAGCAGAAGAGGGGAGGCGGCAGCGGCTTGAGCGGCAAGGCACTTCCAGAAGGGGCGAAGGGCAGCCGCTGCCATGAGAATGGCTGCCATGGCTGGAGGCGAGGGGGTGAAGGGCGCACGGATGGCCGGGAGGGGCTGGTTCAGCAGCACCTAAGGGGGATGAGAAGTGGAGGGAGGGGAGCAAGGGAGGGAAGAGAAGACTAGTGCGTTGACTCATAAAAGATGTGACATTGAGACGGCTCAAATGTCACCTCAGATGGGCAAAGGGGGCTGGTTCACTTGCACCTGCGGGGGATGAGAGGGGGAGGGAGAGGAGCAAGGGGGTGAAAATTAGACTTGCGAATCGACTCAAAAGAAGTGGCTTTTAGTGGATGGGCGGAGGGGGCTTCTTCAGTAGCACCTGAGGGGGTGACAAGGGAAGGGAGGACAGCAAGGGACGGAAAAGAAGGGGCAGGAAGGGGGGAACGAGTGTGGAGTTGTGGAAAATGGACCGATGGAGGGAGGTGGTTGATCATGGGGATAAGGGGACAGGGAGACAAGAGAGTGGCCAATGACAAGAGGGATAGTGAAAACCGGGCATGACATTTCAACATGATTTGTGTGCGCATGAGGCAGAAAGATGGGGCAAGGTAGCATGTGATGCCAAGCGATGGCTGTGAATGGGCTCACTCGAATCACAGCAGCAGTTGAAGATGCAATGGAGAGGAGGTTGTACCTGGTAACAGCAACAGACATGGCACAGCACCGCATAGTACACAGAAAGCGAGAGAGCACCAGCATCAGCACAGTACGCGACGAGGGGAAGCAGTCAGGCTTGGGCAAGTAGAAAGCCAAAAGTAGAAAGCAGAAAGCAGCAGGGAGCGTGGAGCACTGACCCTCCTTCGAGAATGAGCAGCATTCGGTTGGCTGTGAGAGGCAGCAGGAGCGATGTCATATGGGCGAATCCCGCTGGTGATACCTGGTGGTGGCATGGAATGCAATGGGGTGCGATGGGATGTGATGGGATGTGATGTGAGGTAGCAGGGGACAGAGAGAGGGTGGAGTATGAATCACAGACTGAGCGGTCGTGATCAGGCTTACATCCATGTTGGACCCTTCTAACTGGCAAAGCTTACACCACACGGTGTGCGTGGGCTGCCAGTGCTAGGTGCGAGCAACGGAGTGGACAGAAAAGTGGAGCCAAGGAGAGAAGAGGTCAATGTAGAAGGAGGGAAGGGCGCGGGGGGGAGTGGGGAGGAGGAATGGTGGCGGAGAGAAAGGGGGTGGGGGGAAGAAAAGAGGGGGAACGGCACCTTGCATCCACCAAGTGGATCGCCTTCAGCAGCATCGAATCCAGCTGATATGATTGTCAGGTCCGGTTGAAACTCATATGCTGCAACATTGTGCACAATGTTGGCAGCAAAAACATGGAGACGTGCCAAGTCATACCATGCCATGCCAGTCAATGTGGCGCAACAGAAGCAGACGGAGCAACAGAAGGAAGGGTGTTGTTCACGCAGGGAGCGGCAGTATGAGGTGAGGTGACTTTTGAGTTGATTCAAAAGGCACCTCGGAGTAACGGAAGGGTGCTATTCACGCACCGAGGGGCAGTATGAGGTGGAAGAAGGCAGCGAGGTAATCCGCGTCGGTCATGGCTCCGCACGGCCATGCCACGTTGGCCGACCGCCCCTCTCCTGGCCCTGTCCCGATCTGCAGGTGAGCGAGGGTGGAGGACGGAGAGGGTGGGCGAGGGGGCATGGGAGAGAGGGAGCAGGACTGAGCACAGGTGTACTCTCGTGTAATGGGTGTAGCAGCTGAGGGAAACAGGAGAGAGAGGGAGAAGGGAGGGGAGATGAAGGGGGGAGAGGAGAGACGAGGTGAGGGGGGAGGATGGGAGAAGAGTGGAAGGAAAAACAACCGAGAGCCTGGTGGACAGCAGGAGGCATGGCCACAGGAGGCATGGCCACAGGAGGCATGGCCGCAGGAGGCATGGCCGCAGGAGGCATGGCCGCAGGAGGCATGGCCGCAGGAGGCATGGCCGCAGGAGGCATGGCAGCAGGAGGCATGGCAGCAGGAGGCATGGCAGCAGGAGGCATGGCAGCAGGAGGCATGGCAGCAGGAGGCATGGCAGCAGGAGGCATGGCAGCAGGAGGCATGGCAGCAGGAGGCATGGCAGCAGGAGGCATGGCAGCAGGAGGCATGGCAGCAGGAGGCATGGCAGCAGGAGGCATGGCAGCAGGAGGCATGGCAGCAGGAGGCATGGCAGCAGGAAATCGAAGAGTGTTTGGGAGCAAGAGTACCTCAGTGGGCGCTCCAGTGCCGGGAAAGAATGAGCCCCCCTCATGCCTATGGATGGACACATAGAACACCTGGGGGGGTTATGAGGGGGAGAACGAGAGAGAGGCGGGGGCGGCGGAGGCTTTCTGGGAGGTCCTTGTCTCCAAGGACGGGAGAAAAGGACACGCATGGGAGTCTATTTTTGAGGCGCCACAAAAACAGACCAAGGAGGGGTGAAAAGGACACGCATGGTAGGGGAGGGAGGATCTATTGATGGGAGCGGATGGGGAATGAGCGGGAAAGCATATCAAGGTGAGGGCACGGGCTGAGACGGTACAGGAGGGAGAAACAAAGCGGGGGCTGGCACGGCATGGGTGTGCGGATGAGGAGAGCGTGCAAAGGTATGTAGCATGGATGGAGAATGGGAGGACGAAGCTTGCTCACGTTCTGACGCGCCTAAAAAGTCTTGCGTTCTGAGGCGCCTCAGAAGTTTTTGAGTGTTGAGGCGCCTCGAAAATAGGTGTGGGGTGAGTGGAGAATGGGAGGAGGTAAGGTGCTCACAGATGGGTCGTCCTCAAATATCTGCTGCGTTCCATTGCCGTGGTGCACGTCCTGTGGGGGTGTCGGGGGTGTCGGGGGTGGTGGGGGTGGTGGGGGTGGTGGGGTTGGTGGGGATGATGGGGAGAAAACACACTTGCATTCACACGAGCAGGCATGCACAGACACAGATGCTGTACGCGCATGACAGGAGCACGGCCCAAAGCCAAAACACAGGCCGTATCCACTCAACAAGGACATTCCAAACGAGCAATGCTGTGCGCCTCAAGGTTCCAAAATGCATTGAAGGGCACTGCACTGTGCCACTGGCAGGCAGCAGCACTGCACTGCCTCAAGATAACAAGCATTCAGCACGGCAAGGAGACGAAGCGCGTTAGAAACCAGCAAGCTGCGAGCGAGCATGTGGGAGAAGGCAAGAAGCGCAGCCGCTGACTGACCCAGTCGAGCAGCAGGATCTTCTTGGCCCCTGCTGCCTGCGCTGCCCTGGCTGCCACCGCTGCGTTGTTGTGCAGACAGAAGCCCTGAGGACCCTCCGACCCCGCATGGTGCCCTGGCGGCCGCACCTGGGGGACGCATGGAGAGCACAGGCAGGGGGAGTGAGGGGAGCGGGGGGGAAGGGTGTGGGAAGGGGGGGGGAAGGGGGGGGAAGGGGGGGGGAAGGGGGGGGATGAGAAGGGAATGGGGAGTGTGTGAGTAGGAGAGGGTGAAGAGAGCGAGAAAGGAGGAAGGAGAGAGGATATTAGAGGACGAGGCACGAGATGGGCGGGGGAGGACGAAAGATAACGGCACCACCAAGGTAGCGGATCGCACCAGAGCAAAGCTGTCCAGCAGATGGCAGGTGGCAAGGCAAACAACGTGGAGGGAAACAACGGTAGCAGATCTCACGAGTGCGAAGCCGTTGAGCAGGCGCCTGGTGGCAATGGCGCGGGCCATGGAGGCTGCTGTCCCCGCTGCCAGGCGCGCTGCTGCTGGGGAGTGCTGGTTGGCGTATGTGTCGGGGTTGAATGCACTGCAGGGCGGAAGGGAGAATGGGCTTGCAACGTTGGAACTATTTTAATCTGGAGTGGTGCTGCTCAGTGCTCACTTCCCGGATGTTTACCCACCTGAGGCTGACTTCATGCCCACCTGGTGTCAGTCAGAGCAGCCTTCTCTACAGTGGCGAGATGGTTGGGCGTGTGGCTCTGATGGGATGAGATGCACAAGAGAGGATGGGTTGTGGAGGGAAGAAATCAGTGCGGATATATGAGAGCGAAGAAACAAAGGCAGGGAGAACTATGAGCTCTGAAACATAGAAACAAGTGTGAGAGAAGGCAGGAGCATGAAGTAGAGGGGCAGGACAGGAGGGAAGCACACAGATGTCGAGCACCCGGGAGATGGATGGATGGATGGATGGATGGATGCATGCATGCATGCTGGCAAGGTGGATATATGTTTGCGTGTGTGCGTAGATGAATGCATAGCATGGCAGCTCACATTGAGAATGAGTTTGTCTGCTGCACTCTCTGATGGCCATGCCTTGCATGGACCCGGGAACAACCCTGCATGTGCATATATCCATACACACACGCACACACACATGCATACATGCATGTATGCATGTGCACACATGGGCACCGGAACACAAGCACACATATAAGCAGGCATACACACAGATGCAGACATTATCCAATGTGTTTGTGTAACGACATGCAAACCACCTTTTGAGGCGCCCCAAAAGTTGTGTAAGGACATGCAGACACAGCAAACAACGACGGAAACAAGCAGCTGTGCAACCCAACCCAGCCCACCCCAACCCCCTCTCCCTCCTTATTTTGTTTTCCTCTCACTCCCGTCCCATCCCCTGGCAGCCTCGCCCCCACCCACCTGCGCCTTTAAGGTACGCCAGAATGGCTCTGAGGCGGTCGGGGCGCTCAGGATGCAGGGAGGCTTTGCCGAGCTATGGCACAGGGGAGAGGGGGGGGGAGGAGAGGGGTACGAGGGAATCAGGGCAAAAGAAGGGGGAGGGGCGGTCTGGGCGGTCAGGATGCAGGGAGGCCTTGCCGAGCTATAGCACAGGAGGGGGGGGGGAAGAACGAGGGAATGAGGACAGGAGAGGGGGGAGGGGCGGTCGGGGAGCTTAGGATGCAGGAAGAAGATTGCCAAGCTATGGCCCAGGGCGGAGGGGGAGAGCGGGGTAGCGAGCGGAGGAGGAGGGAATGGGGAGGGAGTGAAGGAAATGGGCCAGGTGAGCGGAAGAGGGGGATTGGGAGATGGAGCGGACCATGGGCGAGTGGAAGGGGTGAGTGGAAGGGGTGAGTGGAAGGGGTGAATGGAAGGGGTGAGTGGAAGGGGTGAGTGGAAGGGGTGAGTGGAAGGGGTGAGTGGAAGGGGTGAGTGGAAGGGGTGGAATAGAAGCAAAGCAACTCCTATGAACAACTCCTTTGAGCAACGCCCCTCACCTCTTCATGCAGCAGCATCCTCTCATCGCATCCTACTGCAGTCTGCCGCTCCAACCCCCCACCCTCCTCCTCTCCTGCTTTCTTCGCTCCAGATTTCTTCTTCCCTGATTTCCCTGCCCCTGACTTGGGATTCGCAGGGCTGAGAGCGGCGGGAGAAGAGAGGCTGCCATTGGGTAGCGGTGCTGCTGCTGAGGCTGAGGTTGCGGGTAGCGGCGGATGACATGCGCCCCTTGCTGCTCCGCTTCTTGCTGCTGCTGCTGCTGCTGCTGCTGTGGCTCCCATTGTCTCTACAGACTGGATGGTGAATGACTCCAAGGCACCGCACTCCTGCACATAGAGACATATCACGGGTAGCAACGCAGGCTTGGCATATGTAATATGTAACCGCCATGACAAGCCCGTGCCCATATCGCCCATGGCGGCACCTCCACCTCACCCCCACCTGTCAGCACCAGCACATTTCTCCCCTACCAGCAGGTTCCGCCCTGACTCTCCTACTACTCACATCGCACTCTTCGTCCTCATCGCTCGCCGCCCCTTTGCTCTTCTCACGGCCGACCTCCCCACTCCTCTCCTTACCCTTCCCTGCACTCCCCTCCCCCTTCCCCTTCTCCGTCGCCACCCACTCAACCTCCATGTCCGCCGTAACCTCCTGCACGTCACTATCACTATCACTCCCGTTACTGTCACGGCCGCCGTTATCCCTCTCTTCTGGTAATTCCATCTCTCTTCTAGTCTCGTCTGTCTCGCCTGTCCCGGAACGCTGAGCATGGGCGGCGACGTTGACGTTGGTGCAGTTCAGGCATTGCCACCTGCGGAGAGGCTGACGGTTATCCAGACGAGATTTTACCCATCGAGGCAGCCAATCAGCGTCCTCTTCCTCCTCCTCTTCTCCCTCCCCGACATCTCCCTTGCTCTCTCTTCCCTCCTCATCACTTGTCGAGTCATCGTCATCTTCCTCCTCCTCCTCCCCCGTATCCGGGTAGTCAGCGAAATCGTCGAAATCATCGTCCTCGTCGCTTTGCTCGTCATTATTGGTATCAGCGGCATCGTCGTGTGCCGTTTTCTCGCATTCCACTTCCTTTCCCTTGCGCCCTACAGCCCTCATGCCCTCCGCCGCCATGGTTTTCTTGAGACTTCACCTCGTCGGTCCAAGCCTTTCAAAAACCATGCAGCTCCCAGGAATAAATTTCAAATGTCCAAGCACTAAAAAACCTGATAGCGTTTACCGACTGTAGAGAACACAAAAGAATGCTGCTCATGGCTAACTATCCCAATTACTTCATTGCATAGCCTAATGTTGTAAAAAACGTTAGCCATTGGCTTTGATCGAATATATGGTAAATATAAAAGGCTAGACAAGTGCATCTTTTGGTGACACCACATTGGATTCCTATTCTTGCTTGAAGATGACAAATGGATAGCAACCACGTTCATTCCGATAATAACGTCTTGCAACTCATGCATTTCCCGCTATCTATATTTCCATAGCCGTAGCCAGTTTTGTTACTTCAATCATCATAGCAGTTGCCCAGATCGAGCCGCTTGTAGCGAGCAGTTTCCTTCCAACTAAACCAGCTTCGGTGAACCCTCGTTGGCTTGGCCCCACAAGCTCGTGCCGAACCAAAAGGACACAGCCTAGACCACCAATTTGGGCGTTTCCACACAGCTGTCATTGAGTCTGCCTGGAGGCGCGGCGTGGCTGCTCCCCAAACCACGGTGGTTACCTGCTTGGGCTCTCCTAAGATGATGGAGCGAGGGAGCCGTGGTAGCAACGCGAACCTGAGTCTCGAAATTCGTGAGCCGTGGCCGAACCGAAACAACCAGGGTAATCCCAAAGCAAGGTGACGGCAGCTCTGGTTCTTACTTAGGAATCAGCGCGAGCAAGAAAACCATACTGCTCGAGGCATTCCCGAGCCTAGCAGACAGCCACGGCATGGCACAAACATTCGCGTGGCCTGGGCAGAGAACAGGTCAAGTCAAGAAGACTCAAGGGAAGGGAATCATCAATGGTTGAGCCCCACACTGAATAACGCCTCCACGGCGCGCCCCCCCTTCTCACCGACGTTCATTGGAGTGGAGGAGGCTAATGTCGCACCGCAGATTGCGCGCAGGCGCTCCTGTCCCATGCTGTGCAAGCGATGAGCCCCTTGCCTGTTCGATTCCCCATACGTACCACACTGTCCGCTTCGCGACTTATTCGCCGCTCTTGTTCCTCCCGGCTCCGCTATACCGACCGTCCATCGGAATGGGTCTCTAAAGGGCGATAAGGGTCAGCATTCCTCTTTTTTCGCCCTCGTTCTCAACAACCTCACTTCGCGCTCTGTTCGAGAGTCATGCTTCGGTACTTCAACCGAACCACTAGCATTGATTCGCGTTCGCGAGGCTAGGTCATCGGTCGATGACGCGTCGTTCCAGTGATGCAGACCAGGAAGCAGAACAGTGTGGGAGGCTGTACCTTCCCCAGTAAGGCACAGCCGCACGGGCCCGCAAGACCACCTGCCATCGCCATTGTCATTCAGGGATGCCGGCTTAACAGACATCTCGTCTTCCATACACGTAGTATTCTATTGCGCCTTATTCGCTAGCGCGTACCGCGCGTAGGCAACCTAAGCGGTGACGGTTGACCGTGAGACCCTTCAGGTGTTTAAAAAGGTCTCCGTTTTGCCGCTGGACCGCCCGTAGCGAGTCGGCGAGCGGAGCGAACATACGAAGCAATGTCTCCGTTTGCGGATCGTGGTCCCTCGCATTCTGCAGTGCTGGGCAGGCGACGCCGACAGCGGATCGCGCACGCTAGCGCGTCCTGTCACAGATTGAACAACCTTAGATTAAACCACCCTAGCACTTCCTGCTTTCCAGCGATGCATCATCAACAACCGACGGTACTAAGACCAGCCGCGACAGCGCTACTAGCGGTGCTGTTGCTTTCAGCCGCAGGCTTCTCTCGCGGGGATGTAACCGACGTCTTTAAACCCTTCTGCGGGCCCGAGTCGTACAAGGACCCTCCTCCTAAAGGTTGGAAGCGGTGGAGCGACCCGAGGGCGTGGCCCAATAGCAGAGTGCCGGGTGTGGGCAACAACCGAGGCGCCAACGCGACGATACCGTGCGGCGTGGGTATTCTCTTAGACGTCAGCATCACCGTCTACGTTCTAAAGGTCAACGGCTGGCTCAAGTAAGCAACTGCCCCTCCCCCCGGTTCCCCCCCGGTTCCCCCCCGGTTACCCCCGGTTCCCCCCGGTTCCCTCCCGTCCCCCGGTTTCCCCCCCGTCCCCCGCCTCTCGCTCTCTCCTGATCTTGCGACGGCTCGAAGCCACTCCTTGCCGCCCTTTCCCGCAACCCCTTGCCCCTTTTCCCCCGCACGCCCCTATATCCACTCACCCCATTCCCCTTGTCGTCCTTCCTCACCGCTTTGCCCCCCTACCCCCTCCCCCTTCCCCCATCCCCCCTCCCCCCTCCCCCCCCTTCCGCGCGTGCGTGCGCAGGGTGGAGGCGGCGGGGCCGCTGCAGGTGCTGACGGCGTTCGTGTTGAATCAGGGCCGAGTCACCGTCGGCACGGCGGACGCGCCGTACCGCGGCAAGCTCACCGTCAACCTAACCGGCGCCGCCAACGAGCTCACCATCACGCGGCCCCCCGCCGCGCCGTACCAGCCGCGCTCCGTGGGCGTGCGCGTCTTCGCCACCGTGGGCGGGCGCCTCGAGCTCAACGGCATGTACGGCAACGCGCCCGCCTGGACCACGCTCGCCGCCACGGCCAACAAGGGCGCGCGGGCAATCAGGGTTAAGGGGGACGTGAGCGCGTGGCCTGTTGGCGGGGTTATCGCGATCGCGTCGACGGATTTCGACCGTTACCAGGCGGAGAATTTCACAATCACGTCGGTAGCGAGAGGCGCGCGCAACACGACGGTGCTGGGGCTGGGCGGCGCGCTGGCGTGGATGCACTGGGGGGAGGCGGTGGCGGCGGGCGCGGCGGGGCTGGCGGTGGACGAGGCGGCGGAGGTGGCGCTGCTGTCGCGCGCGATCGTGATTCAGGGTCACCA
The DNA here is from genome assembly GCA_027943415.1 of Closterium sp. NIES-67. NCBI lineage: Eukaryota > Viridiplantae > Streptophyta > Zygnematophyceae > Desmidiales > Closteriaceae > Closterium > Closterium sp. NIES-67. Next base: position 197,804 of record BQMB01002032.1, read on the forward strand.
GAACCCCGACGACCCGCTCATCGGCGGCCACTTGATCGTCATGCAGACCGCCGAGCGCCAGCTGATCAAAGGGGTCGAGCTCGTCAACATGGGCCAGCAGGGGAACCTTGGCCGCTACCCCATGCACTTCCACCTGTGCCAGAACGTTAGAGGGTCGGTCGTCAGCAGCTGCAGCGTGCACGACAGCAATCAACGGTGCTACGTGGTGCACGGCACGTGGAATCTACGGCTGGAGTGGAACCTGGGGATCAACACCAAGGGCCACTGCTTCCTGCTCGAAGACGGCGTCGAAACCGGCAACGTATTCTACAAAAACCTAGGGTTTCTCCAGGAACCCCCGCAGCGCATGCTGACGCCGCTCGACGCGAAACCAGCTATTCAAAGCGATAATTCGCCGTCCACGTTCTGGATCACCAACCCCGCGAACACGTTCATCGGGAATGTCGCGGCGGGGTCGTCGGACTCGGGGTTCTGGTTCCAGCTCGAGGCGGACGTGAAGGGCCCGTCCGCGCTGTACGCGCGCGCGGCCGCCATGGCGCCGAAGCTGACGCCCCTGGGCTTGTTCGTCGGCAACGCGGCGCACTCCAACGGCCGCGCGGGGCTGCGCACGTACCCGTCGGGGTACCGTCCGCGGGTCAACGGGGGGGTGTCGACTCAGCAGGAGTACTCGGGGATAAACGCGGTATGGGCGGAGGAGCGGAGGGAGAAAGGGGTGTGGGGAGGAGGGGAGGAGGGGGGAATGGGGGGAAGGGGGGAAGGGGGAGGGGGTAGATGGGAGAGAGGGGGGTGGTTCAAGGGAATTGGGGTGCAGTCTAGGGTGGGAGTGCATGCTTCGCTTGTTGCCACTTGTAGTTTTGCTAAGTCTGCAGTGTAGTGTGCGGGCGAAAGAAAGGGAGCAGATTGCCTATTGCCTTCTGCGTGTGGTTGCGCTCTCCGCCTTTTTCTAATTCTGACTCTTTTTTCTCCCTGCCCGTCCCCGGGGCAGCCTGCAGCCAACATCACATTCAAGGGCTTCCGGGCGTACAAGAACCAGTTCATAGGGTGAGGCTCTGAACACCCTCTCCCTTCTCCTCTCCTCTCCTCTCCTCTCCTCTCCTCTCCTCTTCTCTCCCCCACCACCTTTTGTCACGCCCTCTTTGTGCCATTCTTCCCGCTCTCTCTCCTCGCTCCGCTCCTTCCACCGCTGAGTCCCTTCACTCTCGCTGCGCTCACGCCTGCTCAATCTGCGTCTTCTGCCCTCTTAGGTCTGCACCCTGCTTCCTCTATCCCTCAGTTTCCTAATCCTCTTTCCCCCCTCCCCTTCCCCCCCTCCCGCTTCCCCCCCGCATCTCCACCCTACCAGCATGTTCATCCACGAGGCGGATTCGCTGGCCAACGCAGAGATGACTTTTGAGTCGACTCAAAAGCCTTCCCCCAAAGACAACCTCCCCCTCCCCCCTCCCCCCCCCCCGTCTCCCCCTGCCTTTCCCCAGCATGTTCATCCACGAGACGGACTCGCTGACCATCACGGAGGCGCAGGTGGCGGACAACGCCATTGTGGGCATCGAGCTCAACCGCGACCAGGCCATCACCGTGAGACTGGCGGGAAGGGGAGGGGATGGGGTGGGGGGACTGGACTGGCGTCCAAACGGGGCGGCGGGCAATCGGGCAGACGGGCTGGGCTGGGCTGGGCTGGGCTGGCAGAGGGGAGTTGCGGGGGAGTTGAAGTTGAGTCTCTTAGGGCTGTGAAAGGGCTGTTGAAAAGGGAAGAATAGGAGCAGCTCATTTTGTCTGGTCAACAGGTGGAGTCAGCAGCTTCACTTCCTCTCACCCACACCCCATGCCTCTCTCCCCCCTTACCCCCTGCTCCCTCCCTCTCCCCTCCCTCTCCCCTCCCTCTCCCCTCCCTCTCCCCTCCCTCTCCCCTCCCTCTCCCCTCCCTCTCCCCTCCCTCTCCCCTCCCTCTCCCCTCCCTCTCCCCTCCCTCTCCCCTCCCTCCTCCCTCCCTCGCCCCTCCCTCTCCCCCCCTTTATCTCTCCCAGATCTCCAACTCGGTCATTCTGGGCGAGACTGACAACACGGGCAACCCCTTGGGGTGCGACAACACGCACACAGAGTACACGGCGTGCAAATCCCGCGTGGAAAAGACCGGCTCGTGCGACCTGCCCATGTCCTCGTCCCCCGACGTGGCGCGCTCCAACTCGCCCACGGTGTCGCGCTACTGGACGCAGTTCGGCATCCTCATCGACCAGGACGAGTACCCGGGCCACGGCCGCAAGGGCATGCCGCACAAGATCGTCAACTGCACCTTCGGCAAATTTTATAACAAATGCCGGACGTCGGCCGCGGTGACTGCGAACGGGCACGGGACCGACATGTGGACCACGGCGCATAGCAGTGCAGGGATCAGGATGGTGGACCGCTCGCCGTTTCTGTGGATGGTGCCCCGGCAGTTGGGGCAGCTGGGGTTTGAGACAGGAGGTGGGGATGCCGGCCCGCTGACCAGGTTTCTGACGTGGAAGGATGAGGATGGGACGGTGCTGGGCGGCAGGGGCGGGTATGCTGTGGCGAACACCACCGGATTGGAGCCGTCGTCCACTGCTGGCTGCTCTCCGGTACGAATGGGGTGGGGGAGTGTGCTGTGGGCTGTGGGCTGTGGGCTGTGGGCTGTGGGCTGCGTGCTGTGAGGGTGGCAGTGTTTGCTGTTTGCACCATGTTGGCATGTGCTTTCCTTGAACCCAAGGTGTGCTGCCAGTGCTGCCAGTGCTGCCAGTGGTGCCCGTCCTGGTAGTGTGAGCATGTGCTATATGAATCATCAGGCCAGGTTCGTCCAAACCCAGCTCTCCTTCCATTCCCCTCTCCTGCCCATCGCCCCAGCGCCCCCTCTGGAGCGGCATTGCATGACTCACCTCCTACACCAGCATCATCCACACCAGGCCGCGCCCTTCCTCTCATACCACCCATTTCCCCTCCTTCCCCTCTCCACCTCTCCCCTCTCCTTCCCATCCCACCCCCCCAGCGCCCCCAGTGGAACGGCATGGCGTGCCCCAGCTCCTGCTACTGCAGTGTAGGCACCATGGGCGCGCCCTTCCTTTCATGGCACCCAGTTCCCTCCTTCCCCTCTCCACCTCCCCTTCCGCTTTCTCCCCCCCAGCGCCCCCGGTGGAATGGCATGGCGTGACCCAGCTCCTGCTACCGCAGCGTGGGCACCATGGGCGCTAGTACCGAATTCCCCTCCCTCCCCTCTCTACCTCTCTCCTCCCCACCCCCCAGCGCCCACAGTGGAACGGCATGGCGTGCCCCAGCTCCTGCTACCGCAGCGTGGGCATCATGGGCGCGCCCTTCCTCCTCACGCGTATAGCAGACGGCGCTGTGATCAACCCTGACGGCGCGCGCTACGTGAACCTGCCCGCCAACACCTCGTACCTCGTCACCTTCACCGCGCTCCCCTCGGGGCCCGTGTCCCTGGCGTACACGGACCAGGGCCTCAGCTGCTCGTCCAGTGTGGTGCTACAGCTCGCGCCACCTGCGCCCCGGATGTTGTGGCAGGTGGCGTCGGCACCGAACCTGTTCTGGCAGTGAGTGATGGAGGGGAAGGGGGAGGGGGAGGGAGGGGAGGGGTGGGTGTGTGGGGGGCGCCGAACCTGTTCTTTTGAGTGTTGGTGGGGGAGTGTGGAGTGGAAGGGGTGGTCGGGCAGTGCTTTCAGTGCGACTTTCAACGCTCAAAAGCACATCCTAACTAGAACCTTTTCTTTTGATCCCTTCCCCTGTCCTCCCTCCCTCTCTCCCTACGTTTTTCCCTCCTTCCTTCCCTCCCTCGCTCCATCCCTCGCCCCTCCCTCCCGTGCCGTCTCTGCATCATCCACCGTCAGGGCGTGTGGCGGCGTGCAGGCGTCGTTCCGCAACATGACGCAGCTGGCGTACAAGTGCGATGCGCAGCGCAGCGTGAACCTGCAGGTCACCCTGGGCTCCTCCTCCTCCGTCGTTGTCTCGCTCTCCGCTGTCCGTGGCTCCATCTCCTGCACGCTCACGTGAGTGCCAGTGCGCACAGGCAGGCATGCGCCCATAGAGGCGTGGTGGGAAGAAGGGGGCACGCTCACGCGAGTGGAATCGTGCAGAGGCAAGAGGAGACAGGCAAGGAGGGAGGGAGAGGGAACGATGGTCACCTGCGCATGTGTTAGAGAGAGGGAGAGTCAGGGGCAAGTTTACCATCTTCCCTTCCCCACATATCACATCCCCCCCTCTCCGTCCCCTCTCGTCCACCTCCCCCCTCACCCTCTGTATCCCTTCTCTCCACATCCCCCACCCCCCACTCCCCTCATTCACTGCGCAGGCAATGCGGTGTGTTCTCCTCATCGGCCGTGTGGCGCTTCTCCGACATCGGTACGCGCCCCGCCTCCTTCCTCTCGCTCAAGCCGCTCGCCGCCTCCGACGCCTCCTGGAAGCGCGGCGTGGGACCCTTTGGCCGCGGTGGGCAGGGCGAACTCACCACGCTCGCCAGCCCGCAAGCTGTGAGTCCAGGGCTGGGAGCAACTTGTAATCTGTACACTCACCCCAGCCTCTACAGTCTCCCTCCATCCTCACCGAGCCCACCCAGCGCCTGCCACCCACTCCACACCCTCTCCACCTCTTTTCCTGTACGCATTTCCCCTTGTCCGTGTGCCCCTCTCTCCTCTTGCTGTGTGCCCTTCCCTCTCTCTCCCCTCCTCCCGCCCTGCTCGTCCCAGTCGTGCCTGGCGTTCTACTTCCGCCGGCAGTTCAAGCTGAAGGGCACGTCGCTGCTGTGCTACCAGCGCCTGCTGCTGGGCGTCGTGGCCAGCGACGGCTTCGTGGTGTACGTCAACGGCAACGAGGTGCTGCGCTCCAACATGCCACAGGGCCGCATCCTGCCCACCACTCCTGTAAGTCCTGTGCTGTGCTTCTCTCCTCTCCTCGCGAACCGCGTTCTTGCCGGTTCCTTCCCCAGCTTTTCCTGGCAGTATGATGTTTGATCTCTGTTTAAAGAATATATAGTCATCATCATCATGTTCGTATGACATCATGTTCATCATCATCATGTTTGTCCCTCCCTCTTCTCTCTCTCATGCTGCTCACCCCCTCCCTCCCTCTCCTCCCCCCCACCCACCCCCCGTGCTGCCCCCGATCCCCTCCATCCACCGTCTCCCCCTTCCCCCATCCAGGCGTCAATGGACGCGAGTCCCAACGCCCCCTGGTCCACCTTCTCCGTCTCCCTCGCCGCCTTCCCCTCGCTGCTGCGCACGGGAGCCAACCAAGTAGCAGTGGAGCTGCACACATCTAGCCCGTACTCGTGGGAGGCACGCTTCGACATGTGGATGGCGCTCGCCAGCAACACGTGCGCGCCCTGGCGGATATTCAACCCGCAGTCCGTGATCCCCACACCGCAGGCCACGCCCCTCGCTGCGGCCAGAGCGGCGCGCGTCGCGTCGACCATGGCGTCGACCATGAGGCATGCGGGCGGGGGACTAGGGGAGGGTGGGGATGGGGACTATGGGGATGAGGCTGACCTTTGATGCGGCACCATGGCGTCATCGACCATGGTGCTACATGGGATGGGACTTCCAACACGAGTCGCCTCGAGTTGCGGCGTCGCGTCTAACTCTTGTATCTAACTCCGCTCCTGACTTGGATTTCCAAGCAGCACAGCCTCCTGCTCCTCCCTCCCACCTATCAACAACCGTGTTTCTTCTCGAGCGCCACAACGGACAGCACCCTCGCTCGACTAACTGCTGCTAACTTCAAGACCCATCTGCTACCTGTAACCTAGTATTGTCGCTGCAGCCTTTTCAGCTGCTGCTCATAGCGCCGAAGCAGGAACCTGGCTTTTCAGCCTGGCAGCTAGGCAACGTGGCTGAAGGTCCTACACATGGGGGTATGGTTCGCTGCAAACCCAAAGGTCCTCTCATTCACTCTGCGCCTTGGGTGTCTGGCTGGCTGCCTGTGTATCCATTCAACCAAGGTACCAGTTTTGATTTGAGGCATACATTTATAAATGCCTAACTAATGTGCCCTTGTGTGGCTTATGACATCCCATATAAATTCTCATAGTGGGTTGTCTTTTTACGTGCATACTCGGCCATTGCAGTCAGTTACCCGCCGAGCTCGGAAGAGTCGGCATCCCTCAATAGAATTACACATCGTGTGGTCGGAAGAACAGTTTTTTGTGTCAACTTATACATTTGCTGTATGTAGAAGTTATAGGCTAGCCTAGGTGTGTGCTTCTAGTGAGTACAACCCCAACAGGTACATGTTCTAGGTTTCTCACACTAGTCAATCATTCTCTCTTTCTAACATGGTATCATGAGTAGGTTAGGTTCCTCTCGCCCGCCCATGCTTCCGCCCTAGGCCCTAGCCACCCTCGTGACCCGTCCCTAGCCGCCGTCGCGCCCGCCCCTAGCTGGCCCCCCCTGGCCGTCGCGTCCGCCCCTAGCCGGCCCCCTGGCCGTCGCGCCCGCCCCTAGCTGGCCCCCTGGCCGTCGCGTTCGCCCCTAGCCGGCCCCCTGGCCGTCGCGCCCGCCCCTAGCCGGCCCCCTGGCCGTCGCGCGTGCCCCTAGCCGGCCACCTGGCCGTCGCGCCCGACCCTAGCCGGCCCCCTGGCCGTCGCGTTCGCCCCTAGCCGGCCCCCTGGCGGTCGCGTCCGCCCCTAGCCGGCCCCTTGGCCGTCACGCCCGCCCTTAGCTGGCCCCCTAGCCGTCGCGTCCGCCTCTAGCCGCCCCCCCCCCTGGCCGTCGCGCCCGCTCCTAGCCGGCCCCCTGGCCGTTCGCGCTCGCTCCTAACCGGCCCCCTGGCCGTCGCGCCAGCTCCTAGCCGGCCCCCTGGCCGTTCGCGCCCGCTCCTAGCCGACACCTTGGCCGTCGCGCCTGCTCCTAGCTGGCCCCCTGGCTGTTCGCGCCCGCACCTAGCCATCGCCCTAGCCGTCGCGCCCGCTCCTAGCCCCCCCCCCCCCCTGGCCGTTTGCGCCCGCTCCTAGCCGGCCCCTCCTAACACCCGCCCGGCCACGTCTACCGCCCGCCCGGCCCCTTCACAGCGCTCGCCCGGCCTCTGCTAGCGCCTGCCCGGCCCCTCCTAGCGCCCGCCCGGCCCCTTCTCGCGCCCGCCCGGCCTGCTGCCCCCGCCCTTCCCAGTGCCAGCCCGGCTCCTGCGGCTCCGTGTCTTCTGCTCGGCACGGTTCCTCGGGTCTCCGGCCTCGTGTCTTCTGCTTGCCAGCGCCGGAGCGTCCTGCTGACGTCCCCCTGGAGTTGTGCTGCTGTGTCCCTATGCCGCTGTGTTCTGTGGAGCTGTGCCTCTATGTCCTGTGGAGCTGTGCCGCTGTGTCCCTGTGTCGCTGACCCTGCACGATGGCTGACCTCGTCCTCCGCTTGGACGCTGAGGGCCACACGGTTGACTTCGTCGCCTGGCTGTCCGATCTCCGCCGTCAACTCACAGGTCAGCGCCAGGATGGGCACTCCTTGGTTCTCCATGCTGATGGCTTGCTCCCCCGCCCCCCTGCGCCTGCTCCCCTCCCTGCTGACCCCACCTCTGCTGAGCGTGAGACTTTCTCTGCTGCTGCACTTGCCTGTGCCGTCTGGGACTCTCGCGATGCAGTTGCTCAGGTCGCTATCAATCACGCCCTCCCTGTGTCTGAGCGTTCGCGTTTTGCTACAGTTGATGCAGCCAAGGCTTACTTAGAAGCTGTTGTTGCTCGCTATTCCACGCCTGCCTCCGCTACTGCAGGCCGCCTCCTCTTCCCTATGCTTTTCCCAGACCTTGCTTCCTTCCCTAATGTTGCTGACCTTGCCACTCACCTTCGCGCCCTAGAGTCTCGCTACCGCACTGCTAGCACTGCTGCCCAGCTCACTGCGCTCCCTCCCCCCTTCTCCATGACCCTCTACTTTATCGCTATGCGCCTGCCGGACCGCCTTGCTAGTGCACGCGACCACATTCTTAGCCAGCACCCGGGTGATCTCACCCTGCCAGACTTTGTCACCGCCCTGACCGAGATCGAGACTCGCCAGCGCACTATCGCTCAGTCGAGCGGTGCACCGGCAGTCTCCATCTTTCACGGCTGTGCCCCCTCCCAGAGCACGTTTACTGACGTTCCGGCTGCGGTCGCCACTACGACCCCTCTGACCGAGACTGCAGCTGCGGTACACCCACAGCAGCGCTCGCGCCGCGCCGGTCGTGGCCGCCAGGGAGGGCGTGGTGGTGGAGCTGGCGGTAGTAGTGGTGGTACCGGGGACAGTGGTTCTACTGAGGAGACTGCCTCAGCTAGTCAGGAGTAGCAGCCGTCGCCCCAGCAGCAGGAGCAGCCGCAGCAGCCGTCGCAGCAGTCGCAGTCGTCGCAGCAACTGTCCCAGCCCCATCCGTGGGCTCGTCTCCCCCCGGGTTGGCCCGGCACCTCCGTAGGTGGTGGCCGTGGTGGCGGCCCGCACAGCTTGGCGTCTACTGGCAGCTCCGTTGGTGTGACATGCCAGTACCAGCTTCAGACCGGGCCTCTCCGCGGCACTCTGTGCCACCGCCCGCACCCGACCGCCCGCTGTTTCCACCGCCTCGACGATCTCTTTCGTCGTCCCTTTGGCCCGGCCCCGGACCTCCCCGACTGGCACAGCCTGCTTCGCCAGAGCGTGCCGATATTTGATTTAGATATGGATCAGATAGGTGTTGCTTTGCATGCCTTGTATGCTGACGCTTCTAGTGTTGCTGGATCTTATTGCCCTGTGTACTCTAGTTTAGGCGTAGCACCTTTGTGTAGCTTAGCCTCCCCTGCTGCGTCAGGCGTAGGACTGCCTAGTTTGCCTAGCCTAGTTTCTGCACCGGCTTCGTTCCCGGCCTCCGCTACTGCCTCGTTGTCCTTCACTCTCGACTCCGGTGCTTCTACCTATTTCTTCCGCGACCGTTCCACGCTCACGCCGCTTGCTGCGCCTGCTGTTGTCACTCTCGCTGACCCCTCCGCGGGTCCTGTCGTCGCTCGCAGCTCCACTTCCCTTCCCTGTCCAGCCGTTCCCTCGGGCTCTCTTACAGGCCTCCACGTTCCCTCGTTCTCCAGGAACCTGGTTGGCGTCAGCCGTCTTCAGGACCTCGGCGTCACCACTACATTCCCTGGGCACGAGCGGTTCGCTGTCTATACCGAGGCAGTCTCAGGTTCCCCCCTTGCGACATTCCCCCGGGACCCGATGTCCGGTCTGTTTACCCTCGACACCGCTTCCCCCCCGGCTGGTGCGTCCTCCCAGGTCGCTGCAGCTTGCTCGTGTCGGTCCCTCACACACCCATCTCTTCTGTGGCACCACCGCTTAGGTTACCCTGCTCTCCTGCGCCTACGTCACATGTCCCAGCACGGTCTTGTCTTAGGTCTCCCCGCGTCGCTCCCTGCCCTTCCTCCCTCAACTTCGCCACCGTGCACGCCTTGCGTCGAGGGTCGGCTCCGCCGTGCTCCTCACTCCTCCTCGCTGCGCCCTGCTACTGCCCCCCCTTCAGACCCTGCACCTGGACGTTTGGGGCCCTGCCCCCGTCCCCGGACCGCACGGTGAGCGCTACTTCCTTGTGCTCGACGACGACTACACGCGCTACACCACAGTGTTTCCCCTGGAGCGGAAGGCCGACGTGCCCGACGTTCTTCTCCCGTGGGTTGTGGCTGCGCGTCTCCACCGCGGTCTCCCCGTGTTGTGTCTCCACTCTGACCGTGGCGGCGAGTTCGCCTCTGGTCGGCTTGGACATTTCTGTCGTGCGGAGGGTATCACCCAGTCGTACACCTTGCTGGACTCGCCACAGCAAAATGGGGTTGCTGAGCGCCGCATCGGCTTGGTCATGGAGGTTGCTCGTACCTCCATGATTCATGCCGATGCGCCCCATTTTTTGTGGCCGTTCGCTGTCTGCTACGCTGCTCACCAGCTTAACTTGTGGCCACGCTCCCAGCGGCCGCAGGTTTCGCCGACCCTCCTTTGGACCAGGTCCCCTGGTGACGAGTCGGCGTTCCACGTCTGGGGCTGCCTTGCTCACGTTTGGCACGGACAAGCTCACTGCCCGCACTGTCCCCTGTGTCTTCCTCGGTTTCCCCCTAGACTCGTCTGACTGGCTCTTCTACCACCCGCAGTCTCACCGCTTCCTGCACTCTCGTGACGTCACATTTGACGAGTTTGTCTCCTTCTACCATCGCTTCCCTCACCGCGGTCTCCCGGTTCCCCCCCCCTTGTTCCTTGCTCCCTCTACCCCGGTAGCCCCTCCTCCCCTCCCGCATCGTCCTGCCCCGTCTGGTGTCTCCCATGTCACTCCCCTCCCGTCGGTTGTCCCCGTTGAGGAGTCTGCTGACTCTGGTGGTCCCTCCGTCCTTGCCGCGTCCCCCTTCCCCGATGTCTCCGCCTCCGCAGTCGCAGCCGCCGCCACCGCCGACGCAACCACCGCCGCCGCCGCCGCCGCTGCCGCTCTGGGCCTCTGGGGGTGCTGGTGTTGAGGAGGGTGTTCGTCCTGCGGCTCCTGGCGTGGTCTGTCTCGGCGGGCCTGGGGGTGCCGCTGGGGCTGGAGGGGGTTCTCGCTCTGGGGGTGTTGGTTATGGGGGTGCTGCTGTTGAGTGTTCTCCCAGTGGTCGTCGTGCACCAGCCGGTTCGAGGGTCGAGCACCAGCCGCCGCAGCAGCCGCCGCAGCCGTCGCCACCGGTCTCCGCTCTTCGCCAGCTCGGCCTTCCCTCCCCTAACCGCTCGCCGGTGTCTCCCCCACCACCATCTAACCTTCCTGTCTACGGCCCTGTGTTCCCACAGCCGGACCCGTCTCCAACCCGTCTCCCTCCTCGTTCCCCTTTTGTGTCCCCTCCGCTGTCGCCCGACCCTACACCTCCGTCCCACGTTTGGTCCCGCCATCCCTTACGTGCTCGTCCCGTCTCTCCTGTCCTGCGCTCCCACCCCATTTTGCTCCGTTCCCGCTCTTCTCGTCCTCCCCTCCTCCCCTCGCCTCCTCCCTCATCGCTTGCTGTTGCACCACCTCCGCTGTCTGACTACCTCCATGCCGTTCGTCCCCTTGTCCCTCGGGTTCTTGCCTCTCTTGTTACCGACCCATCTGTTCCTGTCTCGCGCCTTGACGCGCTTGTCGCTGCTGTCGCTGACTTCGCCTCTACCCGCTGCCTTGACAACGCTACCGCTCTGGTCTCTGACCCTGCCCATCCTCCGTCCGTCCGGGGTGCACCTGCCCTTGGCAGTGACGTTCTAGAGGACAGGCAGTACAAGCTTGCTTTCCTTTCCGAGGCCGCTCCCCATCTGCTCCATGCTCCTAGTCCTAGAGGGTGACCCAGACACCTTCGACATCCCGACCCCTCGCACTTACGCTGAGGCCACCTCGTGACCTTGGGCCTCTCAGTGGATAGCTGCTATGGAGCAGGAGATGGCATCTTGGAGGTCCACCGGCACTTACGTCGACGCAGTTCCCCCGCCTGGGGTGAACGTAGTCGATGGTCGGTGGCTCTTCAAGGTGAAGCGCCCCCCTGGAGAGCCGCCTGTCTTCAAGGTGTGCTACATGGCCAGAGACTTCAGCCAGCGCGAAGGGGTTAACTTCTTCCAGACCTTCGCCCCGACCCCGAAGATGACCACTCTTCGGGCGCTGCTACACGTAGCAGCACAGCGCGACGACGAGCTTCACTCCCTCGACTTCTCCACTGCCTTTCTTTAGGGCAGCCTACACGAGCAGGTCTACCTGCGCCGACCACAGGGCTTCACTGGTACCTTCCCCCCTGGGACCCAGTGGCTTCTCAGGCGCCCGGTCTACGGCCTGCGCCAGGCTCCCCGCGAGTGGCACGACACGCTGCATGCCACGCTAGCAGACCTGCAGTTCTTTCCGTCCTCTGCTGACCCCTCGCTGTTTGTGCATTCCAGCCAGACTCCGTTCTACATCCTTGTCTACGTAGACGACCTGGTCTTCGCTACTGCTGACAGGGACGCACTAGCCTCCGTGAAGGCCGAGCTGCTGAAGAGACACACCTGCACTGACCTTGGAGAGCTGCGTCGCTATCTTGGCCTGCAGATCTCTAGGGACAAAGCAGCACGCACCATCACTCTGACACAATCACACTTGGTGCGTCAGGTCCTTCAGAGGTTCGGTCTTCAATTCTCCTCCACACAGCCCACACCTCTACCTGTAGACCATGGGCTCTCCGCTCCCATTCTTGAGGAGCCAGTAGAGCCCACCGGCCCCTACGCAGAGCTGGTGGGTTGCCTCATGTACTTGATGACTTGCACTCGCCCAAATCTCGCATACCCTCTCAGCATCCTGGCTCGCTTTGTGGCCACTGGCAGACACCGACTACAGCACTGGTCGGCCGCTAAGAGGGTTTTGCGATATCTAGCAAGTACATCAGGCATGGGGTTAGTGCGAGGAGGACGCCGGCGGGTGGTCCTCACTGGGCACACAGACGCTTCTTGGGCAGACAACTCTGAGACACTCAGGTCGTCACAGGGCTACTGTTTTAGCCTTGGTTCGGGTGCTATCTCTTGGAGATCCACTCGCTCGTCGTCTGTTGCTCAGTCCAGCTGTGAGGCTGAGATCTACGCCGGTGCCATGGCAGCACAGGGGCTCCGTTGGCTGACCTTCTTGCTCACAGACTGAGGTGAGCGGCCTAGCTCTGCCCCGGTCCTGTACGCTGACAACAGGGCCATGATTCTCCTGTGTCAGGAGCCTCGGCTTGAGGGCAGAGCGAAGCATATCCAGCTGAAGTACTTCCTCCTGCGCGAGCTACAGCAGCGTCGCCAGGCCCGCGTAGTTCACTTGGCCTCAGGTGCCAACATAGCTGATATGTTTACGAAGGCGCTTGCGCCTAAAGATCATCAGCGGCACTGTGTACAGCTTGGTCTAGTTCCTGTAGCTACTCACCTGTTAGGACCCTGATTGTGTATTCTCTATTATATATACCTGTCTGACTGGCCTTGTGGCCTTACCTCCAGTGGTTGGACTAGTAGTGCCGCCCTGGCTTGCTTTAGTCTTGCTTGTACTCTTGCTGACTGGTCTCAGGACCCCTACCTCAGTGGTTGGACTAGTAGTGCCACCCTGAGATGTGTGCTTCTTGCTTAGCATCACCCCTTCTCTAGCCTAGGGGGTGTGTCAACTTATACATATGTTGTATGTAGAAGTTATAGGCTAGCCTAGGTGTGTGCTTCTAGTGAGTACAGCCCCAACAGGTACATGTTCTAGGTTTCTCACACTAGTTAATCATTCTCTCTTTCTAACATTTTGCTCCAAGCAAAGACAAAACTCAAATCGGCGGGAGATTTAGGGCATGTCCAGGACGTTCTTATACTATTCAGTTGGCGTGACAGGTACAGAATTTACCAGGTGTGGATGCCCGAAAATCCGTGTCTTTTAGGACCCGCTCAAAATGTGCGCATTCTTAGCGGACGCTCTCGAAGCGTGCCAGCCAAGGCCTCAGATTGCAGGCTTTTTACCCTGATTCAGGGTAAAATCATGGCTTTTTTGGGGGGTCACCCTGATGAGACAGTATTTTTTTTAAGACACTGGCCTGAAATTTCAACGTTTTTTTAGGAGTGAGCTCTGATCGATCAGCGTTACTAGTGTAGTGAGCCCTGTTTGTCCAGATTCATGTAATAGCAGATTCGCAGCCCCCACCCCTCCACCCGTGATTTCCGTGAGTTTCCCCAACCGCCCCTTGTCAATCCCGCGGACTTGAATGTGACCGTCCATTTTTGTTTCCGACACGGTTGTACTTCCAGAGCCCAATCCTAGCCTTGGTCCCTCTGCGCCTGCTGCCATTGAGAAACCTGCTACCACATAATACCGTCATCACCCGGATAGAAGACCCATGGGTCTTATCATATCAACCCTAGCGATTTTTTTAAATGTCTTATAAATGGGAAAAAAACACCAACTTGGGTGTCTTATAATCGGAACTTGTATATGCCTGATTAGGAAATACATGTTCTGAGGAACTTTCGATTTTGGGTGACAAAAGCGACAAAAACGCGCGATATTTTTTATTTGAATTACACGCAGGCATAAACAGTTGTCTGTCGTCCGATTCTGCCAGGTGGCAGCATCTCGAACAAATCTGGAAAAGGGGAGGAACATGACACTCATCAAATGTGGCTCCATAGTGCCGAATTTGTGGCTCACTTGAGAAAAATGTGAACTTCTGCACTCAGACCCAATTCACGTATACATCAATTAAGCACTCTGGTGGTGTGATTTTCTCCATACCCCCATTTTTATCCCTAATAATCAGTGTCACGTTGGGTGACTATGGGATTCTGGTAAGAAAATTGCAAAGAGGGGAGGGGGTCTTATCTTATAAACCCTCGTGGGTGTCTTCTATTTGACAGTGCCGTGTATAAGATAGAGTCACAATAGAAGACACTATGTCTTCCATTTGGTGGGTGTCTTATAACCGGGCGCTGACGGTACTAGGCATATATTACACAGCGTGCCTTCTGTGTATAATCATGTTTACTCAGCTGCGTCAGTGCAGAGTTTCCTGCTATAACGGGAGCTTCTGCGGAAGTGCCTGACGCAGATAGAGCTCTCTAGCTCTGTCGTTCTCTAAGAAGAAAGTTGCCTTCAGAATTGTGTGTTTTACTGAGTAGCTTTTGAGAAAGCTTGGGCACACAAATTCACTAGAATCAAGATTAAAAAGTATGGTACACAAGGCAAACACTAGTACTACCCCATTGAACCTCATTGAACATGGAGAGAACGTTCGCACGAGAACGTTTACATAACTACTCTAAGCTGCGCTTAGCCAAGTCAGCAATGACAGGTGAAAATTACAGCACATGCTTAGCTGGTAATTTTTACCCACTTAGAAGTAGTTGTTTTAACAGTTTCAGATATGAAATTGTCAGATGTCACGCACATTTCCGCAGTTACGAAATGTGCGTCACGTGTTCAATTTCTGCGGAAATGAATAACGAAAAGAATGAAACTGTCAGATGTCACGCACATTTCAATTCCTTTCCGCAGACAACGATAGCATGTCACAAGACTAGCTTAGCTAGGAAGCCATAAAATGGCATGAGGTTTAGCTAGGAGCTAGGAGGAGCCATGGAAATGGCGAGAGGTTTTAGGTGCTAGGAAAGTTGAGGAGAGAAAAGAGTATCAGAATAGAAGAGAGAGGGATACAAGGAGGGGTGTTGTACCCTCTACAGTAAAGTTCAGTAAGTCTACCAAGCCTACAATTATATACTAACATATATAATTTAACAGGGGGACCCTGAGCTATCAGGGTGCCTCTAAACGAGTCTGAGGCCCTGGTGCCAGCAATCGTATTGCGCACGTTTCGAAAGCGGCTGGAAATCGTGCCCGAAATGAACTCCCGCCAGAAACGACAAATCCTGGCTGGCGAAAAGTAAATACGCGACTTCGTCATATTTGGGAAGATTCGTCAATACCGTGGCAAGAACAGCGAGGCCTCGTTTTCCAGGCTCATAATACCATAACTCCATTTGTCGCCAAGATCTTTTGTTTTTCACTGCGCAGAGCATTTGTCGTGTCAAAGGCTGGACACAGGGCCGGGGCAAGCATGCTCTCTGTGAGCCTCGCTACATCTACATTCCCCGTAACATTTTTCCGAGCATGTACAGAAGACGTAAAAAGCACGTGTTAGGGCAAAACAAACGCGCTGGACACGCCCTTAATGGCTTTTTGCAGGCAGTACCCTTGTACCACGAGGCGGGCACAATCGTTTCTATAAACTGGGAACCGATTCCGGTGCATTGGTAGGAATTGCCGCCTCTGCCGATCGTCTGATCCTACCCATGCTATTCCCTGACCTTTCCCCACTGTCGCTGATCTTACCACTCATCTACGTACCCTTGAGACTAGCTACCGCGCTGCTAGCACTGAGGCCGAGGTCTCTGCATTCCCTCCTCCCCTCTGCGCTACCCTTTACCTCATTGTCACATGCCTTCCTGACCGCCTCGCCATGCCCGCGACCACTTCCTTAGTTAGCACCCAGGTGACCTCAAACTTACTGTCTTTGTCACCACCCTGTCTGCGATAGAGATCTGCCAGCGCACTATCGCTCAGTCTAGCGGTACTGCGCCGGTCCTCTTCCAGGGTTGTGCTCCATCCCAGTGCACTTACCCTGACGTTTCTGCCGATGTCGCTGAGACAGCCCCTGCTGCTGAGACCGCCACCGTGGCGGCCTCAGCGCAGCCTCGTCAGAGAAAGGGCCACCGCCCCAAGGGCGGGCGTGGTAGAGGAAGGGGTGGTAGGGGTGGCGATGGTGGTGGGGGTGGTGCGAGTGCCGGCGGTACCGACGAGGGGACCGGGGCTGATCCCCTGGAGTAGCAGCAGCAGTAGCAGACACAGCAGCAGCCGTGGGGCCGCCTCCTGCCGGGGTGGCCCGGCGCCTCTGGTGGTGGTGGCCGCGGTGGCGGCCCTCAGCTTGGCAACGGGTGGCGGCTTCAGCACTGTGTGTAGCCAGTACGACCTCCTGACTGGCCCCTTTCATGGCACGGTGTGTGGTCGTCCCAGTCACACTACTGCTCGCTACTTCCGCTGCCTCGACGACCCCTTCCGTCTCCGCTTAGGCTCTGCGCTGTACCTTCCCGACTGGCCCAGTCTGGTGCGTCGCCGTGTGCCTGTCTTTGAGATGGACATGGATCAGATTTGTTATGCTTTGCATGCCATGTATGCCATGTGTGACCGGATCTTATTACCACGTGTTGCCTAGTGTAGGTGTGCCTCCTGCGCGTAGTCTACGCACCCCTGCTGCGTTAGGCATAGGACCTTTTGCTTTGTTTAGCCTAGGCTCCATGCTAGCCCCTTCTTTGGCTGACGCTACCACTTCGCTCTCCTTCACGCTAAACTCTGGAGCATGTGCCTACTTCTTCCGCGACCATACTGCGCTCACGCCGCTTGCCGCCCCTGCCGCTGTCGCACTTGCTAACCCCTCCTCAGGTCCGGTAGTTGCCTGTAGCTCCACCACCCTTCCCTGTCTGGCGGTTCCCTCAGGCTCTCTTACAAGCCTGTACATCCTCTCGCTCTCCAGGAACCTCGTTGGTGTCGGCTGTCTTCAGGACCTCAGCGTCACCACTACGTTCCCCGGACACGAGCGGTACGTGGTCTGACCCGAGGTTGCCACTGGCGCCCCTCTCACCACGTTCCCCCGTGACCCGGTGTCTGGCCTGTTTACGCTTGACACGGCGTCCCCCTCGGTGAGGGCATCTCGCCAAGTGCCTGCGTCTACCCAGGTCGCTGCGGCTTGCTCGTGTCGGTCGCTCACTCACACGTCGCTTCTGTGGCGCCACTGCCTAGGTCACCCGGCACTCCCGCAACTGCGTCACATGTCCCACGACGGTCTTGTCTTAGGTTTCTGTGCGTCGCTCCCTACTCTCCCTCCCTCGCATGTGCTGCCGTGCATGCCCTGCGTCGAAGGCTGGCTGCGCCATGCTCCTTACTCCTCCTCACTTCCCCCTACCTCTGCGCCACTTCAGACCCTGCACCTGGATGTTTGGAGCCCAGCCCCCGTCCCTGAGCCGTGTCGAGAGCGTTAATTTCTAGTGTTTGTCGACAACCACACGCGCTATGCGACGGTGTTTCCCTTGGAGCAGAAGTCTGACGTGCCTGGCATTTTTATCCCGAGGGTCGTAGCTGCGTGAGTCCACCACGGCCTCCCTTTGCTGCGACTTCACTCCGACCGTGGCGGCAAGTTCGACTGCAGTCAGCTTGGCCAGTTCTGTCATGCGAAGGGCATCACCCAGTCGTACACCTTGCGGACTCCCCGCAGCAGAATGAGGTCCCTGAGCGACGCATCGGTTTGGTCATAGAGGTGGCTCGCTGAGCGGTTTCCTCTGGATCGGGTGCCCTGGTGACGCGTCTGTGTTCCATGTCTGGGGCTGCTTTGCTTATGTTCATGCCTCTGGCACAGATAACCTCATTGCCTGCACCGTCCCTTGTGTCGTCCTTAGTATTCCCCTAGACGCGTCTGATTGGCACTTTTGCCACCCGCCGTCTCACCGCTTCTTTCACTCGCATGATGTCACTTTTGGCAAGTATGTCTCCTTTTACCATCGCTTTCCCCACCGAGGTCTCCCGGCTACCCCCCTCTCTGGTCCTGATCCCCAATCCCCCAGTAGCCCCCACCCCGCTCCCTCACCGTCTTGCCCCGTATGGTATGTCTCACGTGACTCCCCTCCCGTTGGTTGTTCCGGTAGAGGAGTCGACTGACTCTGGGTGCCCTGTGACTCGGGTTTTGCCACCTGTCTCCGCCCCTGTGTCTCCTCTTCCGCCGTCGCAACAGCAGCCGCCGTCGTCGCCGCCGCAGCAACAGCCATTTTCACTGCCACAGCAGAAGCTGCCGCCGCAGGGGTCTGCCAGCTCCGGAGGTGAGGGCGCTGGGGAGGGTGCTGGTTCTGGGGGTGCTAGTCCTAGGGGTACTGTTGTGGCTTGTCTCGGCGGTCCTGGGGGTGGCACCATTGCTGGAGAGGGTTCTCGTACTGGGGGTGATGGTTCGGGGGGTGCTAGTCCTGGGGGTACTGTCGTGGCTTGTCCAGGTGGTCCTGAGGGGGCACCGTTGCTGAAGAGGGTTCTCGTTCTAGGGGTGCTAGTCCTGGGGTTACTGTCGTGGCTTGTCCTGGCGGTCGTGGGGGTGCCACCGGTGCTGGAGAGGGTTCTCGCTCTAGGGGTGCTGTTGTGGAGCGTCTCGGAGGTAGCCGTGCTGCGGTCGGAGGCTCTGGTGTCGTCATGGAGCAGCAGCAGCAGTCGCAGCCGGTGTCTGCCCTTCGCCTCCTCGGCCTTCCCTCCCCCAACCACCCGCATGCGCCTCCCCCGTTGCTGCCTTCCTTGCCTATCTACGGCCCTGTGTTTCCTCCACTAGACTCGTCCCCGGATTGTTTTCCCCCTCGTTCCCCTCCTGTGTCCCCTCCTGTATCTCCTGACCCGACGCCTGCGTCTCACTTCTGGTCTCGCCGTCCCTCTCGTGCTCGTCCTGTCTCCCCGGTTCATTGTTCTCACCCTATCTTGCGCCGTTCTCACGTGTCTCGTGCTCCTCTTCTCCCGTCGCCTCCTCAGTTGTCGCTTGGTGTCTCTCTCCCTCCTCTGTCTGACTTTCTTTGTGCAGCTAGTCCTCTTCTTCCTCCGGTCCTTGCCTCTCTTGTTACCGACCCGTCTGTTTCTGCCTCGAGTCTTGACACTCTTGTCGCCGCCGCCTTGACTACGCCACTGCTCTGCTTTCTGACCCTGCCCGTCCTCCGTCTGTCAGGGGTGCACCTGCCCTTGGCAGTGACGTCCTTGAGGACACGCAGTACGAGCTTGCTTTCCTAACCGAGGCTGCGCCTCATCTCTGCTCCATGCTACTAGTCCCTGAGGGTGGCCCAGACGCCCTTGACATCCCGACCCCTCGCAACTACGTTGAGGCGACCTCCGGAGCCTGGACTTCTCTGTGGATAGCTGTCATGGACGCGGAGATGGCATCTTGGGGATCCACCGGCACCTACGTCGACGCAGTTCTCCCAGCTAGGGTGAATGTAGTGGATGGCCGGTGGCTCTTCAAGGTGAAGTGCCCTCCTGGAGTGCCGCCTGTATTCAAGGCGCGCTACGTGGCTAGAGGCTTTAGTCGGCGCAAGGGTGTTGACTTCTTCCGGACCTTCGCCCCGACCCTGAAGATGACCACTCTTCGGGTGCTGTTATACGTAGCAGTACATCGTGACTACAAGCTACACTCCTTCGACTTCTCTACAGTGTTTCTCTAGGGCAGTCTGCACAAGCAGGTCTACTTGCGCCGCCCGCCAGGCATCACCGGCACCTTCAACCCTGGGATCCAGTGGCTTCTCCGGCGCCCGGTCTACGGCCTGCGGCATGCGCCGCGTGAGTAGCATGACGTGCTGCGTGTTACATTAGCTGAGCTGCAGTTCTTACCATCGTCTGCAGACCCTTCGCTCTTCGTTCGTTCAGGCCAGACAGCCTGGTCTTCATAAGTGCAGACAGAGACGCATTGGCCTCCGTGAAGGCTGAGCTGCTGAGGAGACACACCTATACGGACTTGCACTGGCGCTACCTTGGCCTGCAGGTCTCCAGGGATAGATCAGCGCACACCATCACTCTCACGCAGTCACACTTGGTGCGCCAGGTCCTTCAGAGGTTCGGTCTTTTGTTCTCCTCCGCACAGCCCACACCTCTGCCTGTAGATCACATGCTCTCGGCTCCAGTCCCTGAGGACTAGTGGTCCGTACGCAGAGCTGGTGGGTTCCCTCATGTACGTGATGACTTGCACTCGTCCAGATCTCGCATACCCTCTCAGCATCCTGGCTCGCTTTGTGGCGAGAGGCAGACACCGACCACAGCACTGGTCAGCCGCTAAGAGGGTTTTGCGTTATCTAGCAAGTACATCGGGCATGGGGCTAGTGCTAGGAGGGCGCAGGCCAGTGGTTCTCACAGGGCACACAGACGCTTCGTGGGCAGACCACGCTGAGACGCTCAGGTCCTCCCAGGGCTACTGCTTTAGCCTTGGTGCAGGCGCCATCTCGTTGAGGTCCAACCGCTCGTCGTCTTTTACACAGTCTAGCTGCGAGGCCAAGATCTACGCCGGTGCCATGGCGGCATAGGAGCTCCGCTGGCTGACTTTCTTGCTCACAGACTTAGCTCTACCCCGGTCCTGTACGCTGACAACAGAACCATGAACCTCCTGTATTAGGAGCCTCGACTAGAGGGCAGAGCAAAGCACATCCAGCTGCGGTACTTCCTCCTGCGCGAGCTACAGCAGCGCCGCCAGGCCCGCGTAGTACACTTGGCCTCCGGTGCCAACAAAGCTGATATCTTTACTAACGAGCTTGCGCATAAAGATCATAAGCGGCACTAAATACAGCTTGGTCTAGTTCCTGTAGCTCCTCACTTGCTAAGGCCTTGATTGTGTACTACACTTTATAGTATCTTGACTGGCCTTGTGGCTCCTCCAGTGGCCGAACTAGTTTGTACTCGTCTGACTGGTCTTTGGACCCTTGCCTCAGAGGTTGGACTTGTAGTGCCACCCTGAGCTGCGTGTCTCTTGCCAGGCACTGCCCCTTGTCTAGCCTAGGGGGTGTGTCAACATATATTTGCATATGTTATAGGCTAGATAGGTGCCTGCTCATAGGGAGTACAACAAACAACCTTATATTCCCTTGTGTGCCCTGTCTCTAGTCATTCCGCTAATCTGAGAGGAATTGCCCTAACCAAGGTGGTCCTGATGAGAAAGAAAGATGTTGAGTTGTGAGAACCCAGGGAGGAGCTCTCGAGTTTCACTTATTGCAGTCATTTGCCGGCCCAGTACGGTACAGTCAGCTTCCCCCAATAGAATCACAAAGTGTGTGGTTGGACTGGAAGCACAATTCAAAAGCAGGGAGGAGAAAACAGAGTTTTTGTCAAGATACACGTTGGGGTTATGGGCGCACTTACCCGCTACTTAACAAGCCCTTTTAATTCAGTGGTTAGTGACTGCGTTCTGACATGGTATCACAGCCAGCTGGCACTGCCAAGGAAGCAATTCTGCTCTTCCACCTGGCAAAGGCAATGCCACATTGTGATGCAAGTCCAGAAGTTGTTGGCATGAAGGTCTTATCACCAACACACGAACGTAGTTTTTGAAAGTTGTCAGTGCATGTCAGTTGCAATTTGCAAACCACCACATCCCTATGCAGCAATGGCATGAGCTCCTGTTCTCTGGACAAAGGGAGGGTAGGGTCAGGCACCAAATAGTGTTCCTAGCCTAGAGAGCATCTTGTCCTATCCTATGTGGTTAGAGCCTGGCCTATCTGGTGTTCATCCCTGGGTCTTCATGCGGCTTCATGTGGCTCCCTGCATGAGTGTCCTGCAAGAAAGAGGAGGGCGGCAGGCAGGCAGGCGAGATTTGAGTTTCACCACAGCTGGCCGCAGCATGGGAGGGGTTATGCGTGGGGGAGGATGCATGGAGGTGCATGGGGGGGCATGCATATCAGGGGGGATGCATGGGGTGGGCGACGCATACGGCGGGGGACGCATCCGGGGGGATGCATCGGGGGGGAGATGCATATGGGGGGGGATGCATAGGGGGACGATGCATGGGCGGGGGGATGCATAGGGGGGGGATGCATAGAGAGGGGGATGCATGGGGAGGGGGATGCATAGGGGGGGGAATGCATTAGGGGGGGATGCATAGGGGGGGGTATGCATAAGGGGGGGATGCATAGGGGGGGGATGCATAGGGGGGGGATGCATACAGGGGGGGGATCCATGGAGAGGGGATGCATAGGGGGGGGATGCATAGGGGGGGGATGGATACGGGGGGGGATGCATACAGGGGGGATGCACGGGTGGGGGGATGCATGGGGGTGGGATGTATGGGGCGCGGGATGCATAGGGAGGGGAATGCATAGGGGGGGGATGCTTAAGTGGGGGGATCCATAGGGTGCTGATGCATAAGGGGGATGCATTATGCATAGTGGGGGGGATGCATGGGGGGGGGGTACATAGGGGCGGGACGAAAAAGGGGGGACGCAAAAGGGGGGAATGCATAGGGGGGATGACGCATAGGGCGGGGATGCATAGGGGGGAGTAGGGGGGGGATGCATAGGGGGGGGATGCATAGGGGCGGGGGATGCACAGGGGGGGGGGATAGCTCTGGCGGTCAGAGGCAGAGCTCTGGCGGTCAGAGTCAGAGATTTGGCTTCAGAGTCAGAGCTCTGGCCGTCAGAGTCAGAGCTCTAGCCGTCAGAGCTCTGGCGGTCCGAGTCAGAGCTCTGGCGGTCAGAGGCAGAGCTCTGGCAATCAGAGTCAGAGCTCTGCCAGTCAGAGTCAGAAATCTAGCGGTCAGATTCAGGGCTCTGGTGGTCAGAGTCGGAGCTCTGGCCGTCAAAATCAGAGCTCTGGCGGTCAGGGGCAGAGCTCTGCCCATCAGAGTCAGAGCTATGGCCGTCAAAGTCAGAGCTCTGGCCGTCAGAGTAAGAGCTCTAGCGGTCAGTGTCAGAGCTCAGGCGGTTAGAGTCAGAGCTCTGGTGGTCAAAGTCATAGCTCTGGTAGTCAGAGTCAGAGCTCGGGCGGTCAGAGTCAGAGCTCCAGCTGCAAAATCAGAGCTCTGGCGGTCAGAGGCAGAGCACTGGTGGTCAGATTCACAGCTCTGGCCGTCAGATTCAGAGCTATGGCGGTCAGAGTCAGAGCTCTGACGTCAGGGTCAGAGCTCTGGCCGTCAGAGTCAGAGCTCTGACCGTCAGAATCCGAGCTCTGGCGGTTAGAGTCCGAGCTCTGGCCATCAGAGTCAGAGCTCTGGCCGTCAGAGTCAAAGCTCTGGCGATCAGAGGCAGAGCTCTGGCGGTCAGAGGCAGAGCTCTGGCGGTTAGAGTCAGAGCTCTGGTGGTCAAAGTCAGAGCTCTGGCGGTCAGAGTCAGAGCTCTGGCTGCAAAATCAGAGCTCTGACGGTCAGAGGCAGAGCTCTGGCGGTCAGATTCAGAGCTCTGGCCGTCAGATTCAGAGCTATGGCGCTCAAGGGCAGAGCTCTGGCGGATAGAGTCAGAGATCTGGTGGTCAAAGTCAGAGCTCTGGTAGTCAGAGTCAGAGCTCTGGCGGTCAGAGTCAGAGCTCTGGCGGTCAGAGTCAGAGCTCTGGCTGCAAAATCAGAGCTCTGGCGGTCAGAGGCAGAGCTATGGCGGTCAGAGTCAGAGCTCTGACAGTCAGAATCAGAGCTCTGGCGGTTAGAGTCAGAGCTCTGGCAGTCAGAGTCAGAGCTCTGGCCGTCAGAGTCAGAGCTCTGGCGGTCAGAGACAGAGCTCTGAAGGTCAGAGGCAGAGCTCTGGCGGTCAGATTGAGAGCTCTGGCGGTCAGAGTCAGAGTTCTGACCGTCAAAATCAGAGCTCTGGCGGTCGGAGGCAGAGCTCTGGCGGTCAGAGTCAGAGATTTGGCTTCAGAGTCAGAGCTCTGGCCATCAGAGTGAGAGCTCTGGCGGTCAGAGGCAGAGCTCTGGCGGTCAGAGGCAGAGCTCTGGCGATCAGATTCAGGGCTCTGATGGTCAGAGTCGGAGCTCTGGCCGTCAAAATCAGAGCACTGGCGGTCAGGGGCAGAGCTCTGGCCGTCAAAGTCAGAGCTCTAGCGGTCAGAGTCAGAGCTCAGGCGGTTAGAGTCAGAGCTCTGGTTGTCAAAGTCAGAGCTCTGGTAGTCAGAGTCAGAGCTCTGGCGGTCAGAGTCAGAGCTCTGGCGGTCAGAGGCAGAGCTCTGGAGGTCAGATTCAGAGCTCTGGCCGTCAGAGTCAGAGCTCTAGCGGTCAGAGTCAGAGCTCAGGCGGTTAGAGTCAGAGCTCTGTCCGTCAGAGTCAGAGCTCTAGCGGTCAGAGTCAGAGCTCTGGCGATTAGAGTCAGAGCTCTGGCGATTAGAGTCAGAGCTCTGGTGGTCAAAGTCAGGGCTCTGGTAGTCAGAGTCAGAGCTCTGGCTGCAAAATCAGAGCTCTGGCGGTCAGATTCAGAGCTCTGGCCGTCAGATTCAGAGCTATGGCGGTCAGAGTCAGAGCTCTGCCGTCAGAATCAGCGCTCTGGCGTCAGAGTCAGAGCTCTGGCCGTCAGAGTCAGAGCTCTGGCCGTCAGAGACAGAGCTCTGGTGGTCAGATTCAGAGCTCTGGCGATTAGAGTCAGAGCTCTGGCGATTAGAGTCAGAGCTCTGGTGGTCAAAGTCAGGGCTCTGGTAGTCAGAGTCAGAGCTCTGGCTGCAAAATCAGAGCTCTGGCGGTCAGATTCAGAGCTCTGGCCGTCAGATTCAGAGCTATGGCGGTCAGAGTCAGAGCTCTGCCGTCACAATCAGCGCTCTGGCGTCAGAGTCAGAGCTCTGGCCGTCAGAGTCAGAGCTCTGGCCGTCAGAATCCGAGCTCTGGCGGTTAGAGTCAGACATCTGGCCGTCAGAGTCAGAGCTCTGGCCGTCAGAGTCAGAGCTCTGGCGGTCAGAGACAGAGCTCTGGTGGTCCGTGGCAGAGCTCTGGTGGTCAGGGTCAGAGCTCTGGCTGTCAGAGTCAGAGCTCTGGCCGTCAGAATCAGAGCTCTGGTGGTCAAAGTCAGAGCTCTGGCCGTCAGAGTCAGAGCTCTGGCGGTCAGAGTTAGAGCTCTGGCGGTAAGAGTCAGAGCTCTGGCCGTTAGAATCAGAGCTCTCGCGGTTAGAGTCAGAGCTCTGGCCGTCAGAGTCAGAGCTCTGGTGGTCAGAGTCAGAGCTCTGGACGTCAGAATCCGAGCTCTGGCGGTTAGAGTCAGAGCTCTGGCCGTCAGAGTCAGAGCTCTGGCCGTCAGAGTCAGAGCTCTGACGGTCAGAGGCAGAGCTCTGGCGGTCAGAGGCAGAGCTCTGGCGGTCAGAGTCAGAGCTCTGGCAGACAGAGTCAGAGCTCTGGCTGTCAGAATCAGACCTCTGGCGGACAGTGTCAGAGATTTGGCGTCAGAGTCAGAGCTCTGGCCGTCAGAGCTCTGGCGGTCAGAGTCAGAGGTCTGGCGGTCAGAGGCAGAGCTCTGGCGATCAGAGGCAGAGTCAGAGGTCGTCAGAGGTCTGGCGGTCAGAGGCCGTCAGAGGCCGTCAGAGGTCTGGCGGTCAGAGGCAGAGCTCTGGCGGTCAGAGTCAGAAATCTGGCTGTCAGATTCAGAGCTCCGGCGGTCAGCGTCCGAGCTCTGGCGGTCAGAGTCAGAGCTCTGGCGGTCCGAGTTAGAGCTCTGGTGGTCAGACTCAGGGCTCTGGCGTCGGAGTCAGAGCTCTGGCGGTCAGAGTCAGAGCTCTGGCCGTTAGAGTCAGAGCTCTCGCTGTCAGAGTCAGGGCTCTGGCGGTCAGACTCAGATCTCTGGCGGTCAAAGTCAGACCTCTGGCGGACAGAGTCAGAGCTCTGGCAGTCAGAGGCAGAGCTCTGGCCGTCAGACTCAGAGCTCTGGCAGTCAGAGTCAGAGCTCTGGCGGTCACAGGCAGAGCTCTGGCCGTCAGATTCAGAGCTCTGGCGGTCAGAGTCAGACCTCCGGCGGTCAGAGTCCGAGCTCTGGCGGTCAGAGTCAGATCTCTGGCGGTCAGAGTCAGACCTCTGGCGGACAGAGTCAGAGCTCTGGCAGTCAGAGGCAGAGCTCTGGCCGTCAGACTCAGAGCTCTGGCAGTCAGAGTCAGAGCTCTGGCGGTCACAGGCAGAGCTCTGGCCGTCAGATTCAGAGCTCTGGCGGTCAGAGTCAGACCTCCGGCGGTCAGAGTCCGAGCTCTGGCGGTCAGAGTCAGAGCTCTGGCAGTCAGAGGCAGAGCTTTGGCCGTCAGATTCAAAGCTCTGGTGGTCAGAGTCGGAGCTCTGCCGGTCAGAGTCAGATCTCTAGTGGTCAGAGTCAGAGCTCTGGCGTCAGAGTCAGAGCTCTGGCGCTCAGAGTCAGAGCTCTGGCCGTTAGAATCAGAGCTCTGGCCGTCAGAGTCAGGGCTCTGGCTGTAAAATCAGAGCTCTGGCTGCAAAATCAGAGCTCTGGCGTCAGAGTCAGAGCTCTGGCCTTCAGAGTCACAGCTCTGGCCGTCAGAATCCGAGCTCTGGCGGTTAGAGTCAGAGCTCTGGCCGTCAAAGTCAGAGCTCTGGCGGTCAGAGGCAGAGCTCTGGCGGTTAGAGTCAGGGCTCTGGCCGTCAGAGTCAGAGCTCTGGCCGTCAGAGTCAGAGCTCTGGCCGTCAGAGTCAGAGCTCTGGTGGTCAGAGGAAGAGCTCTGCCGGTCAGAGTCAGAGCTCTGGCGGTCAGAGTCAGAGCTCTGGCCGTCAGAATCAGAGCTCTGGTGGTCAGAGTCAGAGCTCTGGCCGTCAGAATCCGAGCTCTGGCGGTGAGTGTCAGAGCTCTGGCGGTTAGAGTCAGAGCTCTGGCCCTCAGAGTCAGGGATTTGGCGTCAGAGTCAGAGCTCTGGCCGTCAGAGCTCTGGCGGTCAGAGTCAGAGCTCTGGCGGTCAGAGGCAGGGCTCTGGCGGTCAGAGTCAGAGATCTGACGTCAGAGTCAGCGCTCTGGTGGTAAAAGACAGAGCTCTGGTGGTCAGAGTCAGAGTTAGAGCTCTGGCTGCAAAATCAGAGCTCTGTCGATGGACCTTTCTGCTGGGCTCGTGTCCGCAGACTTCGTTGATATGCTACTTACGCAGACTTCTGCAACCTTCGCAGGATCAGGGCTATTCTCAACACTCCCCTGCACTGGTCATGTGAAATCACCAACCAGCAGAGAACGGGTCTAGAGGAAATCGTAAGAAATGAAAACACACAAAATGAACACACAAGAAATTGCGAGAATCTGCACTTCTTCGCACGTTGGGATCACCGCACCAGCCATGAAAGAGGTCATGGCGCCTACTCTTCCCCTGAAGAGACTCCTTCTGCGCTCCCTTTTGCAGACAATCGCACCTGACCCACTCTGCCGAAGCATTGATCGAACGCAGGAAAATGCAAGGCCTTGGTCAAGTAATCTGCCGACTGTTCGTTCGTCAGGATGTGCTGCAATTTCATCTTGCGACGTGCGACCATCTGCTGCACCCACATGTACCGCCGCTCCATATGCGTAAGGCTCCCCTTGAGCCCCATCCCTTCTGACACAGAAATGGCAGATTGATTGTCGACATAGAGCGTCGTGGGCTCATCCTCATTGAGGAGCCCATACTCTGCCAGCAAAAAGCGCAGCTTTCGTGCTTCTTTGCCAGCCTCCACGGCAGAGATGTACTCAGATTCCGCAGACGAAAAGGTGACACATTTTATCCTCTTGCTCGCCCACAAAATTGCAGCTCTACTGAGGGTGAAAATGTAGCCACTTGTGCTGCTGCGACTCTGCCTGTCGCCAGCATCTGCGAAACCAACGAGGCGCAGATTTGTGGCTTCTCCGCCAAGCTCCAGAGCCACATCGCGAGTCCCCACGAGAGACGCAATGCAACGGTCGAGCTCCTTCCAGTGCTGATCACTTCGAACAGTTTGCTCAGACGCGAGCTTGCTGCAGGCAAAAGCGATGTCCAGACGTGTCGTGCAGGCGGCGAACTGCAGAGATCCCACTCTTTGGCGATACTCTTCCTCTGTTCGTCCCTGCAACTCTGCATCGTCGAACGTCATCTCTTTGAATGCATCGACAGAAATCGGCGTTTTCGGGCTTCGTCGAGGAGGCCCCTCTGGCAGAAAACGCCTCTGCAGTTTGTCGATGTAGCCTCTCTGGTGCAGCCAGATCTTCTGAGCAGATCTGTCCCAGATCAGCTCCAAGCCCAAGTACTTCAGCACATGACTTATCTCTCGAAGCTTGAACGCCTTCTCGAGCAGAGTCTTCAACTCTGCCAAATGCGCCTTGCTCCGACCTGCAGCCAGCAGATCGTCGACGTAGACGAGCAAGTAGCACTTGTCACCGTGCTCGTCTTCGTGGAAGTAGAAGGCTTCGTCGACCCGACTCTTCGACCAGCCCCCGCTCTACAGAACTCCATCGAGTTCTTCGTACCACAGCTTTGGACTCTTCTTAAGCAGACAGACTCTGCCGCTGCCGTCATCATAGTACTTCGGCTGCTTCATGATACGGTCGATGGGTGAATTAAGAAAAGCGTTCGTCATGTCGAGTTGCATCAGCTCTGTGAGAGTACGACCCCGTTACACCACTTGGCCTTTTCTTATTTCCTTCCCTTTTCATTTCTCTTTTTACCGCATCTCATTTGGGTTCTTATTCTTCCTTTTCCATTAACCTTTGGTTTATCCTGCTATTATAAGTATATCACCGACCAGGCTTGGGATGTATTGGTGTGCTATATCTAGCGTAATCCTGCCGTAATCCCTTAAAGCCAATGGCCTTGCGTGGCTATACGCAGGGTGATTCTATATTCTAGAAGGGTCTATTCCTTTGGATAAGATAAACATGGTTACCTGATGTACTCTGGAAGTATAAAAGCGCCTTGTACTGATCGATAGTGCAACCTTTTCTCGACACATTCGATCCTGTGACACTTGGTAATCAGAGCTTTTCTCACTCGGCCGCGCTCAACAAAGCAGCAGCAGCGGAAAACCTGCCTCGAAAAACCGCCGGGGGCGACGAATTCGACGCCGATTCTGGTAAGCACCAGCTCCGCGATTTTCGAATTACCCCCTCCGTGCGTGTTTTGAACAGGATGGCAACCTTCGACAACGCCGAGGTTACCCAGCAGCTCTTCGCGCGCATCGCAACCCTTCAGGAGGAAATGCGAGCGGATCGCGAAGCGTGGCGAAACCAGTTCGAGCGAGTAACTCGACTTGCCGGAGCGCAGCACGAGACGACAACGGCGACGACGCAGCAGTCGCAGCAGTTTCTCGAGGCTCCGAAACCGCGCCCACCTGAGCCGTTCGATCCGAGCGATCGAAACTCCGACGCCCGCAGATGGATCGCCGGGATGGAGATCTACTTCGCAGCCGTCGGATGGAGCTCGCCAGTCTGGGACGGTCAACGTGTACGACTCGCGGCGACACTGATGCGAGGGCCGGCACTCGAGTGGATTGGCGGCAACAGTACTTTCATCCACGGTGAAGCCACGTGGCAGCAGTTCCGCGCCGACCTGCTGAAACACTTCGAACCGATAAATTCGAGTTTCCTTGCCCGCGAAAAAATTCATCGCCATCGACAGTTCGGGAGTGTAGCACAGTACACGCAGCAGATGGAAGAATTTTATAACCGAATTCCCGACCTGACCGAAGGGGAAAAAGTGCAATCGTACCTCGCAGGGCTGAAGACCGAAGTCAAACGACAAGTCGCAGCGTCAAACTACGCGAGCTACAGTGACGTCGTTTCGGCAGCGGAGCGCTTCGACATGGTCAACGCCGGAGCACGACGGACGCACGTCGGCAGTACGCGACAGGGCGACCGCTCGGCTCACCCCACGTTCGCCGACCCGATGGAAGTCGACAGATTCGAGGGGCGGCCACGTCCGAAAAACACCAACTACACGTGTGATTTTTGCGGGGTGCCGGGCCACCGAATCTTCGACTGCAACAAAATGAAGGCCGCACGCGCAGAGTATCGGGCACGCAACAGTGGCGGAAATCTTTCGGCCAATCAGAAGACAAAAAAGGGGGTCGCCAGTGATTGCGGATCTAGCTGGCGAAAAAGAAAAGATCCGGAAGCGGCCGCAGGATTCCGGGAAAATCAACTTCGACGAAGCTGATTCGATGCGAGAAGGAGGAAATGATGGGGGAAAATCTCCACCCCACGACCAGTCTTCGCCAGGGAAAATCGCCGAGGAAAAATACGACTCCGCGAAAAAAGACTCTGCCGAGACAGGGAAACTCCTTGAAGACCCAAGAAATTATAAGAATTCGTTAAAGTTATCTTATAAAGATACTTTAATAAAAACTTATGATGTTCGAGGGGCTAGAGCCTTGGAGAAATTTCGGGAGGGACTCCAAAAGAAGCAGACAGCTGTGGAGATTATACCGGTACCGGGCAACTTGGGGACCAAATTAAGGAGTGTGGAAAGAAGCCGACCTTTCCACGGAGTCAACGTCCTCTCCCGACACCAGCCCACAACGACTACCCGCTCCCCAGGGAAGACGTCGGTGGAGCTGAAGCAGCTCAAGAGGAAGCTGGGGGTCTACAAAAAGCTGCACAAACCCCGAACTCCTCCAACGGATGCATCCAGTTCTTCGGCATCAATGACGCGCACAGTCGTCAAGGAAACTCCGGGCCCTGGAGAAGAGCCGTTCTCCAAGCAGCCTCGGCCAGCTGCTAGCTCAGGAGCAGATAGCAACGAAAAAGTGTGTACGGATTATTGGGATGTACCCTATGACCCCATTAATGAAACTATCTTTGGGTACTCCGAGCAACGCCCGCCTCTCGTGCTCGAGGTCATCTGCAAAGGACGACACCTCCAAGCACTCGTGGACAGCGGAGCATCTCACACCGTCTGCGACAAGGCAGCAATCGACCGACTTCGGGAAGAGTACAAGCCTTCAGGATTCTCTGCAACGATGGTGGATGGCAGCAAGCTACCAGTACACGGCGAAGCAGTGTTACACCTACAAATTGGACCACTGCGCTGGAGACCTGCACTCCCCATCACCAACATCAAAGGGCTTGACTTGATCTTCGGGCGAGACTTCCTGAAAAAATTCAACCCCGAGATCAACTAGGTGAACCGCACCGCAAGCATCTACAACAATGGACGGAGAGTACAGCTACCCAACTAGGACGATACTGGAGATATCCCAGTGGAGACACTCGCACGATTCGAGAACGATGTGAAGCGGACCGACACCGGGTTCCTGGCGATAGCAACAGAGGTGGAGAATGACGGAGAGGAAGCCTCGGAAACTCCAGAAAAAATCAAGGAATTATTAAAGGAGTTCCAAGATATTCTTCCTGACGATCTTCCGAACGAGCTACCGCCATACCGAACGCATCAACACGAGATCGTGGAGGAACCGGGTTCGAAGCCGACCTTCCGAGCACCATATCGGCTCAGCCCTACGGAGCTGACTGACATGAAAAAACAGATCGAGTATCTCCTAGCCAAAGGACTCATCCGGCCATCCACTTTGCCGTACGGTGCCCCAGTACTCTTCACACCGAAACCGGACGGAAGCCTGCGCATGTGCATCGACTACCGAGCCCTTAACAAGCAGACCATCAAGAATAAATATTCGATACCGCGAATCGATGACCTGCTTGACCAGCTTCGGGGAGCTACGGTATTTTCCAAACTGGATCTGCGGTCCGGATACTGGCAAATACGCATGGCGGACAACTCTATCCACAAAACTGTTTTCCGAACTCGGTACGGATCGTACGAGTATTTGGTCATGCCGTTCGGACTCACCAACGCACCAGCGACGTTCCAAGCAGAAATGAACCACATCCTACGCCCACTCTTGGACGAATGCGTGGTGGTGTACCTGGACGACATCCTCATCTACTCGCGCGACATGAAGCAGCACGTCGAACACCTGCGACGCGTCTTCGAAATTCTTCGACGGGAACGTTTCTACATCAAACTGTCCAAGAGCGAATTTGCCCTGGAGAAGGTCCAATTTCTAGGACACATGGTGAGCGCTCAAGGAGTTCACGTCGACCCCAAGAAAATCGAAGCCGTACGTACGTGGAAGACACCCGAGAACGTGAAGGAGTTGCAGCAGTTCCTAGGCTTCGCTAATTACTACAACAGGTTCGTGCCACAGTATGCGAAACTCGCGGCACCACTCACGAATCTGCTGAAGAAGAACACGCCCTACAAGTGGGAGACGAAGCACCAGGAAGCCTTGGAGCAGCTGAAACAAGCACTAACATCCGCACCGGTGCTCATCTTGCCAGATCCCGAACGTGACTACGTCATTGAAGCAGACGCCAGTGATCAGGCCGTGGGAGCAGTCTTGATGCAAGACCAGGGAAACGGACTGCAACCAATTGCCTACCTCAGCAAGAAACTGCACGGGCCAGAACTCAACTACCCGATACACGACAAAGAGGCTCTTGCTATTGTCATCGCCTTCAAGGCATGGAGATGTTATCTCGAAGGACGTCAAACAACCGTCTACACCGACCACTGCAGTCTGAAATATCTGAAGACACAACCAACCCTTTCCAGGCGGCAGGTCCGGTGGATCGACTTCCTCGAGACACACTTCCACTACGACATCGTGTACAAGCCCGGCCACAAAAACAAAGCAGACGCCCTCAGCCGGCCTGCACACGTTGCCGCTATTCAGGTCGAAGGGATGAATCCACTACTCAAGGGACTCTTCACACACGGGTACGCCACAGACCCCGAAATTCCCTTGGCAGAAAAGCGACATCTGCTACAGTGGGACAGTAACATCGCGTACCGGAAAGGATCAACGAAAATCTGGGTACCTAATTACCCTCCTTTGCGCCAGTTACTACTCGAAGAATACCACGACGTCCTCTACGCCGGACACTTCGGTAGCAACAAGACGCTGACCGGTATCGCAAAGCACTACTACTGGCCCCACTTAGCAGAAGATGTCCAGAAATTCGTCAACTCGTGTGATACATGTCAGCGGATGAAGCGCAGCAAGCAGAAAAAGGCGGGACTACTGCAGCCTCTTCCTGTCCCAGAACAACCATGGCAAGTGGTTAGCCTGGACTTCATCACCGGGTTACCACCTACCTCCAGCGGTCATGACGCCATCCTTGTCGTCATTGACAAGTTCTCCAAAATGGGACACTTCATCCCGACACACACGACAGCACGCACCGAAGAAACAGCACAACTCTTCGTTCGATACATCATCTCACAGCATGGCATTCCAACCACACTCATCTCCGACCGAGACTCTAAGTTCACCAGCAAGTTCTGGAAAGAACTTATGTCTCTCCTCGGGACCAAACTCGCCATGTCATCTGCTTACCATCCGCAGACAGACGGACAGACCGAGCGCCTCAACCAAATTATTGAGCAACTTCTCCGAGCAGCCTGCAAGGACGAGATCTCCAAATGGGACTTGCACCTGCCCGTACTAGAGTTTGCTTACAACAATGCTACACATGCCGCTACTGGACAGACGCCGTTCTTCCTCTGCTACGGACGCCACCCACTCACACCACAGAAACCGACAGCATCAGCTATAGTCCAACCAGCACATGATTTCATCACAACCATGCATCAGCTTTGGGATCGGACCCACAAGCGCCTACTCGACATTCAACAGCAACAGAAGCGCCAAGCCGATAGCCATCGCAACGATCACACCATCACGGTGGGAGACCAGGTGCTTCTTGACACCCGCAACCTGGACATCAGCCATCTCCCATCTAAACTTCGACTTCGCTTCTGCGGGTCTTTTCTCGTTGAAGCACAGGTCACTCCTGTTACCTTCCGCTTACGCCTGCCAGCTACCTGGAAGATTCACAACGCCTTCCACGTCCAACTTCTGAAGCCCTATCGGGACCCGAACACAATTTTCGTCGGACGCCAACCGCCGCCGCCACCGCCCGTCCTCGTCCAGAATGAACCTGAATACGAGGTCGAGTCCGTGCTCGCACACCGCCGTCGTCGGAATTGCACTGTGGAGCTTCTCATCCGTTGGAAGGGTTATGATCCTTCTGAGGACAGCTGGGTACCTGAGTCCGACATGGGTAACGCCCGTCGTCCTCTGCATGACTACCTTGTCAAGCAGGGTGTTACTTCTACCACCCAGCTTTGAGGGGGGGAAGTGTGAGAGTACGACCCCGTTACACCACTTGGCCTTTTCTTATTTCCTTCCCTTTTCATTTCTCTTTTTACCGCATCTCATTTGGGTTCCTATTCTTTCTTTTCCATTACCCTTGGGTTAATCCTGCTATTATAAGTATATCACCGACCAGGCTTGGGATGTATTGGTGCGCTACATCTAGCGTAATCCTGCCGTTATCCCTTAAAGCCAATGGCCTCGCGTGGTTATACACAGGGTGATTCTATATTCTAGAAGGGTCTATTCCTTTGGATATGATAAACCTGGTTACCTGATGTACTCTGGAAGTATAAAAGCGCCTTGTACTGATCGATAGTGCAACCTTTTCTCGACACATTCGATCCTGTGACAAGCTCCCAATCAAATGCCGCAGCTATGAGCAGCTGCAGAAGAGCAGTTACGTAGCTGCCGACTGGAGCATATGTCAAGTCGTAATCGAGATTGGGCAGCTGTGTAAACCCTTGAACGACGAGACGTCCCTTCTCTCGCTCTACCGTATCACCAGGGAGATACTTGGTAGCGAGAACCCACCGATTTCCCATCACATTGACGACAGATGGTGGAAAAACCAAGTACCAAGTGTCTTGGTCCCATAGAGTCTGCATCTCCTTGTCCATTGCTGCCTTAACTGCAGGGCCCTTCCAACTCTTCAGAGCGACAGGGACAGGCATCTTCGAAATGTCCCAACGACGTTCCGGATCTGCCACACGATCTTCTGCAGAGTCCAACTCCGGCATTGTTACGTCTTCGCTTCTGCCGACGAGGGCATTCATCGAGAATGCTGTCAACGCTGCGCGATAACGAACCGGCGGAACTCCTTTGTTAGAGCGCGTCGATCGCCGGAGGGGTTGCACCTCCACATGCGTTTCGTCGGTAGAGTGCTCCTCGGCAGAAGAGGACGACTGCTCCTCCGCGGTCGGGTCTTCTGCGACATTCTGGGCACTGAGCAACGAAGTGACCGATTTCACCGCAGGCGAAACAAGGTTTATCCTTGTTCTTCTTGGCCGATTTCTTCTTGTCATTGTAGCCGTCCTTCTGCTCTGCGGCGGAGTCATTCGTAGAAGAAGCCCATCGCCTCTGCTGCTACTGCTGCTACCGAGGTGGATGTCCCGTCGACACCCAGTTGGATTGTGGCAGAGGAAACTCCTTGCACTGCTCGATCGCAAGGGTAGATTCTTCCTCAACAATGTAGCTTGTCTGAGTGTTTTCGTCGAGGGTTTTCCGCACTTTCCGGAAACTTGATCATGCGCCGTGGATAGCTGTACTGCGATGGCAGACCCTTGACAACATGCGTCACGTAGGACGCCGTCGAGTACCGTACTCCGGTCATCCGCAAATTAGCCAGCAGTTGATGTGCACGGGTGGCAGTAGGCGGTAGCAGTCTCATACTCTGCCATCTCCAGACTTGCCAGACTCTGCTCCAACTGACAAACGTAGAGATCGTCAGTAGCCTTGTAAGTCTTCATGATGCATCGCCACGCTTGGTAGCCCGCATCCACTCGCAGACGACTCGCCTTCAACGCCATCTTCACAGCAGGCGAGGAGCGGCGCGAGATCACCATGAATGTCAGCAGCTGGGCAGAGCGGAACTGCCCGTACCGCGATGCATCCGACACAGGAGGGGCTTTCGTGGACCCGTCGACAAACCACAATCTCTAGCTGAGGTTCTATGGACTCGACCCACGACGCCAAGTCGTGCCGTCCCTCAAGGGGCCTTAGCACTACGATTTTGTCATGAGAAAACTTCAAGTAGTAGAATTCATGAGCAATCCCTCCATCCTTCGAGGCTGTCGGTAGGAAGGCAGTATAGCCGTCGGCAGCGTTGTCTACGCCGTCACGACTGCCAGAAAGGCCTTCTTCAGCAGCACTATTCTTCTTCGAGCTTGACTGATTTGCAGGGTCCCTTCCGTCGCCCACGCTTGATCCTTCACCATTCGGCGTTTCTCCTTCTCATAGAACACTGCGCGACTCTCGCACTCCGCCTTCTGCCAAACCTTCCTCGTTCTCCATGTCTCGGGAGACTTCCACTGCACGCGCCCGCGGATGATCCATCTCTCATTGAGCTTGTAACCCCATCAGCATGAAGTTGAGCTCCTTCTCTGGAAGGTCTTCATAGCGGGCTATCAAGGCAGCCTCCCGCGCATCGAGTTCATCGACCACCTCACGAACGTCCGACTCGCTGTCCGTCATATCAACAATCGAGACCTAACGTAGTAGATTTGCCCTTTATCGTTCGCGTGTTCGTTCCACGCTCACCGCACCATGCAGAGTTTACTGCTATGACGGGAGCTTCTGCGGAAGTGCCTGACGCAGATAGAGCTCTCTAGCTCTGTCGTTCTCTAAGGAGAAAGTTGCCTTCATAATTGTGTGATTTACTGAGTAGCTTTGAGAAAGCTTGAGCACACAAATTCACTAGAATCAAGATTACAAAGTATGGTACACAAGGCAAACACTAGTACTACCCCATTGAACCTCATTAAACACGGAAAAAACGTTCGCACAAGAACGTTTACATAACTACTCTAAGCTGCGCTTAGCCAAGTCAGCAATGGCAGGTGGAAATTACAGCACATGCTTAGTTGGTAATTTTTACCCACTTAGAAGTAGTTATTCTAACAGTTTCAGATATGAAACTGTTAGATGTTACGCATATTTCCGCAGTTACGAAATGTGCATCACGTGTTCAATTTCTCAATGTCGCAGGTAGATTTTGCCGTTTTCGGTCCAGATCGGTTCTGGGGTTAACTTACGAAATCGCAAATTTCTCGCGATTTCGGAACGTAGCTTCATCAGAAAAACTAAGTCCCCGTTTTTCTGTCGAAGGGGTCGCTCGCAAAAGCGAAGTCCGAGATGACTCTCTTCCACGCTTCTGCCGAATTTCGTTTCTGCCGAGGGCGTCGTCAACAGAAGAGATAACCGAATTGCCTTTTCTGTCGAACTTCTGCATAACGCAATTCTGCGCGAACAGGTTCTTGCGCCACTGTGCCCGAGGTCCTGTTGGAACGCATTTCTGCCGAGTCGCTTTTGCCGAAAGGGTCGCCCCCAGAAATGACTTCTGCGCGATACTTCTGCAGAGGACAACCCTTCTGCGAATGGCCCCTGATGCCAAATCGGCAGAGGGTCTTGTACACTCTCGTTTCTGCCAAGGCCGCTTCTACAATAGCACAGAAGTCTGTAGAAACCATCCGCAGAAAAAGCGCTGCTATTTTGCCATTCCGACAGAACCGCTTTTCTACCACCAACAAAAACTACTCTTCTGCCACTTCCCGCAGAGCCTCGCCTTGTCGACAAATCTGCTCTTCGTCAATGGGCCTTTCTGCAAGGCTCGTGCATTCAGACTTCGTTGATATGCCACTTACGCAGACTTCTGCAACCTTCGAAGGATCAGGGCTATTCTCAACCCTCTGGCGGTCAGAGGTAGAGCCACAGTTGCGGCGGTCAGGGTCAGAGCTCTGGCCGTCAGAGTCAAGGGCAGAGCTCTGGTGGTCAGAGTGCTCTAATGGTCAGAGTCAGAGATTTGGCGTCAGAGTTAGCGCTCTGGCCGTCAGAGCTCTGGCGGTCAGAGTCAGAGCTCTGGCCGTCAAAGGCAGGGCTCTGACGGTCAGAGTCAGAGATCTGGCGTTAGAGTCAGCGCTCTAGCGGTCAGAGTCAGAGCCTTGGCGGTCAGAGTCAGCGCTCTGGCGGTCAGAGTCAGAGCTCTGGCTGTCAGATAGTCAGGGCTCTGACGATCCGGGGCAAATAGAGGTCAGACGCAGAGCCCCAGCGGTCAGAGTCAGAGCTCTGGCGGTCCGAGTCAAAGATCAGGCGGTCAGAGTCAGTCCTCTGGCGGACAGAGTCAGAGCTCTGGCCGTCAAAATCAGAGCTCTGGCGGTCAGAGTCAGAGCTCTGGCCGTCAGAGTCACAGCTCTCGCAGTCAGAGTCAGAGCTCTGGCGGTCAGAGGCAGAGCCCTGGCGGTCAGAGGCAGAGCTCAAGCGGTCAGAGTCAGAGCTCTAGCGGACAGAGTCAGAGCTCTGGCCGTCAAAATCAGAGCTCTGGCGGTCAGAGTCAGAGCTCTGGCCGTCAGAGTCAAAGCTCCGGCGCTCAGAGTCAGAGCTCTGGCAGTCAGAGGCATAGCTCTGGCGGTCAGAGGCAGAGCTCTGGTGGTCAGAGTCAGAGCTCTGGCGGTCAGAGTCAGAGCTCTGGCGGACAGAGTCAGAGCTCTGGCTGTCGGAATCAGAGCTCTGTCGGGCAGAGTCAGAGATTTGGCGTCAGAGTCAGAGCTCTGGCCGTCAGAGATCTGGCGGTCAGAGTCAGAGCTCTGGCGTTCAGAGGCAGAGCTCTGGCGATCAGAGGTAGAGCTCTGCCTGTCAGATTCAGGGCTCTGGCGGTCAGAGGCAGGGCTCTGGCGGTCAGAGTCAGAGATCTGGCGTCAGAGTCAGCGCTCTGGTGGTCAGAGTCAGAGCTCTGGTGGTCAGAATCAGAGCTTTGGCGTCAGAGTCAGAGCTCTGGCCGTCAGATAGTCAGGGCTCTGACGGTCCGTGGCAAATGGAGGTCAGAGGCAGAGCTCCAGCGGTCAGAGTCAGAGCTCTGGCGGTCAGAGTCAGTGCTCTGGATGTCAGAATCCGAGCTCTGGCGGTCAAAATCAGAGCCCTGGCGGTCAGAGGCAGAGCTCTGGCGGTCAGAGTCAGAGCTCTGGCCGTCAGAGATCTGGTGGTGAGAGTCAGAGCTCTGGCGGTCAGATTCAGGGCTCTGGTGGTCAGAGTCGGAGCTGTGGCCGTCATAATCAGAGCTCTGGCGGTCAGGGGCAGAGCTCTGGCGGTCAGGGGCAGAGCTCTGGCGGTCAGGGGCAAAGCTTTGGCGGTCAGAGTCAGAGCTCTGGCCATCAGAGTCAGAGCTATGGCCGTCAAAGTCAGAGCTTTGGCGGTCAGAGTCAGAGATTTGGCCGTCAGAGTCAGAGCTCTAGAGGTCAGAGTCAGAGCTCAGGCTGGAAGTTTCAGAGCTCTGATAGTCAGATTCAGAGCTCTGGCGGTTAGAGTCAGAGCTTTGGTGGTCAAAGTCCGAGCTCTGGTAGTCAGAGTCAGAGCTCTGGCGGTCAGAGTCAGAGCTCTGGCCCTCAAAATCAGAGCTCTGGCGGTCAGAGGCAGAGCTCTGGCGGTCAGAGGCAGAGCTCTGGCGTCAGAGTCAGAGCTCTGGCCGTCAGAGCTCTGGCGGTCAGAGGCAGAGCTCTGGCGTCAGAGTCAGAGCTCTGGCCGTCAGAGCTCTGGCGGTCAGAGTCAGAGCTCTGGTGGTCAGAGTCAGAGCTCTGGTGGTCAGAGTCAGAGCTCTGGCCGTCAGAGTCAGAGCTCTGGCCGTCAAAAGCAGAGCTCTGGCGGTCAGGGGCAGAGCTCTAGCGGTCAGAGCTATGGCCGTCAGAGTCAGAGCTTTAGCGGTCAGCGTCAGAGCTCAGGTGGGAACTTTCAGAGCTCTGAGAGTCAGATTCAGAGCTCTGGCGGTCAGAGTCAGAGCTCTGGCGGTCAGAGGCAGAGCTCTGGTGGTCAAAGTCAGAGCTCTGGCGGTCAGAGGCAGAGCTCTGGTGGTCAAAGTCAGAGCTCTGCCGGTCAGAGGCAGAGCTCTGGCTGTCAGAGTCAGAGCTCTGGCCGACAGATTCAGAGCTATGGCCGTCAGAGTCAGAGCTCTGGCCGTTAACATCAGAGCTCTGGCGGTCAGGGGCAGAGCTCTGGCGGTCAGAGTCAAAGCTCTGGCCGTCAAAATCAGAGCTCTGGCGGGACGTTTCAGAGCTCTGGCCGTCAGATTCAGAGCTCTGGCGGTTAGAATCAGAGCTCTGGCGGTCAGAGGCAGAGCTCTGGCGGTCAGAGTCAGAGATTTGGCGTCAGAGTCAGAGCTCTGGCCGTCAGAGCTTTGGCGTTCAGAGGCAGAGCTCTGGCGATCATTGTCAGAGCTCTGCCTGTCAGAGTCAGAGCTCTGGCGGTCAGATTCGGGGCTCTGGTCGTCAGAGTCAGAGCTCTGGCAGTCAAAAATCAGAGCTCTGGCGGTCAGGGGCAGAGCTCTGGCAGTCAGGGGCAGAGCTCTGGCGGTCAGAGTCAGCGCTCTGGCCGTCAAAATCAGAGCTCTGGCGGTCAGGGGCAGAGCTCTGGCAGTCAGAGTCAGAGCTTTGCCGTCAGAGTCAGAGCTCTGTAAGAGATAGGCTGCAATTCGGTTGGCACAACTTTGTGTGTTGGCACTTTGTTGGTTTTAGGGATACGCATATAGGTTAGGTTGGGTGTAGCTATGTTTTCATCCCCAACCTATCCCAACCCAATCTATCCCAAATCCCCTCGATTTGGGAGGATTCTCTTGGGATTCCCTCCGATTCTCCCTTATCCCTTCTCATCCTCTCAGATGCTAGGTACTTAAGGGTGTATGCTCTTGCTCATTCTATCAATGAAGTTCTCAGTCTCTGATAAGCTCTGGCCGACAGAGTTAGAGCTATGGCCGTCAGAGTCAGAGCTCTGGCTGTCAGAGTCAGAGCTCTGGCGGGAAGTTTCAGAGCTCTGGCCATCAGATTCAGAGCTCTGGCGGTTAGAGTCAGAGCTCTGGCGGTCAAAGTCAGAGCTCTGGCGGTCAAAGTCAGAGCTCTGGCGGTCAGAGGCAGAGCTCTGGCGGTCAGAGTCAGAGATTTGGCGTCAGAGTCAGCGCTCTGGCCGTCAGAGTCAGAGCTCTGGCGGGAAGTTTCAGAGCTCTGGCCGTCAGATTCAGAGCTCTGGCGGTTAGAGTCAGAGCTCTGGAGGTCAAAGTCAGAGCTCTGGCGGTCAAAGTCAGAGCTCTGGCGGTCAGAGGCAGAGCTCTGGCGGTCAGAGTCAGAGATTTGGCGTCAGAGTCAGCGCTCTGGCCGTCAGAGTCACAGCTCTGGCCGTCAAAATCAGAGCTCTGGCGGTCAGGGGCAGAGCTCTGGCAGTCAGAGTCAGAGCTCTGACAGTCAGAGTCAGAGCTCTGCCGGGAAGTTTCACAGCTCTGGCCGTCAGAGTCAGAGCTCTGGCGGTAAGTGTCAGAGCTCTGGTGGTCAGAGTCAGAGCTCTGGCGGTCAGAGTCAGAGCTCTGTCCCAGGGACTGGTGCGGGGAGAAAAAGCACTGGGGGAAGG
This sequence comes from Closterium sp. NIES-67, assembly GCA_027943415.1. NCBI lineage: Eukaryota > Viridiplantae > Streptophyta > Zygnematophyceae > Desmidiales > Closteriaceae > Closterium > Closterium sp. NIES-67. Next base: position 238,935 of record BQMB01002032.1, read on the forward strand.
AGATCCAGCTTGTTAGGTCAGGGCTTGCCGAGCAGAAGACATATGCAGAAAGCAAAAGATACGTTGACGAGAACCAAAACATTCATAACAACAAGGACGTCTGCAAGAAGCAAGTGCGATAACGAGGGTGCACCATGTGAAATACAGTGCAGAGTTTTAAAAAGAGAGAGAGAAAGGGCGATGGTAGCCCAGGGCGCCAGGACATCAAGCTAGCACGCGAGGGGGACAAGGTAAGAGAGGGACGTGGGCATGAGGATGAATGCGTTTCTACCCCCTGCAACTCAAGCATGAGCCCTACTGCCCCAGTGCCACGGGCTACCATCGCCACGCGCCCATCACCCCAAGATAAACTTTTGGTTCCCTTTCATTTTGCATACAAGCAAAGCGAGCAGCCGTGGAGGGAATAAGCAGCATTGACAGGAAATAAGCAAGGGTTGACTGAGGAGAATGAAGATTGGGAAGGGGTAATAGGGAACGTAGCCGTAGGGGTGGGAGTTGCACCACGGCGCCATGGCTGCAGCACGCGCTCCCACCAGCCGCACTCACGGGGCACACCACTTTGCGGAGGTTGTCCACAGTCGCAGGTGCTGCATGGGAGGTGCAGAGGGAGGAACGGCAGGGGGGAAGAGGGTAAGGGACAATTGAAAGGAGAAACGGCGGGGGAGTGAGTGCTGAAGCAAATGAGATAGAAAGTGACGACACTCGAAAGCAGTGGATAAAAGAATGAGCATGGAATGACTTGATCCCCCCTGGTTGTGGCTGGATTGTCGGTCTTCGATAGTCGGCCTTGCATTGCCGCTGCTCTAGTGTTGCTGGAGGAGCGGATGAGGCTAGAGGGTGTGTTGGGAGCTGCAGGCCTCACCAGGGACCATACCACATCTCGCAGCCACCATGCTCACATCATGGCGCTTGCCTCTATCACCTGGAGTGGGTCCCGAGGTGAGAGCACTGGCAGCCAGAGGAGGAGGAGTGACAGGTGAGTGAGAGGAGGAGGAGAGCTGTAGGGGTGTGGAAAGGTCGGTGCCGGGCGTTCCACCTCCCCTTGTGTGCTCCCAGTAGCCGCACTCCCAGCAGCAGCACTCCCATCAGCCGCACTCTATCCAGCCACACTCTCTCCAGCCGCACTCCTTCCAACCGCACTCCCTCCAGCCGCACTCCCTCCAACCGCACTCCCTCCAGCCGCACCTGCAAGCCTTCAGCGCATGGGGAGTGCAGTGGTCAGCAGGGCATGCAGGGGGCAGTCACACGCCTGTGGCTGCCAGCCGTGCGTCATCCCACTGCCCTCCATCTCGCGCCAGGCAGGCACAGCACAGCACAGGGCGAGCCGGCCGTGGATCGAGAAAGGGTGCTGCTGCTGCTGCTGCTGCTGCTGCTGCTAATGGTGATGGTGTAGCTGATGGTGATGGTGCTGCTGGTTGGGCCTCTGCAGCTCTGCTGCGCGCACTCCCTTTTGCCTGGGACAAGGGACTGGTGCGGGGAGAAAAAACACTGGGGGAAGGAGATCCAGTTTGTTAGGTCAAGGCGTGCCAAGCAAAAGACACATGCAGAAAGCAAAAGATACGTTGACGGAAACCGAAACATTCATAACAACAAGGACGTTAGCAAGCGAGATAACGAGTATGCATCATTTGAAACACATTGCAGAGTTTTAAAAAGAGAGAGCGAGAAACGGCGGTGGTAGCCCAGGGCGCCGGGACATCAAGCTAGCACGCGAGGGGGACTAGGTAAGAGAGGGACGCGTGCATGAGGATGAATGCGTTTCTACCCCCTGCAACTCTAGCATGAGCCCTACTGCCTCAGTGCCACGGGCTACGATCGCCACGCACCCATCACCCCAAGATACACTTTTGTTCCCTTTCATTTTGCATACAAGCAAAGCGAGCAGCCATGGAGGGAATAAGCACTGTTGACAGGAAATAAGCAAGCGTTGACTGAGGAAAATGAAGATTGGGAAGGGGTAAGAGGGAACTTAGCCGTAGGGGTGGCAGTTGCACCATGGCACCACGGCAGCAGCACGCGCCATGGTGAGAGCATTGGCAGCCAGAGGAGGAGGAGGGACAGAAGGGAGGAGGAGGAGAGAAGGAGGGGTGTGGAGCACTCCCAACAGCCGCACTCCCAGCAGCTGCACTCCGACCAGCCACATTCCCTCCAGCCACACCCGCAAGCCTTCAGCGCGTGGGGGAGTGCAGTGGTTAGCAGGGCGAACAGGAGGCACTCACACCGCTGTGTCTGCCAGCTGTGCGTCATCCCACTACCCTCCCTCCATGGCGAGGTGGGAGAAAAGGTTCCTATGCGATGGATGGATGGATGACAGCAGCAAGGTCGCATCCCTCCTTCTGCCTGCTGCCTGCCTCCCATCACTAAGCAGTGATTGGACCTGCACCAACCAGCAAGCACAAGACAGAAGACAGAATGAGACTCGGCCAAGGGAGGCGTGAACTAGTAACCATGACAAGGCGTGGCAAGGGCAGTTGCTGAAGGCTGCACCATAGTTTTTACCTGCAAGGAGGTGCAGAAAGCCTATTACCATATAAGGTGCTGCGGAGGAAGAAGCAGCAGCAGCAGCAGCAGCAGCAGCACCACCACCACCACCACCACAACCATCGCCGTAGTAGCGCCATCACCAGCAGTAGTAGCGCCCTCCCCTCCTCCCCTTCCTCCAGTCAGCCCTCCTCCCCAAGATACACTTTGGTTCCCTTTCATTTTGCATACAAGCAAAGCGAGCAGCCATGGAGGGAATAAGCAGCGTTGACAGGAAATAAGCAAGCGTTGACTGAGGAAAATGAAGATTGGGAAGGGGTAAGAGGGAACTTAGCCGTAGGGGTGGCAGTTGCACCATGGCACCACGGCAGCAGCACGCGCCATGGTGAGAGCATTGGCAGCCAGAGGAGGAGGAGGGACAGAAGGGAGGAGGAGGAGAGAAGGAGGGGTGTGGAGCACTCCCAACAGCCGCACTCCCAGCAGCTGCACTCCGACCAGCCACACTCCCTCCAGCCACACCCGCAAGCCTTCAGCGCGTGGGGGAGTGCAGTGGTTAGCAGGGCGAACAGGAGGCACTCACACCGCTGTGTCTGCCAGCTGTGCGTCATCCCACTACCCTCCCTCCATGGCGAGGTGGGAGAAAAGGTTCCTATGCGATGGATGGATGGATGACAGCAGCAAGGTCGCATCCCTCCTTCTGCCTGCTGCCTGCCTCCCATCACTAAGCAGTGATTGGACCTGCACCAACCAGCAAGCACAAGACAGAAGACAGAATGAGACTCGGCCAAGGGAGGCGTGAACTAGTAACCATGACAAGGCGTGGCAAGGGCAGCTGCTGAAGGCTGCACCATAGTTTTTACCTGCAAGGAGGTGCAGAAAGCCTATTACCATATAAGGTGCTGCGGAGGAAGAAGCAGCAGCAGCAGCAGCAGCACCACCACCACCACCACAACCATCGCCGTAGTAGCGCCATCACCAGCAGCAGTAGCGCCCTCCCCTCCTCCCCTTCCTCCAGTCAGCCCTCCTCCCCAAGATACACTTTGGTTCCCTTTCATTTTGCATACAAGCAAAGCGAGCAGCCATGGAGGGAATAAGCAGCGTTGACAGGAAATAAGCAAGCGTTGACTGAGGAAAATGAAGATTGGGAAGGGGTAAGAGGGAACTTAGCCGTAGGGGTGGCAGTTGCACCATGGCACCACGGCAGCAGCACGCGCCATGGTGAGAGCATTGGCAGCCAGAGGAGGAGGAGGGACAGAATGGAGGAGGAGGAGAGAAGGAGGGGTGTGGAGAACTCCCAACATCCGCACTCCCAGCAGCTGCACTCCGACCAGCCACACTCCCTCCAGCCACACCCGCAAGCCTTCAGCGTGTGGGGGAGTGCAGTGGTTAGCAGAGCGAACAGGAGGCACTCACACCGCTGTGTCTGCCCGCTGTGCGTCATCCCACTACCCTCCCTCCATGGCGAGGTGGGAGAAAAGGTTCCTATGCGATGGATGGATGGATGACAGCAGCAAGGTCGCATCCCTCCTTCTGCCTGCTGCCTGCCTCCCATCACTAAGCAGTGATTGGACCTGCACCAACCAGCAAGCACAAGACAGAAGACAGAATGAGACTCGGCCAAGGGAGGCGTGAACTAGTAACCATGACAAGGCGTGGCAAGGGCAGTTGCTGAAGGCTGCACCATAGTTTTTACCTGCAAGGAGGTGCAGAAAGCCTATTACCATATAAGGTGCTGCGGAGGAAGAAGCAGCAGCAGCAGCAGCAGCAGCAGCACCACCACCACCACCACCACAACCATCGCCGTAGTAGCGCCATCACCAGCAGTAGTAGCGCCCTCCCCTCCTCCCCTTCCTCCAGTCAGCCCTCCTCCCCAAGATACACTTTGGTTCCCTTTCATTTTGCATACAAGCAAAGCGAGCAGCCATGGAGGGAATAAGCAGCGTTGACAGGAAATAAGCAAGCGTTGACTGAGGAAAATGAAGATTGGGAAGGGGTAAGAGGGAACTTAGCCGTAGGGGTGGCAGTTGCACCATGGCACCACGGCAGCAGCACGCGCCATGGTGAGAGCATTGGCAGCCAGAGGAGGAGGAGGGACAGAAGGGAGGAGGAGGAGAGAAGGAGGGGTGTGGAGCACTCCCAACAGCCGCACTCCCAGCAGCTGCACTCCGACCAGCCACACTCCCTCCAGCCACACCCGCAAGCCTTCAGCGCGTGGGGGAGTGCAGTGGTTAGCAGGGCGAACAGGAGGCACTCACACCGCTGTGTCTGCCAGCTGTGCGTCATCCCACTACCCTCCCTCCATGGCGAGGTGGGAGAAAAGGTTCCTATGCGATGGATGGATGGATGACAGCAGCAAGGTCGCATCCCTCCTTCTGCCTGCTGCCTGCCTCCCATCACTAAGCAGTGATTGGACCTGCACCAACCAGCAAGCACAAGACAGAAGACAGAATGAGACTCGGCCAAGGGAGGCGTGAACTAGTAACCATGACAAGGCGTGGCAAGGGCAGCTGCTGAAGGCTGCACCATAGTTTTTACCTGCAAGGAGGTGCAGAAAGCCTATTACCATATAAGGTGCTGCGGAGGAAGAAGCAGCAGCAGCAGCAGCAGCACCACCACCACCACCACAACCATCGCCGTAGTAGCGCCATCACCAGCAGCAGTAGCGCCCTCCCCTCCTCCCCTTCCTCCAGTCAGCCCTCCTCCCCAAGATACACTTTGGTTCCCTTTCATTTTGCATACAAGCAAAGCGAGCAGCCATGGAGGGAATAAGCAGCGTTGACAGGAAATAAGCAAGCGTTGACTGAGGAAAATGAAGATTGGGAAGGGGTAAGAGGGAACTTAGCCGTAGGGGTGGCAGTTGCACCATGGCACCACGGCAGCAGCACGCGCCATGGTGAGAGCATTGGCAGCCAGAGGAGGAGGAGGGACAGAATGGAGGAGGAGGAGAGAAGGAGGGGTGTGGAGAACTCCCAACATCCGCACTCCCAGCAGCTGCACTCCGACCAGCCACACTCCCTCCAGCCACACCCGCAAGCCTTCAGCGTGTGGGGGAGTGCAGTGGTTAGCAGAGCGAACAGGAGGCACTCACACCGCTGTGTCTGCCCGCTGTGCGTCATCCCACTACCCTCCCTCCATGGCGAGGTGGGAGAAAAGGTTCCTATGCGATGGATGGATGGATGACAGCAGCAAGGTCGCATCCCTCCTTCTGCCTGCTGCCTGCCTCCCATCACTAAGCAGTGATTGGACCTGCACCAACCAGCAAGCACAAGACAGAAGACAGAATGAGACTCGGCCAAGGGAGGCGTGAACTAGTAACCATGACAAGGCGTGGCAAGGGCAGTTGCTGAAGGCTGCACCATAGTTTTTACCTGCAAGGAGGTGCAGAAAGCCTATTACCATATAAGGTGCTGCGGAGGAAGAAGCAGCAGCAGCAGCAGCAGCAGCAGCAGCAGCAGCAGCACCACCACCACCACAACCATCGCCGTAGTAGCGCCATCACCAGCAGCAGTAGCGCCCTCCCCTCCTCCCCTTCCTCCAGTCAGCCCTCCTCCCATTCTCTCCCCCCATCCAGGAATCTCGGGATTCGGGCGTCTTTCCCTTTGCAGGCGGCTGAGAGTAACCCGCCGCTTGCACTCTCTGCTGCTCTGCTGCCGTTGGGCCTGGGACAAGGGAATGGGTTGGGGAGAGATGCACGAAACCGAACGCATGAAGGAAGTGCGAGCAAGCAGGCGAGGAAGTGCACCATGTGAAACGGGGTACGGGGTACAAAAACAGGAAAGGCATCTCAGCACGGGAGGGGTTGAGAGCTTCGCCAGAGGCGCAAGGCGCACGGCAGCGAGGCAGCGAGCTAGCACGCGAGGGGGACTAGGTAAGAGAGGGACGCGGGCATGAGTATGAATGCGTTTCTACCCCCTGCAACTCTAGTATGAGCTCCACTGCCCCAGTGCCACGGGCTACCATCGCCAAACACCAATACTATCCCACTCAGATCTTACCCCCTCCCATGCGAAAGTGCCACGGGCCATCGTAAGCAGGCAAAGATACAGGAAAGTGGAAAGGACGAGGAGGGGGGTTGGGAAGTGAACTTAGCTGCACGGGTGGCAGTTGCGAGCGCCAGCAGCAGCAGAGGCAGGTTTGCTCCAGCGGCAGCCGCGCCAGCACCTCCCGCACCAGCAGTCACCGCGCACCAGGTGGCTGTCGTCCATCGCCTTGCATCCCGAGTTGCGTAACTGCCGCGTCCTCCGAGCACGAACTGCCACCTTCGCCCTTCGTCCTTCGAAGCACGTTCGCCATACGTCGCCGTCTTGCTGATGACCGCCAATTGTCGCTGTCTTGCGAATGAGCGTGAGATGTCGCAGTTTCGCGAGTGACCGTCAGGAGTCACCGTCGGTGAAAATTTGGAGACGGCGTCTCGTGAGTGACCGTCAGAAGTCGCCATCTCGCGAGTGACCATCGAAGCCGCCGTCTAGCTGATGACCGTGACTAGTCGCCGTGTTGGGAATGATCGTCGGAGTCGCCGTCAGTAGTAGCGAGTGACCGTCAGAAGTCGCCGAACCGCGAATGGCCGTCAGACATCGCCGTCTCGCAAGTGACCGTCAGAGGTCGCCGTCTCGCGGATAACCGTCAGAAGTCGCCGTCTCGCAAATAACCGTCGCGATTTCGCGAATGACAGTCAGAAGCTGCCGTCTCGCTAATGGGCGCCAGAATTTGTCGTCTCGCGAGTGACCGCCAAACAGCCAGCATCGTCGCTGTATTGCAAAAGACACGTTCCGCTAATCACCAGGAAGCTCGTCAGAGGCACCCGCCGTTTTGAAAAAGCTCGTCAGAGGCACGTTCCGCTTATCACCGTCAGAAATAGAAGTTTCGAGAAAGGCTGTCAGAAGTCATGATAAGTCGCCGTCAGAAGCCGCCAGCGTTGCCGTCACCGCCGTCGTCTGTGCCTTGGCCGTGCGAAAAAGAGCTTTCGTCGTCACCGGAGACGAATTCCGCAAATCTTGGTCGGCAGACGAATCTATTACGAGCCAGCTACAACCAACCATCTCGGAAAGTCGTCCGTCATGGTCTTAGGATTGCTCAACATGTTGCCGCTCAAAATGACTACAGTGACGCTGCTCCGGTTAAGTAGAATAGAGATGCTCTGATTGACTCTCGCATATTGTCACTGCGGAAGACTATAATATTTTAACTCCAGATGCCGGAAAAGGAGTTGCGCCCGACTAGAATAGACTCTCCAAATGTCTGGAATAGAGTTTCTCGGAGTGACTACATACGATCTTACACCTGTCAATGATGGTATGGCAGGCTACAGAAGCCATGGGTTCCGAGGAAACCGTCGCGGTCATCCCCCTCAGAAGACGCTGTCGCGATAGTCACCGTCGGAAAACGCTGCCGAATAAGTAGAATAGCGCTGCGCAAGCTCTAATTTTATAGAATGAAGATGCTCCGTATGATTAAGTGCGCGAATGGCGGTGGATAAGGTTACTGGTTGGTGAGGGATGGCTGAGTCAGCCACGGATTGCGAAGAAACGAGCTGAGCCGACAGACTGGACGAAAGCTGCGTTACTATGCTTAAAATAAGAGCTTAAGATTTAAACTGCAATTTCAAGATAATAAGCGGTTGATTATGGCATGTCAGGCGACAGCCATAGATACGAGGTAACGAGCCAAACGTCGTGAAGTCTCTGAGCGGATCTCAACTTAGGGGAGGAGGAATGGTATTTCAGGAAATCTTGAGATGGAATTTAGGAAATACAAATTGAGTCAGTGCAGCAAGAGGAGTTCATGATCAGATCAGTTCGGTGGAAAGAGAGAGATTCAGAACGGTGAAAAGGGATTCCCAGGAGCAAAAGGTGAAAAAAGTTTCAGGCAAGGGAGTGGAGATGAAGCAGCAGGATGCTTGAAAAGCCGAGGCGGCGTAGAGGGATCTCCCCCCTCTGGGCTGTCGGCAGTTCGGCGGACTGATCCTGCTCAAATCGTTTTCGGAAAACGTTTCGCAAGCATGAGTTACTTGTTCGCCTGCAGAAAACGATTGTGCGACAATGATAACCGCGTTTCGCGAGCTGTTCTGGAAATTCCCGCAGCGCGGAAGCCGCAGCTTGGGTGTTTGGGCGGGACCGCCTCAGGGATGTTTGCGCAACTGACAGTAACCTGATTGGCGGAATGAATCTTGTGACAGCACATGTATGCATGGTTTCAGCTCGATCGGACGGCTGTGCACATCCCGATGGGAACAATTTCAGCACAATGTCGCGTTGGGGTTCCTACCTGATGTTTCGAGCCCGACCATATGTCAGTTGAGTCAGCCGCCGCAACCTTGAATCGAAACTTGAAAGGTTGAGTACACTTGGACACTCCCAGCAACACACACAAATACCGTAAACGCCCGGATATATGACCCTAGGGTCTTTTTTCGTTAAATACTACAAAAAAATGGGGGTGAGTCTATTAAGGAAACATGGAATTACAATACCCGGGACCTTTCTCGTTTTATAGGGGATTCATTTATTTAAAGCGTGTATCAGACCCCGTTTCGAAATGCGTCCATGCTATCGCAGATGTTGATAGATTTTTGCCTCTACCAGAGCGAATTCCACATCGACAGCTGTGTAGCTGGATTTGGACACCCTGGAGCTCAACTCAAGGCTGCAGCCAATAGGAAATGCAGGTGGCGGCAGCATTTACACTCATGAGAGAAGATTCCACTGGAATCGACCAACTCCCATCTTCGATACCGTCAAGATGATATGCAACGCTGGCATGCAGACTTGACAGACATCGACGTCCAGGGTCTCTACTCTGCCGCATCGACGGCCGAGAGAAAAGATTCCTGGTCTTGTGGCGGGGCACAACTGAAGTGGTCCCATGCGTCTGCGTCGAGGGTGCGGGAGGAGTGCTTCCCTCCCACGACTCTCTTGCCTTGAACGTGGGGGGCTTTTGGAGGGAACGAGACTAGAGTCACGTCCAGCTCGCTCGCCATCTCTCACGGGCCTTGCTGGCTAATGCTTGCAATCTACCAAGCCGTCTTCACTCAGGCACATCGTTCTCTCGCTCACAGAGCTGTCGCTTTCTGCGACTCGTACGCCAGTATCGTCGTCTGGATTTATGGCACCCATGTCGTGGGATCCTGGTGTAAATTCGCGACTGTCGGCACCAACTTAGCTCAGCCTCCAGCGCAATGCCTCCAGTGACCAGGAGTGGGCTTGCGGCCATTATCAAGGGCCATAACCCACGCTCACAGACGCTTGACCGATGGGTTTATGCCGCACCAGCGCCTCCCGCTCCTCCCGCACCTCCGGCGCCGCCAGCGCCACCTGCCCCGCCAGCGCCGCCGGCGCCTCCCAACCTTCCTTTGGCCTTGCGTTATCGTGACCAAGACTGGCCCGATCCTTGCGCGAATTTCGACGGCGTCTTCGACGAGAGCGATGCCGAGGATGCGACGGGCGTGGGTGCTGCCGATAACTCCGTTGAAGTTGAAAACATGTCTGACGACGGCGAGCCCCAGATTCCTATCCCCTCTTACCCGACTGGACGCAGGTCACGCGAGGACTGGGAGGTTAACCACGACGCATCCCCCCCCTCGCCAAGGTCCCGCGCCTCGAAAGGTCTTCAGCGCGCGAGAACCGTGAAGGAGAAGCTGGCGTGGTTGGAATACATGGATGCTAACCAGCTCTCCACTCGTGCCACCGCTAAAAAGGCGGGTGTCCAGCCTATTTGCGTGCGCAGGTGGATCAAAGATCGCCCGCGACTCGAGAAAGCTGCGACCTGCCGTAAGCGGCTCCATGGCGGCGGGCAACGGTCGCTGTACGCAGACATGGAAATTTGGGTATTCAGGAAGCTGCTACATCATCGGACCCTCGGGCTTCCCGTGTCGGTCAACCTCATCCGTCGCTGGAGCCTGAACTACATGGCCAAGAACCACCCATCAGTCGACTAGAAGGCGTCTTCTCGATGGTCTCAGCGCATGCGTGCACGGTGGGGTCTGTCAGTAAGGGTAAAGACTAAGATTGGCCAACGCCTGGCCGACGGTGAGTTCACCACTCGAATTCGACTTCTCTCCTCGGTTTAATATTGCACGTGTTTTCCATGCTGCTACTGCATCTTTCGCTTCTGTCCTTGTGCAACGGCCTAATGCTTACTCGTCTTCCGTCCTTCCCCGTGCCTCCCATGTCTGGCAGATATCAAGCCGAAGGCCCAGAGTTTCTGGCGTTTCTGCCGCAAGCATATATTCAACAGGGCCATCCCCAACACCCTCATGATCAACGCCGACCAGACGGCGTTATTCCTGGAAATGCCAACCGAGCGCACGATCGAGCACAGGGGTATCAAAACCGTGCACGTCAGGACCGCCGGTTACGAAAAAGAGCGTGTAACCGTCATGCTGGCATGCACGGCTGCGGGCCAGAAGCTGCCCGCGTACGTCGTCTTCAAGCGCGTCCGCCCGCCTTCCATCCCAGTCCCATCGAGTAAGTCGACGCGTTTTTTGTTACCATGCGGGGTCGACATGTTCTTCATTTCATGACAACGCCATGCGTCCTAATTTTAATGTTGCTTTTCTTGTCTGCACATATGTCATCATCCGTGCGCAGCCGAGAGGTTGGATGGACGAGCATATGGTGCAGGACTGGATAACCCGAGTCCTTGCACCACATGTCGCTCCCCAGCCTGGGAGGCCTCGCCCCGCCAGCCTGGTCGTGCTCGACTCGTTTCGGGGCCACTTGACGGAGGGAGTCAAGCAGACTATGCGCCTGTTCAAGATGACTCCCGCCATCATTCCAGCTGGGTGCACCTCGGTTCTACAGCCTCTCGATGTGTGTGTGTTCAAGTCATTCAAAGCTTCCGTGCGGGCAGAGTATGAAGATTGGTTCGCCACTGTCGGCGTCAACACTTTCACCAGAGCCGGTGAGAATGCGCAAATCCATATGCTCACAGTCAAGCACCACTCATGAGATACTTACACTTGATGTGTTTTCAACAAGTACTAACGCACTCCTCTTTAATCCCCTCCCCCGCACTGTAGGGAACCTGAAGAAGCCTCCCCCCGAGGAGGTTATTCGCTGGGTGGGAAGATCTTGGGCGAAGGTGCCAGTGGCGCTTATCCAGAAAGCGTTCAAAGTCACCGGCATCTCCAACGCACTGGATGGTTCGGAGGACCATATGATCCTCCGCCATCTCAAGCAGCAGGCCCCTGACGAAGTCGACGCCAACGACGATGTCGACGCGGCGGGGGCGGATGGCGACAAAACCGCTGTCCCGCAGAACGCTGACGAGGATGAAGACGATGCTTCCGACGACGACAATGGTGGTGCAGACGTCGACGACGAGCCGTTGCCGGACCCTGCGGAGCCTGAAGACATTCTGGCATGCGACCCGTTTCAAGACTTGGCGGAAGAGCCACCAGCGTCAGTCGCTGAACCAGAACATGCTACTGACGCATTCGAGCCACTGCCTCACATGACGCTGGCACAACGCATCTGTGCCATGAAGGAAGATTATGGCGACTCTAGTGCTGAAGATACTGACGACGACCACGAGGATGAAGAGCCAGAGCCTGTAACGTGCGGCAACTACGAGTGGGCGTGGAAGATGATGTAGGCGTAGAGGGTATTCCGACAGTCTTGTGTAGCCCGCTGAATATGTAGCAGCGGTATGTGGTAGTGCAATAATCTCGTGTTTTAGGTGCTGACTGGTTCCCTAACTAAGTGTGTCATGTACCAGTAGGAAGTTGTTATTGTAGTGCACAATTTTAGGCTTGAATTCATGAAAAAAACCAAGTAGGGGGGTCCAAACCCATCTACAGCCTTTAGGGAGGGTCTTGTTAGTCGATGGCCATAATAAAAGACCTACCCGCCAAAAACACCCTATGGGTCTTCAATAAAACCGGTCTTATATCCGGGCGTTTACGGTAGTAGGATTTCAGCGTAACGGTAGTAGTGGCTAACTCAAGTGAATACGTGCAATAAAGAAGATCCATCTGTATCGAATGGGTAAGTTAAACTTCATGACTATATTTGAACCTTCATAACACCATTTGTGAATGGCAGCAAACATACCAATCACAAAATAATGTACTTCAAACTCTTTTTCTAACCATATGTCAATAAGGAGGATGTGATTCCTATCGTACTCTTGTGTGACGTGCTCCGCTCACAGTAACAACTGTCGCCATGCGCCTGAGTTTGCGAAGTAGGCAAGGGAAGCTGTCCAGCACGGAACCTGTGGCGTGGCTGTGGGTGCGAGTGGAACATATGTCCACACCGCGTCGCCCACAATCCCCGAGGAGGAATGCGGCAAGCCAGCAACATAGCCGTGTGGAAGGCTCAAAATATTTTACCGGTAAAGCACCGCGCCCTAGAGTTGCTTGCGAAAGTTTGCTTCGCTCACAGCCGTGTCGCACGCGGGAGAGCATTTAGAGAAATTCTCCATGCGGAGGGCGACCAAGGGTGTGCCGCCTGCCAGAGCCTGCCCAAAACACGAAAGTGGAGGAGATTCGGGGCTATGACAAAAGATTTACGTGCACGAAGCGCCAATAGGCAAGCCGAAGGCAGGAGCAAAATTGATCAAATTGGATTCCTTTCGCGTAACGTGGTGACTTTGGGGTGCGGCGAGTTCGCACGCATGCCGCTTCGTTTCGCGTAAGTGAATTAGTTTTTTCTCCGCGCCTGAGCCAGTCGCCCTCGCCGTCGCCCGACCAGGATCTTGCTCGTCATGCGAAATCTCTCCCGAGCAACACGCACCAAGCTGCGCCCAGTGGGGTGTGAGAGACAGCCATAGATCCCAGTTGGTCACGCGACGCCAGCTTCAGATACTCACACCAGCGCCCCCGCCTCTTTGCCTTGCCTCACACAAGCCGCAGGGCTCATGTAAGTTGTATTCAGAGGAGTATCTCGACTCTCGAGGCAAGTTCCTTATTGCCAAGACGAGCCAACCTCGCGAGGAGCAGTATTCGACAAGGAATCGAGGGACCATCTATCCGCCATCTCAAGTCCTCAACTCGGATGTTTTATCTCCATTGCAGCCATTCCATTCTGATTCATTTCGCTACAGCCGTAGAAGCTAGATTGACAAGGCAAAATAGCTGGAACAGAAACGACCCGTTGACGTCATTCCCGTGGCATCCAGCGAGCCAGCAGGTTTTATTAGCCAGCAGGGTTTATTCGCCTTCCGTGATTGCAATACTGGTAGACCAAACAGAGTGCTTATTATTAGCGTCCTTCTTCTCGGTCGCCATACCCTTCGAGTCCTTCCGAAATAGTTGTGTTTTCTAATACCCGACACCCGTGAAGCCACCTCGACACCCGTGAAGCCACCTAGTAGTAGCAGAATAATAGCCTGCACTGCCTGTAAGGGTCATTGACTCTCGCCATTCGGCTTCGTAAAAACGTCGCCAGGGTGCTGCGACGCCACTCCAAAGATCGCACAGCGACGCATAACCAATGGCCGGGTCGTCTTCGTCAACTGAGTGGATGTGGGGCGGAAGCGGTGACTTCTGCGACGAGGAGTTCACGGACGACAGCGATCGCAGCGGTCGCAGCAGTTACTATTCCGTCGACGAGGAGCGAGCGCCGTGGGGGGGGCAGGTGAGAGAGACGAGCAATCAGCCGGATCTTGGCGCAGACTGAGTGTTCCCTAAGCGAATCAGTCACAGCCATGACGGATATTACTCTGCTCAAAGACCGTTCTACTACCACCACCCAATTAGCCACCCCGTGCTTGGCCCAGTCAGAGGCCCACCCAGGCAGTTAGTAGAACGATCGATCGAGAGTCACGGATTTGGAGTTGATACGTGGGTTCCTCGTTGGACGGTGCAGAATCCTCGTTGGCGAATAGAGATCAGATCAACGACGATACTTCCGTCGGACTAATCTTCCAGGCGCCTCAAAACTAGACTCGTTGGTGAATAGAGAGCCGACCCGCCCGAGACCTTCGTCGGAATAATCTAGCCGGGTTATCCCCCGTCCCCTCTAGCGGGATAGCTCCCCACTGGGCTCTGCTTCCCCTGCCCCTTGGGGGAACGACACCGCATTACCATCGCGAGCGCGACGCTCATCTCTGCGTACCTTCCCCCCGCCTCCCCTTGCCCGTCCGCCCCCGTTCTCTGCCCCCGTTCTCTGCCCCCGTTCCCTCCGCCCGTTCTCTCCGCCCGTTCTCTCCGCCCGTTCTCCCCCGTCCGTGTTCGCGCGCAGGCGGAGACGGTACTGACCACCCACGGGCCGCTCCGCGTGACGGTGTGCGGGAACCGGTCGCTGCCGCCGCTCGTCACCTACCACGACATCGGCTTGAACCGTCAGTTTTTCTCTCCGCCACGCTCCCCACCCGCACCACGGCCACCGCCCGCACTGCGCTCACCACCCGCACCACGGCCACCGCCCGCACTACGCTTACCACCCGCACTACGCTTACCACCCGCACTACGCTCACCACCCAAACCGCCCGCACTGCCCGCATATCCCACACCACCCCCACCACTTGCACCGCCAGCACCACTCGCCGGAAGTTGCGACTAGTCCCTGTCCCTTCCCCTTCGGCTCCCGGTCTCTTTCATCTCGTTATCCATTTGTCTCCCTCCTCCCGCCTTCCCCCCTTCTCACTCCGCTCCGCCCCCTCCTATCTCCCGCCCGCCCCGAATCCCAACCCATCCTGACCCCACTCGCCAGACTCGACGTGTTTCGAGGGCCTGCTATTGTGTCCCGATACGGCGCACCTACTGCTCGGCAACTTCTGCATCTACCACATCGACGCGCCGGGGCACGAGGCGGGCGCGGAGGAGATTCCCCCGCTGGACGCGCAGCTGACGGCGAGCGACCTGGCGGAGCAGGTGGCGGAGGTGCTGGCGTGGTTCCGCCTGCCGCCTGCCGTGTGCATGGGCGTCGGCGCGGGCGCGTACGTCCTCATGCTGCTCGCGGTCAGTACTGCTGCTGCTGCTGCTGCTGCTGCTTGCGCGCGTGCTGCCGCGCCCCCTTGCCTAGTCGTCCCTCCCAACCGGGTTCCTACCATTCCCTTCCCCATCTCCCCCCATAACGCTATTCCGCGCTCTTTTCTATCTCTCGCTTTCCCCGTTCTCCCTCCCGCCACGCCCCTCCCCCCCATCCTCCCCCCCCCCCCTTCCCAGTTCATTCCTCCGCCGCCCTCCGCTGACCTGTCCTCTACACTTCCCTCCCCCGTCCCCCTCTCCCCGCCCCTCAGCTGGCCCGCCCGCACGCGGTGCAGTCGCTGGTGCTAGTCTCCCCCGTGTGTCGCGCGGCGTCGTGGGGTGAGTGGGCGCGCAGCAAGGTGCTGGTGGGCGTGCTGTGCGTGGCGGGCATGAGCAAGTACGTCAAGGACGCGCTCGTGCACCGCTACTTCTGCCACCACCAGACCGGCTTCCACGGCCCCGCCTCCGACTCCATCCTCATGTTCCGCAAGGTCAGCTCCCCCCTCTCCCCCTCCCCCCCCCGCCCCTTTCCCCCTGGCTCATGTCGCAACGTGCCCCGTGCCCCTTTTTGCAGAGGGGTGAGCGGCGCATGTTCCGCCGCACCCCGGCTGACCCACGCGGCCTTG
The DNA here is from genome assembly GCA_027943415.1 of Closterium sp. NIES-67. Classification (NCBI taxonomy): domain Eukaryota; kingdom Viridiplantae; phylum Streptophyta; class Zygnematophyceae; order Desmidiales; family Closteriaceae; genus Closterium; species Closterium sp. NIES-67. Next base: position 254,952 of record BQMB01002032.1, read on the forward strand.
CAACATGCCCTATGCGGCCTTGCTCATGTGGCTGAGAGCGGTTCTTGTGTCATTAGCTCTGGCCGTCTCTTACACTGCTGTGTGTTGCTCTGCTGTGGGCTGGTGTGCTGACTGGCTGACTGCAGGAGCTGGACAACCGGGAGCCAGAGAATGTCATGCGATACCTCGACACCATACACAAGTAAGCGCCTTCATCCAGCTCTAACGACCTGTCGTGTGCTCAAGTCTCACTCTCTTACAACTTTCCTTTTCCATGTAGTATGTTCTCTCTCTATTCACGCCCCTCGTCCCACATCATGCGAAGCCACAGGCAGCACCACACTCACATCCTCCTGCTCTTCCCTTCCTCACCTTACCCTCTCCCTACTTTCCCTATCTCCCATGCCTTGCAGCCGCATCGACCTCACGCCCTTCCTGCTGCATCTCAAGTGCCCCGTGCTGCTGGTAGCGGGCGAGATGTCGGAGCCATCGATGGAGGAAGCAGCGCACATGATTTGTCATCTGGACCCCATGGCCACCTCCTGGGTTCAAGTGGAGGCCTCGGGTGCGCTCGTCACACAGGAGCGGCCGCACATGCTCCGAAAGCCCCTCGAGTCGTTCTTCGCCCGCCAGGGCATGCACTGCGTGTCACCCTTTGCCGCGTCGCTCGATTACTGCGAGGCCGTGGCAGCGGCGGCGGCATCGGCAGCATCCTCTCGGTCAGCTTCAGCTGCAGCTTCAGTCGCGAGTTCAGCTGGGGGTTCAGCTACCAGCTCAGCAGTTACATCGGCAGCAGCGTCGCCGAACAACAGCCCGTCCCTTCCACAACAATCATTCGTCTCCACTTCTTCCTCCCTCATGACCTCGTGGCTCTCTGCTACCTCTGAATCCTCCGCTTCTCCCGCTGGCTCATCTTCCACATTGGCTTGCTCCAGAGACTACTTTGCTTCCACGCACCACCAACAACAATGCTCTGCTGCTGCTACTCCTTCTGCTTCCTCCCCCGACTCCTGCTCCTCCTGCTCCTACTCCCCTTGTGCTTCCTCACCTCTATCTGTTACCTCATTCGCCTCTTGGTCGAAACACAAGTTGAACTCGCAAGATTCTTTTAGACCAGAGGAGCTTTCGATGGCTGCATTGGGAGTCAAACTCAAGCCCATTCGGACACGTAAAGCTGTCCGCCCTTCCTCCGCTTCCACCGAGTCTGCAGTTAATACTGTTGCAGGCAGCAACAACACTGCATCGCCCAGTGCATCCTCTTTTGAACCTGCAGCTGTTCGGCACATAGCCCACACAGGCCTAGTTCTTTGATTATTTTGTCAGACTGTATAGAAATATCAGAGACGGCAACACAACCATTTGTTGGCAATCCACAACACAATAAGTTGTTGTAACGAATAATGATATTGCACTAATATGTAGGTGCCCATGGCCTTAATACCTTTCACAAGGTGTTCGATAGTCCAGTTTGGAGTCCACAGAGATAGGCTGTTACACAGTGGAGATGCTGATGTTTGAATGAGATTAGGAATTACTCTCATAATTGGGATAATGAGTGGAAAATAAAGGTGCTCTCTTTTGAAGGAATACAACAGCCTTTGCATAGCAAAATGGATTAGTGGCAGAACGAGTAACCACCAGGGCTTATGTTTGTTTTTTGAACAGCTCTGACGCTCAGAGCTCCATTCAATTTTCACCCTGAAAACCCAGGGTCCGAAGATATACTGCTCTGTTTTTTCAGGGCCAGCCGAAAAAATGCTTGGCGAGCGCACATTTCCACGGATTTTACTTGAGGTTGTTCCAAGCTCTGCGTCACATTGGATTCGCGTTAGTTCTAGGGGTACGAGGGGAGTACTCCTTCCCAACAAGTTGCCTGTTAGGCAGGTCCTAGAAGAGTAACGGGTGTTAGGAGTGTGCGAGATAAGGGGTGAGGGGAGGGAGGGGCGCCGGGGGAGGGAGGGTGCAAGTAGTGGAAAAATCAGGGTTACCTGAAAATCTTCTCGGAGTTTCCAGGGTCGCCTGACGATCTTCCCGGATTTTGTCAACGCTGGGTTGAAAACAACCTTGAGATAATCAGGGCTGGTCTGGAGAAAACCTTAGAATTTCAATAAAGTCAGGAAAAATGCCTTGATAACATAAGCCCTGGTCACCACCGTTGAGATGCAATTTCGAAATGCTAGTTTGTCATTCAGGAATGGCGAAAGGATTGCCCGCAGCGACTGAGGGTAGATTTGGCAGCTGCCAGGATCAGCAGGGAGACTGCCCTTCACTCGGAACGAATATGTTGGTGAATCGCATATGGTCAATACATCAATTGATCTGCAGCATGAAAGCGTTGCATAGACATTTGCCCCTGGTTCTCCTACGGTACAAGACTCATCAACCTAGAGGATTCATCGACCGACCTCACTGCTATTGAATGGCCACCACACGGTTCTGTACACATATTTGTAATGTAACATAGAAGATAATGCACGACGGCACAGAAACAACACAATGCAGGATTTTTTAGGAAGTGATGGGCAGGGCAACTGTGTCTGTTTGTGGAGGGAGCAGATTTGGACAACTGCCACATCAGGTCCCAAACGCGGAGGCCAGTGGGGTGGGGAGGGATGACAGCCAACCAACGAGGCTGGGGAGAAAGGCAGAATCTAGAAATAATATCGAACCGGCATGGCGGTTCATGCGCAATCGACGCAACCAGTGTTTGTGTTGCGGATTGCGGATTGCGGATGCGCTTTGCAGCTACAGCGGAGCTGCCCGACTGGCGCGCATCCAACTTCCATCACATCCCGCGCACTCGGCCTGCGCTGAGCTTTGCACAACGAAACAGGGTCAGCTTTTCATCTCCAGCATCCCTCACAACGAAATGATTGTGCACACGCGATGAAATAATTCCCCGAAATATCCCCTCTGTTTCGTCATATACCCCATCACTGAACGATTTGGTGTAGAGCTTTTTCCATTGAGGGAAAACTTTTCTCACAAATGATCCACCACCACACCGCACTCCATTCCATGACCACCTTTTCAGCAGTCCTCCTGCCCCGTCCCGTCCCAGCCCAACCATTGCAACCGTGCATCATGCGTGACCCCTCGCTCTCTGCCAACCATCCAATTTCTATGTTCCATCCATTCACCTGTTGCCGTGCCTCCTTCCGATTGGTTCGCCGAGAGGAAGCTGGGGCCGGCCTACTCGCGCGTGCGAATTCCCGCGATGTGCAGCCCCAACCTCCTGCTCCCGCACCATTCCTCGCCCAACCAGCCAGCCTGATCAAACGAAACCCTACCCTAGCCTGCCCTTTTGCTATCTCCCCCTCCCCTACCCCTTCACCCCACCCCCCATCATGCCCCTGCCATTTGTGGGCAACCGAACCGAAGCTCCCCTCCCCGCTATCCCTTATTCCCCCGTCCCCGCAAACATCTTCCCCCCACTCAACGCCGTGCCACCGTCTCATCACACTCCCCCCCGCACGTCACTTCCGAGAGTCCCTCCACTCTCCAGTCCCAACAAGCAAACCCTCGCCTCTCCTGTCCACCCAAACGTCACTCTACCCCAGGTCGAACAACAACGAGTCCACCTAGTTGACAAGTGAAGTAGGACCGCCTTTAATGAGAGTCGTTTGCAATTGTTTCATTTTCTTTTACTAGCCTTCTACTAGACGTAAGCGCCACTCTTCCAACTCAAATTTCGTTTAGGCAACATGTGTCGCCCTCCGGATCTCCTCCCCCAGGCCGCGAACTTTCAGCCGCAGCCCGCTGGCGCTGCCGCTGTTCGCGGCGCCGGTTATGATCTCGCTCGCGCCGCAGCTGCCCTCGCTCGGGGCGGCGCGGGACCACCCGCCACGGGCCTGCCTGTCTACTCTCGCTCGCCAGGCGCCGCAATTGGCGCCGCAACCGTCGGCGGGAGAAATGGATCTCTCCTGGCCGCCCCGCAGCTGCCGCTCAAGCGACCGCTCGCTTCGTGCGCCGGCCCGCAGCTCTCGTCTCCGTTCCAAGTGTGCGTTCCCCTCTGGCCCGTTCATCAGCCGCCCAACACCGCCGTACACCATTTATTCCTGGCACAGCGCGCAGTTGTCTTCCTGCGACGGTCACTTGGATCTTTGTACCTCCGTTGCTGCTTCCGCTGTAATGAATCTATTATGGACAGTGAGCATTGGAGCGCATTCAGGGCCCTGATCGGGGATGTGAGTCCAGCCTAGGTTGAGAGCAGAATCCTGTTTATCCGTGGGAAGATTCGACTGCCGGTGAAGTTGTGAGTGAGATGCTCAAGAGTTTTTCGTCTGAGTGGCTCCCTGAGAAGACGACTATGCGCAGCGATCTATTGCGACGGGCTTTCGGATCAAGGGCACGTCAGAGGTTCTCTCCTCGTGAGATGTCCGTCGACGGTAATAGTGACGGCGTCCGTTCTATAATCGTGTGCTTCTGAGAATCAAATCTATGTTCAGAGATCCTTCGACGGGTCTTGGTGACACGGACGCTTGGTATCGTCTTGCTTTTAGCCAGATCCAAAGCGGCTTGACTAGTAGTTCGCGTACTCCCCTGGCTTATATTCTATCGAGATTTCCGAATATTCTCCTTAACATGATCCGCCTGTTGCCGTCTTGTCCTACTTCCCCTTTCCATTCCATCTCTCCCTCTCCTCCTCCCGCCGCCTCCTCGCCCTCTTCCTCGTCTTCTCGTCTCCCGCACTATCCCGGATTTCCCTGTCGCTCTCTCGCTCTCTCTCCCGCTCCCATCCCCCCTTCGCAAGCTCTCTCCTCCTCCACTGATCATCTCTACTTCATCATGCGCTTCAGACCGTGTTTGCTCGTTTTTTTTTTCTTCTTTTCTTTTCGCTCCCCCCTTTCCTCTCCGACAGGCCCGCTAAGATCATGCGCCAGTCGGCGTGCCCGTCCGTCTCTTCCGAATTCGACAACGCCGCGTCCAACTTTATAGCGCGTATGGAGCAGTCCGTCGTAGAAGACATCAAGCGGCAGCAGCAGCAGCAGCAGCAGCAGAAGCTCCTCGAGTACCTCTCCCAGTCGCAGCAGCTGTCGGGGGGCGTCGTTCCCTTCCCCGCGCCGACTCCTCCCCCTTCCGCCGCCATGGACTCCTGGCTCCGCGCGGCCGCGGGCATTTCCGCCGGCGCATCCGCCGCCGTTAACACCCCGCTCGCCGGCGCAGTTACCGGCCTTCCCGCGGCGAGCATGCTCTCCGCGGCGTCAGTTGCGGCGACCGTGTCGGGCGTTCCTTTCCTTCCGCTCGGCGCGCAGCTCGCTCCCGCCGCCGGGTCGACCCCCGCGCTTGGCTCCGCCGCGGCCGACTTCGCCAGCAGCTTGATGGGGATGGAAGGCGAGACGGAGGAGAAGAAGACGAAGCGGTGAGCGAGTAATCCGGTCTTCAATCCTCGCAGATTATAGCTGTCGCAACGGCGGCAGGAGCATGTCCGGCTCTTCGTGCTGGTATCGTGTTGTCTTCAACCGGCCGGTGACTTAAGTATCCCTCGTCGTCCCTCGTCGTCCCTCGTCGTCCCTCTACATCATCTTGCTGTGCCTGTGTTTCTCCTCTGTTTCTCCCTATCGTGCCCTCGCAGCATCATGTCCAACCGTGCGTCGGCGAAGCGGTCCCGCCAGCGGCGCCAGGAGCGCCTGGAGGAGCTGGAGCGCGAGACGGAGGTGCTGCACGCCGACCACGCTCAGGTGCGCTCCTCGCTCCAGCTCGAGCTCGAGCTCGAGATCAAGTCGTCCACTCCGCGCCTCACAGCACGCACGCGCGCGTGTTCTGACTCTCCCGAGTCGTCTCAATCGCTTCCGTGGACGCATTTCGCTTCGCCGCCCGGTCCGGGCGACTCTATCGCTTTCTTGCGTCGGTCTGCCGACTACTGCCCTGCTGCTCTCTTCTCTCCTCGCTCACCGCCTCGTTCCTCCGTCTCCCACTCTGACTCGTTTGTAGCACTTAAAGATGCCGCTCACGTTCTCCTGTGTCTGTCCGTCCGTCGCGTGCAGGTGGTGGCGAAGCTTGGGCGCGCGACGCAGCAGATGAGCCGCCTGGAGGAGGAGAACTGCCGCCTCATGGCGGAGCTCGCCGCGCTGCGCAAGGCCGCCGCCGGTGCGGGCGTCGCGCTCAACCTCGAGGGAGCAGCCGCGACAGGAGCAGTTGCTGAGGATGGTGCTGCTGCGAAGGTGAAGGGAAGCAATGCCAGCTCCATCAGTGGCGGTGAAGGGTGGGAGAGCGCGGCTGAGTTCAAGACCGCGCCTGCTCCCAGTGTTTTTGTGGACCTCATGCCGGCTAACCAGGTTGAGACGGCGCCAGAAGAAGCCGAGATTGCTCCTGTTGCTGACCCTGCTAAGGTGGCCGCGGCGGCTGCTGCTGCTGTGGTGATGAAGGGAGAATTTGCGTTTGAGCAGAATTCGCCCGAGAGTGCTGTGACTGAGTGGAGCAACGAGCAAACTGAGCTGGAGACTCAGGCTGCTGCTGGTGTTGCTGTGGCCGGTGGGGAGGGAGAGGACTTGGCCGGGCTGCTGCTCGGCAGGATTGACTGTGGCGGGATTGGGGGCATTGGCAGCATCATGGAGGATGAGCTCTTCTCCAGCCTGCTCTCGTGCTTCGACGCCACTGCTTAGGAGGCTGTGCCCTCAAGACCTCTCGAGACGATGACAACAATGATGATGATGATGATGATGGGATATGCTTTGTCATGCACGCTCCGTGCCGTCTGCTGCTTCACTCTACTAGTGCCTGCACCGGACGTGGTCCGACCCGCCCGACCCGCTTTTTCATCGCCATGCTTTGCTGGACAGATGCAACCACCCGACCCCGACTCCGGCCTCCATGCTCCATGTTCTCCCATGACAACGACTCTATGCCCATTGCTCCAGTCTCATCGCTTTAGGCTCATCGTTCCAGGCTCATGGCTCCAGGCTCATCGCTCCAGGCCCATCACTTAGCGCTAATTGCTTCCGCCACCAGCCGTCCTTTGACTCTCCTGCACCAGCCATTCCGACCCCGATGCTCCAACATTTCTCTGCACCTCAAGTGCAGTTGCTGCTTGCCTGCTCCCACCTGCTTCTTTCCCATCATTGCTGCTCTCCTCCATTTCCGTCCCCGTTTCTTTCTTCCCCCCTTCACATTCCTCCCTGCTCATCTTCCTATCTGTCACAAGCCATCTCACTGCCACCAGCCACGCCTTGTGTCCTTCCTGGGGCGCCCTGCACCTTCTTCTCAGCCGATGCTTTCATGTCTGCACAGTGCAGAGTCTGTAGATGGCGCAAGTGCCCTTTTCAAGCACCTATGCCTCGTCGGACGACCTGAAATTGTTCTGAGTTGTGATAATGAGGGTGTGCAGCTGCTGATTTAGGACGGGCTGTACAATGGGTGGTGGTGGATTTAGTGGGTGGTGGACATTGTGGAATGACCCAGCTTTTGCGCTGCTTTCTATTTCGTTGTACATTCTTCAGCCTTTTTGGCTTGCTACCTCTAATGCTAAAACACTAAAAATGTGCATGTGAAATAGGTAATTGTGGTCTGGTTACCTGCCTCTCCCGACGCTAGTTCTCTTTCCGGCACTAACGCTGAAGTAGGACAAGCTACCCAGCGTCTCATGCCCTGCCGACGACCCTCATCACTGCCGTAAGAGGGTGGCCAAAGTAGCGCAGGTGGGACGTCACGGATGCCCAAAGCGGGTTACCACCACTGTAGACGCTACAGTTGCGATGTCCGGTATGGCCCAAGTAGGGCTCCCGAAACCCCGTAATCACGATTGACGTCAAACGATTTTTTTTTTCAACAAACGTGTGGGCAATAAAAATGTTCAAAAAGCATCGTCGGACCCAACAGCCCACCGAATACGAAACAGCGAAAACACATGGTGCTCGCGAAGGGAGTAGTCGCGAGGACGCCTGCGTCATGTGTGTATTTTGGCCACCTCTGTTCAATTATCATTTTGTAAATGTGGTAACACTTTGTCAGATAGTGTTTTCTGTTGTTGCCTTGCCCCTGCCGAAAATTTCCATGCGCATCACTGTTTGGGCAGAATTCGGCACCCTGTACATGGCCAAAGTATGGCTTAGCGCAAGGTTTGACGTCCCCCTCTGATGTCGAGCTTTGCGGGTAAGTTGACGTCAGCTAAGCTTGGCTGGCGTCAACACTCTACTTTGGCCACCTTCTTAGGGCGTGTGGCAAGTACCATCGGAGCGGAGTCTGCTCCCATCGTCCGGTCGTTAACCTCTGTACCTCAACAATTGTTTTGAAACAAACAAACTCGCACTGTACCGCGTTCTACCTGACCTCCGTTCTGGGCCCATGGTTTGGACTTTTTTCTTGCCACACACAGTAAACGTCGATTGCTGGTGCGGCGGATGTCACGTTCGAGGCACCAGACCTCACAACCTGGCTACTCCCGAACCAACGCGCTTGATCTTGAACTTGTCGAACCCGAACCCCACGAATCACGTTTGACAGAGCGCTAGTGCCAAGCGGCGGCTCCACCAGACCAGGTTCGGCTCGTCATCCAAACCAGCACCCCTAGCCCGTGGCTCGGGTACGGCCCCCATATCACGTCTTTTTGCTTTGCCTCATGAATCATGAGAGAGGAGAGCTGTGTGGGACTACCAACACACGTCATGCTCAAGGTTCCTGGATTGCTCCCCCTCGAGGTTATCGCATATCGAACTGTGTCCCCCCTCAACGTGATACACGCACCGCCACATTTCCAGCCTCGACAGGGCTCATGTCATGTTTGATTCTCCCCTTGCGGGGTGCCGTTGTGTCAATCCTGTTGATGAATCCTCCTGTTTGAACTTACTGTCGTGAGGCTCCGCTCTCCATGGTGACGCTGCTTCTCGATTTGTTGGGAGTTCTTTCCTATTGGGCTTACCAAACGACGCGCAGTTCCTCAGGTCGCATGGACTGATTGGGCCAAGCGCGAGAGCAGTTCTCATGTCAGCAACCTCTTGTGCTACAACTTCGAATTAATTCTCCATTTTTTCCAGTAGCAGGGTTTCTTCTGCTGCTCTCTTGCGATCCGAGTCGGGTCTGGCACTCGACGTAATTCTTAGAAGACTCACGAGCGGAATACGATCGCCTCGGCACGCGCTTCTGCACAGGCCTCCCAGAAGCTCGACGATCGGTAGTAGTACCGTTGTTTCTGCCAACCAACTCTTGTCCTCGCCTCTCAGTCCAGTTTCCCACGTTTCACCACCGTTACTACCACCGTTACTACCCCCGTTACTACCCCCGTTACTTCCCCTGCTACCTCCCCCGTTACTACCGCCGTTGCCGCCAGCTGCCGTTCTCACCATCATCCAGCGACGTTCTCGCTTCCTCCACCTCCACCACCACCGCAACCACCAGCCTTCCCGCCACCACCCTTGCCACCATAACTCCCAGACGTCATACCATCGCGCGCCATGGAGGCGAGTTCGATGGCGGATTTCGCGACGCTGGTGATCTTCATGTTCTCGGGCCTCGGCGCCATTCTCCTGCTCTTCTTCCTTCTCCACTTTTTCACTTTCTTCCGTCGCCTGCTCGCCTCGCGAATGTACATGAACGACCCCCATGCTCCCCAAAAGCCCATGGCCCGGCCGTTCGACTGGGTCGTTCCAGTATTGAAGGCCTCGGAAGCGGATATTATCGAGTGTGCAGGGCTGGATGCTGCAGTGTACCTGAGAATGTTTCAGTTCAGTATTCAGCTGTTTGGTGTGCTGAGCCTGCTCTGCCTGCCCGTGCTTCTACCGCTTAACGCCGTTAGCAGCCATAAGCTGTTGACCGATGGCGCTTATGTGAGCAATTCCTCCACCACCACCATTAGTACGGCGACGACTATGACTATAGGGAACACGACCACCACGACTACTACTAAGACCATTTCTACTACTACGTACAACAACAGCAAGCCTGTTAGCAGCAGCAACAGCAGCCTGAACGGCACCAGCAGCAGCAACAGCAGCAGCAGCGGCAACAGCAGCGGATCAGGAAATAGCAGCCAGGTACCCGCTCGGTTGGGTCACGTGCTCCTTGAAAGGCAGCGGGGAAGCGAGGGTAGACACAGCAGCTGGAATGGAGGGTTAGACGATAGAGGCCGTACGAGGATCGAAAGGAGCACTTTAAGGGTCAGTGCAAGCAGCGGTAATAGCAGTGGGGGCGGGAGCCGCAGCAGCAGTAACAGCACTGGCAGTGGTAGCAAAAACGGCACGCTATATGACAGTTGCAGGGGCTACTATTGGAACAGCACGGAGGGCTGCTGGAATGTGACTGAAACGTGCGGAAACACTACGCTGAGACAATACTGTATAAGCATGATCGGGCTTCCTTATGGAGTGGATGTGAACTACAGTAGCACCGGTTTCACGTACATTACAGGGTATAACTATTCGAACCTGCTGGATAATTACTCCATGAATGGTTTGCCCTTTCCCGGAGGCCCCTGGACCTGCATTCCTACTGGGAATTTCTCTACCCCTAACAGCACCACTGTTACCACCACCAGCACCACTGTCACCACCAGCACGCCCTTCAACAGCTCCACTTTAGACTTCCTCTCTATAAGCAACGTCCCGCCGGGATCCCCCATCTTCTGGGCCCATCTGGTGATGCTGTACGCGGTGTCCATAACGACGTTCTTAATCACCTGGTGGACGTACCGCCACGTGTGGGGGCTCAGGCACGACTACCTGGCGTCTAGAGCCAAGGTGTTACATCCGGAGGAGTATGTGGTGCTGGTTACCGACGTGCCGCAGCCGCCGAAGCTGAGGCAGGAGTCTAGCGTCGGCCTGTTTGCACCCAAAGAAGGAGTTGTGTGAGTGCGAGCAGGGTATCGGGGTCTGGGTTGGGTGGGGGAAGGGTGGTTGGAATGCTTGCAGCTAGGAGTATTTCTTCACATAAGCTCCCTGCGTTACTGGATGATGCCTTTCAGCGTTGGAATCCCGCAGTTTGAACACCACCAAATGAAACCCTCCCTGTCATCCTCCTTCCCATGCCGCACCGTCTCCTGTGTTCCCCTGTTCCCCTGTTCCCGTGCCCGTGCGTTTCGGTTTTCCCATGTTCCTGTGTTCCTGTATTCGTGTGCTCTCTTTCCCCCGCCCCCTCTCCCGCAGCCCGACAGTGAAGCTAAGCAAGCCGGCAGTGCGGCGGCTCTTCACGCTCCTACGCATCTGCACCATGGGCGTGGTGCAGCCGCCCCAGCGCGCCGACTGCACGGCGGCGTCCGCCGTGGCGGACTCACAGTTCGTGGACCACTACTTCTCGCGGCTGTACCCCGAGGCGTACATCAACAACCAGGGCGTGGCGAGCTACGGCAAGGTCATGCGCGCGTACCGCCGGTGGTGCCACGCCGTGCAGATGCTGGACCGCACGCGGTTCCGGTTCCAGCAGAGCTTGGAGCGCAACAGGCAGCGGAAGAACCCACGTTTGGAGGAGGAGCTCGTGCCCATGCGACGCCAGGGACTGCTGCGCCAGGTGCGCTCTCTCTCTCTCAAGCGGTCCGTTTATTGCTTGGAAAACTGGGTACAGGCTAGGCAAGGCAGGCAAGGGGCAGCAGGGCAAGGTACGTGCATGTTTGGGGGCTCGAAACTACACGAGCTCCCCTAGGGGCTCTGCTATGGCAAAGCAGTCCCCGGGTGCCATGTCGGCGTCAGGGGTACCCACTGGGGTGTGGGGGGCAGGGGAGGCTTCATTAACTTTCCCCAGGTAAGCCAGGGCCTGTGCCCGCTGCAGCGTCACTGACCAGCGTTGGCGAAACTGGTGGAGCAATTTTGCGGCCTGGTAGGAGCTGGGGTCCGCATTGAAAAGTCTCCTGGCCCCTGTGTCAGCCAGTAGCTTCAAGAAGGTAGGGACCTCGGCGCATGGGCAGCCGTATGTCTCGACTGCAAGTGGGAAAAATCCGACATACGGAGCCCGATTCCGGTAATGGGAGATTTTCTTGTCAGCTTGCTCCCGGGCCATGTATCCGCGTCCTTTTCTTGCATCCGGGTCCCGGCTGCTGATGGGATCTGTGACAGTGACGTCACATATCCAGACGGCTCCGGAACTGCGGTCTCGGAGGGCGAGGTCGGCCTTGTGGCCGTCTACGGGGCTGTAGATGGTGGTCTCCTTGGTGACTATAAAGTCAGCGTCCCGGGCCATCCGTATGCTCTCGTCCCGCAGGGCATTATGGGTGTCGGTCCGACCGTGCCCGGTGCCACACCGGAGCAGGTGGTTGGGCAGCCTAGTGTCGAGGATTTCAAATTCCTCGGCGCAGTTGCAAGTGCGGGGGGCTGGGAATGGAAGGCCGAGGCGGAAGGCCAGGGCAATGGCGAAGTGTGGAGCTTCGAGGCGGAGGGATGGGAAGATGGGGATGGCATGAAGCCAGTCCCCTGCTCCATATCCAGCCAGGGAAAAGAGGCGTTGGGTGTGCCCAGAGAGTGGGTTTGGGTCCATTGTCCGCGTGGCTGCCACCTGGCCGGCGTATCGCACGGCCTGGACTTCGAGGGATAAGCGGTGTTGGAGTGGGGAGCCGGAGGGTTCCCTCCTCTCGGAGTGCAGGAGCTCCCGGGCTCGTGGGGGCATCGCCGTTTCACACTTCGCCAGCCAGGTATGCAAGTGGGTGGGGCTGGTGAAAGGTGGCGTGAGGTGCCGGACAGCGTCAGCCAGGGGCCCTCCTGACGCTGCTGGGAGGGCAGCCAAGAGGCCCTGGGCTTGGGTGAGGCTGGTGAGGTAGGCTGGGTGTCCCTCAATTGCGGGGTCGGTTAGACCCAGTCCTCCAAGGGAGGGAGGGAGGGACGCTTGAGCCCAAGTGCGCGCCTGCTCCACCTCCCCTCGAGGCGGTTGGAGGTTGCAGGCACGCAGGAGGGTATGGAAGAGCTCCCTACCCCAGTCGGACCAGACTTCCAAGGGTAGGAAGTCAAGGGGGGTGGTGCGGGTTAAGTATGAGACACGCCGGGACACGCAGCGTGTGAGGAGGAGGGATGAGGACTGAGGGTCCATTGTGGCCAGTGTGGCGAGGGGTTCGGCTAGCAGGGCTAGCTGGGTGCGGAGGAATGCGGCTGTGCCCTCGGTTGTGCCTATAAAGCTGCCAAGCACGCGGACGCCTTCAGTGTTGAAAGGTATGTCTGGGGGAAGGCGGTCGGGTGCAGGGCGCTCGGCTGACCATGCTGCGCATTTCGCGGGGTTGTGGGAGAGACCGATGCGGTCCATGGCGGCTGTGAAGGTGAGGAATGCCGAGGTGCAGGCGTCCGGGTTGCCGACGAAAGTGACGTCGTCAGCGTATGCGAGGCAAAGGACCTCGGGGTGGGCCGCGGCGGTTGCCTGGAGGGCTGGGTGGATGGCTGCTGCGAAGAGGAGGGGGCCCATGGGATCCCCTTGGCGAACTCCCCGTGCGCTGAGTAGGGGCGGGCTATCAAACTCAGCGTCGAGATAGAGCAGAGACGGCGCGCCATACGAGAATTGGATAAATGGAAGGAGCGGGCGGAGGGGCGAGGTGTTGATTGCGTGGATGATTGCCCCACGGTCAACGCTATTAAAGGCGTTCGAGAGGTCGACTTGTAGGATGAGTGAGCCCGGGCGCGCAGAGGTGAAACCCCTGGTGGCGTGGATGATTGTCTCCCCGCCGCTCCTGATGGCTACCCCGTATTGGTGTGGTAGGAAGTAGTCTTGCGCGGATTGCGTAGAGGAGATTAGCGCGGCTTTTGCCGCCAGTCGATGGAGACACTCCCCTATTGCGATGGGGCGGGTACCCCCATCTGGCTTGGTAAGGGCCAGGAGGCGTGAGGAGGTAACGAGCTGGCTGACCTCGTGCGGCAGGTTACCCGCCAGTAACCGCTGGACGAGCTTGTGGAGGTTTGTGGCGACGGCGGGGTTGGACAGCGAGGCGTCGCGAAGGTGCTCGAAGGTCATCCCCGAGGGGCCTGCCCCAACTCCATTTTCGGAGCGGGCGAGGAGCTTCGCGAACGTAGCGAAATCGACTGTCGGCGGCCTGCAGTTTTCGTCAAGCCGTGGCCAGGTGAGGCTTTCGACAAGCGGAGGGGGGTGTTTGGACTTCAGCGCGTCCAGGACCGTGGGGGTGGACTTGCTGACTGGGGTCGAAGTCAACGCGAGCAGTGCCCGTCGCAAACTGCCTCGTCGTACCAAGCCCTCGGCGCGGGATATTTTCCCGAGAGTGTCAGGTACGTGGCGGGGAGGGGGTGGCAGGGTGACAGCCGAGGCAGCAGCTTGGTACAGTGTGTCCCACTGGCCCGCGAGAAATTGTCGAAGTCGTCGTTCCGTCGCGGGCCAGTCAGGGCGTCGAGGCGAGGGTAGGCGAAGTGTGAGGCGCGGGAGGTAAAGTAACAGGGTCCAACCCTCGATGGAGGTTGGATGTTTGGCGAGGAAAAGGAGGGGTGTCAGGAGGGTGAGCGCGAAAAGTTGACGGATTTGGGGGGGTAACCGGCGGGAGAGAGGGGGTTGGCGACTGTCGCAGAGAACTGCGACGTCCCACGTGGCGATGACGGCGAATCTGGAGGGGTCATTCGCCAGTTCTTCCGGGGACAACTGCTGGGCTGCCTGGGGGTGGGTGTCCAGCGGTGCCCGAGTATTGTGCAAACGGCTGGACCCTCGTCCCCTAGATCTTGGAGATGGGTCAGTCTCTCGTCCTCCAGCGCGCCTGTTTGCTTCGACGTGTTCCGCCTCACTGGAGGTCTCAGTCGTGGGGTCTCCCTGGTTCCCTGGTATATAGGTTCCGTCCGCCCGTTCCTCCTCATCAGTCGTTCGTTGCAGTTCCGAGGCACTTAAAGCCCTGTTCGCCGCCTGCTGGAATCCGTTCAGTGGTCCTCCATCGGAGGACAGATTGCCACGCCTTGCCGCCCCGCGACCGCGCCCTCCGGCCGTCCGTGCGTTGAGTCTTCCGCGTCCGCCTCCGTGGTTTCCTCTCGGGGCGGCCCTGGTCGTCGTTCGGCTTTCGTGCCGAGTCGTGGGGGGTGCCGAGTGCGGCGCGCCTCCCCGGGATGGAGCGACCAGCGCGGGAGCGTTCTGCCGATTTGGAGAGTACCGGGGACAGCAAGTCGCCCCAAGGTCGGGCGAGTCCTCCAGCGCCGTCGAGCCGGGATTGGGAGCGCGGGCTCCTCGGCCCCTCGACGGCTCGCCGACAGACTCCCGAGCGGATGCGGGGGCAGTCGCGGGGCAGGACTGCCGCGCCCCCGAGACACGAGGAGAAATCCCCCGAGCGCGCCGTGGAGATTGGACGTGAACCAGTGGCGCGTGGCGAGGTGCAGCAGTCACCACGCCAGCAGCATCCCGCCCGCCGAGGAACGCCTCAGCGCCGCCCACAGGCGGGGCCTGGGCAGCAGCGCCGGACTCCGCAGGCGCCGCGCGGGCGATCGGGCCAGCGCGTCGGCTGGAGGGCTGGCGGGGGGAGTAACCGTGGGTCCGCGGCGGAGAGGCGCCTAGGGCGGGCCGCGGCGACTCTCGAGGGCTTGTTCCGCAGTGTCGCCCAACCCCAGCAGGCTCTGGCGTATTCTCCGCAGCTTCTGGCGCCCCAGCAATACCAGCAAGCGCACTTGCCGCCCGTGCGTTTGCCCCTTCCTCAGGCACCGACGCCGCCATTCCCTCCCCGCAGTGTGACATCTCTCCCGCTCCTTGACAGCCAGCACCTCTTGGCGTCCCTTCCCTCCGCACCCCCTCCGCCAGTCCTCCCCTCGGCCGGTCCCTTCGATCCGCGTCGGATGGACGTGCGGTCCGCGGAGATACTGCCGCCCTGGCAGCCGACGCCCCCGGATGTGTCGGTGGCAGGATGGTCCCGTGGCCCACCGCCGTTGGTGGCACCGGCATCGTTCGGCGAGCGGGCGACAGCGCCCTTTGTCCCCCCCCGCCGTTCGCTGGCGTCACCGACTGGAGTTGAGGGGGGGGCAGAAGCAGCGGAGATGGGGGGAGCGGAGTCCACGGGAGAGGACTCGCCTCCTGGGGACCAGGGGCGTCGTCGCTCGGGTGGGCTGCGGATGCCGCAGAGGGCGCAGCTGGAGCGCCTGCGGGGGAGGGAGCGGCTGGCGGAGACTGCGATCCCAATCGCCACGCTTCGTCGGCTCTGGCACGCGCAGAGGGCGATGGGGTATGCTGTGGAGATGCTGACGGACTCACACTCCGTTCTACGGAGCTCAGTGAGCCCGTGCAAGATGCCTCACGATCCGCTCCAGCGCTGCGCGATGGCTGCAGCTGATCTGGCTGTCGTGTCCACGCGAGTGCAGCCTGTGCCCGCCTCGGGAACCGTGTTGGACCCGCGCCTGCTCGCCGTGATGCGGACAGTATCGGCGAGCGTAGACTCGGCTGCAGCTGTAGACATCGTTGGCGGTGCCGTGTCAGCGCTGATGCTCCTGGGGGACTATGTGAGGGCCCTGCTTGAGGAGGCTGGAGCGGACGAAGCCGTATGATGGGCTGCCGTCGTGTGTAGGTTCTGGTTGGTGAAGTGCGCTCTAGCGTGAGCGCTCTGGTAAGCTCTGTGAGGCTCTCCATGCCTGTTTGCCAAATGTAGCGTTGGAGGGTTGTAGACCCCGGATGCGTGTATTTGATGTTGTCGTAGTTGACTTTGTAGCCTTGTGTCCTTGCCGCCCCTCACGCGCGGCCGAAGGCCGCGCTGCGAGCGTCGGCGGCCGAAGGCCGCCGACGCGAGCCGCCACCAAGGGTTGGAGAAAAGAAAGAACTGGAAACTAAACAGGAAGAATGAGGGAGGGAGAGAGCTTATATAGCTGGAGAGGGACTCATGCTCTCTCTCTCTCTCTCTCGCTCTCTCTCTCCTCTCTCTCGCCACCAAGGGTTGGAGAAAAGGAAGAACTGGAAACTAAACAGGAAGAATGAGGGAGGGAGAGAGCTTATATAGCTGGAGAGGGACTCATGCTCTCTCTCTCTCTCTCTCTCTCTCTCTCTCTCTCTCTCTCTCTCTCTCTCTCTCTCTCTCTCTCTCTCTCTCTATATCTCTCTCTCTCTCTCTCTCTCAAGCGGTCCTTTATTATGGTTATAAGGGGTACAGAGGTACAACCAGGGTGATGTATGTCCTAGTGTCCCCGAGCATCCTACTGCTGCCCGGGCCACCTGTCGCAGGTAGGTTCAATGGTGGCTTCAAGTTCTCCCCAGGTAAGAGGTTCGTCTAGGGGGCGGTCGTGGCTGAAGGCTTGGCCTGTCACCTGGCCAATTTTCGCGTGGAGGGTGATTGCCTGCTGCTGCTGGAGGGTGACTGACCACCTCTGGCGATAGCTGTGCAGTACCTTCTTTGCCACCGCCGACTTTTCGTCGGCCTGGTGGTTCCGGCGGGCTGAGAGGGCGGCCAGTACTCGGAGGAACTCGAGTGTGTCGGGGGAGCAGCAGCCATATGTCTCAGTGGCGACTCCCAGCACCTTCACAAAGGTGAGTCGTTCGTCGTACACTTCTTGCCCTGCATCTCTGCCGCCATCCACCCCGTCCCTTTTCGTGCTGTTGGGTCGCGGGTTGAGATGGGGTCGGTGACTGTGACGTCACAGACCCATACCGCGCCTGAGTCCGGGCATCGGAGGGTGATGTCGGCGCGGCGTTGGGCAGTTTCGGGTAAGTAGAGCGTGGATTCCATGTGGGCCACGAAGTGGGATTCTCGGGCGAGTCGCATCCCGAGGTTCACGAGCGCGTCGTGGGTCCGCTTTGGACCCCCGCCCAGGGTGCATCGTAGCATGTGGTTGGGCAGCCGGTTGTCTGGTATCTCATGCTTTTCCCGGCAGTTGCATTTGCCGGGTAGGGAGTGCTGCAGGCCTATGCGGAAGGCTAGGGCCGTGGCAAATTGCCCCTTGCTCATGCTTAGGTCCGGGGAGAAGGGGATGGCGACCAGCCAGTCCCCTGCCCCTGGCCCGAGCAGGGAGAGGAGGCGCTGGGTGTGACCCAGGAGGGGGTTGAGTGGCATGTGTCTGGAGTGTGCCACTAGCCGTGCGTGCCTGGCCCCGTGTACCTCCAATGCTAGGGCATGCTGGAGCTTGGCGCCAGGTTCATCGCGCGGGCGGGTGAGTGTTGACTGCGCTGGTTCGGGGAGTGCCGCTTCCAGGCAGTTGAGCAGGCGGTGTAGGGGTGTTTGGGCGGTGAAGGGCGGAGTGAGGAGGTGGAGGAGGTCGGCGAGGGGTGAGGGGTCAGGGGGTTCCATGGAGCGGAGGAGGTCACCGGCCTGTAGTGCGGAGGCCAGGTAGCTGTAGCTGCCTTCCGCGGCGGGGTCAATGAGGCCGAGGCCTCCTATGGTGATCGGCAGGGTCGCCTGTCGCCAGAGGAGATCTCGGCCTTCAGCGTCCCGTGGCTGCTGGAGCTCGCATGACTTGAGCGCTGCTTCCAGCAGGGACTTCCCCCACTGCGTCCATTCCTCGGGGGGGGGGAGGTCGGTGGGGGTGGTGCGGAGGAGGTAGGATGCCCTCCTCGTGATGCAGCGGGTGAGGAGTAGCAGCGCGACTTGCGGGTGCAGTTGCTCTACCAGGGGGAGCGCCGCTGCCGCTTTTTCGAGCGTGTGGCGGATGATGTCCCTGCATCCGTGGGTGGTGCCGATGGGGCTGCCCAGGACCTTGATTGCGTCATGGGTGAGTGGTACTCCGGCGGGGATGAGCGCGGGGTCCACCGGTGCGGGTGACCAGGCTGCGCATTTGCTGGCGTTGCAGGTGAGTCCAACCGCTGCTACCCGACCCGTGAGGGCATAGAAGGCGCCGCGCATGCCGGCGGCGGGCCAATGATGGTCACGTCGTCTGCATATGCCAGTAGGAGGACGTCTGGGTACTCCTCTGCTGTCATGCTCAGCGCCTGGTGGAGGGCGAGGGCGAACAGCATGGGGCCCAGCGGGTCGCCTTGCCGTACGCCCCGCTCGCTGATGAGCGGGTCAGCGCCGAATGCGTGGTCGAGCAGCAGGCTCGATGGCCTTCCATAGGAGAGGCGGGTTAGGGGCAGCAGCCCTTTGAGCGGGCTGTCGCGTAGGGCGCGGAAGAAAGCGATGCGTTCGACTGAGTTGAACGCGTTGGAGAAGCCCACCTGGAGGAGTAGGTGTTCGGGGTGCTGTTCGAGGTGGGTTCTTGTTGCGTGCACTGCCGTTTCGCCCCCTCCCTTCATCGCCACTCCGAGCTGCAGGGGCGCTAAGTGGGCTTGGGCCAGGGTCGTCGTGAGGTGCAGGCTGGCCTTCCCGAAGAGGCGTAGTAGGCACTCGCCGATGGCGATGGGCCTGGTGCCGCCGTCGGGTTTGGTGAATGCCAGCAATCTTGAGGCGGTGAGGAGGTCCGCCGCCTCTAGCGGCACTTGCCCTGCGAGTGCCGCGTTGGTCACTTCTGTGAGCAGATTCAGGACGTCAGCGTTCGAGGCGGCTGCGTCCCTCAGATGTTCGAAGCACATACCGCTGGGCCCCGCCCCAACCCCATTCGGGTTCCGTCGTAGTACGGCTTTGAGCTCCCGTGGTGTCATGGTGAGACGCGGCGGCTGCGGCGTTGTAACGGCGTCAGTGGGTGTTGTGCTTGTGAATGTCGCCCAGTTGGGGAGGGCGTGTTCGGCGGCTGGGTGTTTGTCTCGGAGGGTGTTAAGTGTCTCCAGGGTGGGTTCGCACACAGGGGTGGATTCCAGGGCTTGGAGGGCCTTCCGCAGGTTCCCGCGCATAGTGAGTGTTTCTGTCACAGGATGGAATGTCCCGAGGAAAGGTTTGCTCAATCTTGCCCTATCAATCAGTACAAGGCGCTTTTATACTTCCAGAATACATCAGGTAACCAGGTTTATCTTATCCTAAGGGAATAGACCCTTCTAGAAATAGAATCACCATGCGTATAGCCACGCGAGGCTATTGGCTTTAAGGGATTACGACAGGATTACGCTAGATATAGCGCGCCAGTACATCCCGAGCCTGGTCGGTGATATAATTATAATAACAGGATAAACCAAAGGATAATGGAAAAGGAGGAATAGGAAACCAAATGAGATGAGATAAACACCAATTAAATCAGGAGTAAAAGAGGAATGAAATAGATAGGAAATATGGAAAGGGGAAATTGGTGTAACGGGGTCGTACTCTCACAGTTTCCGCTCGGGCTAAGTGCCCGGCGGTGTCATTCGCGTATCGTGGGGGTCGTGGTAGTGAAATCGAGGTCACGGCCTCGTCGTATAGTGACTCCCAGGCGCCTGTGGCGAATTTGCGACAACGTCGTAACATTCCATCCCAGTCCGGCTTCCTCGTCGACGTAGTTGCGAGGGTCAGGCGAGGGAGGAGGAGTAACAGGCGCCAACCTCCTCTGCTGTCCGTGTTACGCGCGAGGTGCAGCAGTGGTGTCAGCAGGCAGGACGCGAACTCCGCCAGGATTTTGCGCGGTAGGCGACGTGCCAGGGGTGGGAGCCTGGACTCGCAGAGCACAGTCATGTCCCACTCGCACACTTTGGCGAAAAGTTCGTCGTTCTTCGCCAACGCCAGAGGGGATTGTACCCGCGCTGCAGGGGTTGGTCTGCAGGCGACTGCCGAGCCGCGGCGGGTGTTGGATGTGGCGGCTCGCCGGTTGGATTGGCCGGGCCGCACATTTGCGTTTCGGGCGGGGGAGTCCTCCAAATCTCCCTCGTCTGGGGCGCCTTCCCAGTTTACCCCGATTGGAGGGGTATAAGTGGGGTCGTTTGCGTGTTGAATTTCGTCGTCCTCATCATCAGCTCCCTCCGTGTTCCCTTCCTCTGCTCCCCGCGTAGCTCCTCCTCCTGGTGTGTCTGCCACTGGAGTATCAGCACTTAGCCAGTTTTCCATCCCTCAGTCCGTCCCCTCGCGTCCGCCTGCTTCCGACTCCTTCTCCCTACTAGCGTTGGGTGCTGCAGCGGCTGGGGTTGCTCCCCGGCGCCGTTCTTCGCGTTGTAGACGCGCAGCGACGCCGCGGAAGGTTGCAGCGCCTGTCGACGCTCGCCCGAGCCCTTGTCTGCTCCTTGTTCCTCTGTGTCCTCGGGTTGTGCTTCTCGCCCGCTCCCCCCCCGGGGCCGCGGTTGTGCCTCCGCGGGCCGTGGCTCGCGTGTGCGGGGCTCTGCTTCTTTCCGGCTGCGCTAGAGATGACGCAGGGGTTGCTCTTCTCCCCCTCGCGCCTGCCCCTACGCGAGGCCGAAGCGTCCCCGTCGCCGGTGGGTTCTCCTTCCGGCGTCTCGCTGGCTCTGTCGCCAACGTCCCAGCTGCGCTTGGAGTTTCGGCAGCAGCAGGTCCAGGTGGCAGCGATCGCGAGCGCTCTCGAGCAGCTTCTGCGGCTGCCTCGGTCCGCTGTTTGCGACCGGGTCGCGTGTTCTCCGCCGCCGCCTGAGCCCGCGCCCGCGATTGTACGACAGGGTTTCGGGGAAGTCCCATGGATCGCTCCCCGCGTCGCCCGTCTGCCCTGTCCCCGGCTCAGCCGTCGTCGTTTCCTTCTCCGTCTCGGCTTCCGCCGTCGCCCCTTCCGCCGTCGCCCCTTCTGGCCCCCCCGGCTCCCCCTCCGTCGACGCCGTTCGCCGGTGGACCTGATTCCTCTCCCCGCGGGGTCCTCCCACCATCTCCTCTGCCTCTTCCAAAGTCGCCAGCGGGACCACCAGCCGCTGTCGGACACGACGTCGTATCGGGCCAGGGCGTGTCCGCGGGGTCTCCGCCACTGCCGTTTCGTCCGATGAAGCTTCCCCGCGGGGGAGCCGCGGCGGGCTCTCGGGCAGGGTCACCTCAGACTGTGCTGCCCGGAAGACGAAGGGACCGCTCTCCGCCTCTCTCCGGTCGTCCTCAGGGGTCGGGTTTGCGGGCGGGGCGGGATATGCCGCCGGCGTCGGCAGCTGTGCTCGATGACCTGCCGCCGCTTCCTCGTCCGCCGGTCCACCTGACGTCGCCGCACGCGTTCTCGCCGGTTGAGGCGATGGCCGGCGTCGTCGCATGTATTGGCGCGGTGGCGGAGGTGCTGGATTGTCTCCGCCCACCGCCGCTGCAGGTACCTCCCCGGAAACCTGAGGCGGGTTGGTCATGGCGGCCTGCGATGTCTCGCCGCCAGCAGCAACGCGCGATGGAGGCCGCGTCACTACTCCTCTGGCGGCTGGCCTATGGGTTGCCGCCAGGAGCAGAGGCGGGGGAGCTGGATCCCGCTCCTCGCGCCGTTGATGAGTTGAATCGGTCGCTTGTGGCGAATCAGCGCCCGGCGATCTTGGCCGCTTGCGCGGCGGTGCTTCGGGCTTTGGAGAGTCGGGCTGGGGCCCTTGTCCCACCGTTGGCTTTGGAGGTGTAGTAGGTGGGCGGTTGTCTGGCGTGTAGGCCAGGTCCCCGCCATCGTGCGCTGTGGGTGGCGCCGTAGCCATAGGCTATGTGCTAGGTTGTAGCCCCCTGTGGAGGCATGCTTGTATGCTGTAATATCCCTGGTTTTGGAGAGGATACCTTTCACCTCCCCTTCTCTGCCCTCCTGCGCGGCCGGAGGCCGCGCCGCGAGCGACGGCGGCCGAAGGCCGCCGGCACGAGCGCCGCTGCAGGGACCGGATGAAGAACTCAACTCGAAACTAAATAATGAACTCTAGGATGGGTGGGAGAGCATTATATACCATGGGCTCTCCCTCTCTCTCTCTCTCTCTCTCTCTCTCTCTCTCTCTCTCTCTCTCTCTCTCTCTCTCTCTCTCTCTCTCTCCTCCTCCCCCACTCCCCCCCCTCCCCCCCCCTCCCCCCCTCTTTCTTGTCTCTCCCCCTCTGTCTCTCGCTCCCTTCTCTCTCTCCCTCCTACTTCCCCCCGCCCTTCCACACAAATCGGCTTTGCCGCGTCTCTTCTGCAAGCCTTGTGAGCGCAGTCGAAATGACACCTGTTGGGCCTGCGCCATGGGGTGTGTGCCATGGGGTGTGTGCCATGGGGTGTGTGCCATGGGGTGTGTGCCATGGGGTGTGTGCCATGGGGTGTGTGCCATGGGGTGTGTGCCATGGGGTGTGCCATGGGGTGTGTGCCATGGGGTGTGTGCCATGGGGTGTGTGCCATGGGGTGTGTGCCATGGGTGTGTGCCATGGGGTGTGCCATGGGGTGTGCGTGTGCATGTGCATGGCAGGTATTGATGTGGGGTCCCCGGGAGGAGAGCATTCCGTACTGGATTCGCCAGGTGGAGGACGCTACCACAGCACTCAAGGAGGCGCAGCGGACCGCATCCACACGAAGGTATGCGTCAGGACTCAGGGATCATGTTTTGAGTCGACTTAAAGCACACCTGGATTCGCCAGGTGGAGGACGGAGGACGCCACCACGGTGCTCAAGGAGGCGCATCGAACCGCGTCCACGCGAAGGTACCTGTACGGTTCTTTTGAGAATGCCAGAAAACAAACACCCTGGGTGCTCCCTTGTGGGTGTTGGGGGGGTTGGGGGGGAAGCGGGAGGTCGGAAGGAGTGGTGCTCTCACCTGTGGCAGTGCCAGCCGAACACCCTTCACACTCTTTTCCGCCTCTCCCCTGCCCTCTCCTCCAGGCGCACGGGTGCGGCCTTCATGGCCTTCTCCAAGCGGTGGCCGTCAGCAGTGGCAGTGCACACTGCACACTGAACACTACAGATTCCCGTTACTCCTCCCCCCCCCCCCCCTGCTCTCTTCCCCAGGCGCACGGGTGCGGCCTTCGTGGCCTTCTCCAAGCGGCGGTCGTCAGCAGTGGCAGTGCAGACGGCCCACGCGCTGCAGGGCTCGGCATGGCTCGTGCACCGCGCTCCAGAGCCGCGCGACATGGTGTGGCAGAACCTGGAGCCGCGGTTCTGGGAGCGGCGGATCCGCACGCAGGTCGCCAACGGGATCTTCGTGTGCTCTGTTGTGTTCTTCTACCTGCCGGTTACCGCTGCGAGCTTTCTGATATCGTTTGAGACGCTCGCAGCTATCTTTCCGCCGCTGCAGACCATGGATAAGAGGTGAGCGGGCGGGCGGGCGGGCGGGTGGGTGGTGGATCTGGCTGGAGAGGTTTGTATTATGAGTCGTCTGATTTTTTTTTTTTCGGAACCCACCTAAAATTTTCCGTCGCTGCAGGCCATGGATAAGAGGTGAGTGGGCGGGTAGGTTGGGGTGGTGTGGGGCTGGAGAGCCGAGGGGCGAATGCAGGGTGAAAGAGAGTGTGGGACGAGGAAACGAGAGACTGAGGAGTGAACGCTGGGGAATGAAGAATGCGTTGAACCCCACCCTCTGTTTCCTTCTCGCCGCCTTTCCATTTAGATTTCCGTTCCATTCCTATTTTCTTGACTTTTTCAAAAGAACTCCTTCCCCCCTCCTGCGTGAGGAGTTTATTTTTCAGGTGCCTAAAAAAATAAACTCCTCCCCCCCCCCCTCCACCCTTTTATTTTTGCGTCGTTTGGCATGACACTGGTGCGTGCATAAGGCATCTTTTTATCCCTCTCTATCCCCCGCTCCCCCTCCCTCCCACCTCCCTCTTTCCAACCCCGTCGGTCCCCCTTCCTCCCTTCCCCCCCCTCCCGCTACCCCCCCATGCAGCGGGCTGCTGCACAAGGGTCTGACGCTTATCCTGCCAGCAGTGGGGCTGCGCGTGTGCTACTGGATCGCCCCGCCGCTCATGGTGCTGCTCTCGTACATGCAGGGCTGCATCTCCACGTCCGCTGCTGAGCGCCTGGCCGCCGAGCGCTTCTACTACATCCTGCTCTGCAACGTGTTCTTTGGGTTCTTCTTCACCACCTCCGTGCTGCAGCAGATCCGGGTGAGAGGAGGGGGGTGAAGAATGGGGAAAGGATGGCTGGCCTTCATGGGCAGTGGTAAAATAGGTGTTTTGGGGTGCTGTGACCCTTCCTGCTCTGCAATGTGTTCTTCGGGTTCTTCACCACCTCCGTGCTGCAGCATATCAGGGTAAGAGGAGGGGAAAGGATGGGTAAAGGATGGCCGGCTTTCATGGGCAATGGTAAAATAGCAGTGTTGGCGTGCTGTGACATCCGGCTCTGCAACGTGTTCTTTGGGTTCTTCTTCACCACCTCCGTGCTGCAGCAGATCCGGGTAAGAGGTGGGGAAAGGATGGGTAAAGGATGGCGCTGCTGCCCTCATGGGCGGTGGGAAATAGCAGTGGTGGAGTGATGTTACATCCTGCTCTGCAACATCTTTATTCGACTCTACTTCACCACCCCCTTTGGTCCCCTCCACACACCCCCCCCACCCTCCCCACCCGCTCTTCCGTCCTCTCCCCCTCCGCTGCTTCCCAACCACACCAGCTCCTATTAGAGCAGCCGTCGTACGCGCTGGAGATCCTGGGGCAGTCGGTGCCGAGCACGTCGGGCTTCTACCTGTCGTACGTGATGACGTCCACCATCATCTTTGGCGTTGAGCTGCTGCGCCTGCCCATTGCGCTCTTCGTCTACCTCTTCCGCGTGCTCTTCACCGGGGTCCAGGTCGCCGATCGCGAGAAGCTCTGGAACCAGGTGGGTGGGTTATGGGGAGAAAAGAGTGCGCTGGGGAGGGGTGCTGGGAGGCTAGAGGGAGGTATGAAGATGGATTTCGAGGTTCCAAATCTAAGATGTAAATGTAGTCGGCGTGAGTTTGCACTGGGGATAGATGACCGCTACCTTGTCAACATGGGTGCTTGGTCTAGTGGTATGATTCTCGCTTCGGGTGCGAGAGGTCCCGAGTTCGATTCTCGGAGCACCCCTTTCTCCAATGTTTTTCCTATCTGAGGTACTGCCACCCCTCTGCCCTGCTCACGTGAATGTCTTCTTGTATCCCTGAGCATTCCACGTACTATCCACCTTCCTCTTTCCTTGTTCCTTCTCAAAACCCTTCTCTTCTGCTCATCCACCCCCTCTGACAACCCCATTCCCTCCCAACTCCCTCCTCCCCCCTCCTCAGACCGCCACCCCCCGCCATGCTACCACCCCCCAGGGCGGCATCAACTACCACATTTTTTTCCCCTACCAGAACCTGGTGATCACCATCAGGCTCGTGTGAGCTGTTGCTTTTTTATTCGCCTTAAAAATTCTTCCTTTCTCCCCCCTTGCCACCCATGGGCCTTCATACTCCCCACCCCGCAGGGCGGCATTAACTACCACATCTTCTTCCCATACCAGAACCTGGTGATCACCATCGGGCTCGTGTAAGCTGTCGCTTTTTAATTCGCCTCAAAAGTTCTTCCTTTCTCCCCCCTTGCCACCCATGGGCCTTCATACTCCCCACCCACCCCGCAGGGCGGCATCAACTACCACATCTTCTTCCCGTACCAGAACCTGGTGATCACCATTGGACTCGTGTACGCTGTCATCGCGCCCATCATCCTACCCTTCGTCTGCTTCTACTCCTGCGTCGGGTACCTCGTTTGGAAGCACCAGGTGGGTGCTGAATGAACGGAACTGAACGGAACTGCCTTGGATACTCTCTCACCCTTATTATTCCTCCCTTCCCTGTCGCACCATCTTGCCTTGTGTTTCTAGAGCAACGTCTCGCCCCCATGCTCTTCCGCCCCGCCCTTGCTCACCCGCGCTTCCCCTCATCTTTAACCCCACCCCACCCAACCCCCTCCGTCCTTTTCTTTCCAATCAACCCCCCCTCCCCCCCCTCCCCCCCCTCCCCACCAGATTATGTACGTGTACTCGTACCCGTACCAGACAGGTGGGCTGCTGTGGATAAAGTTTGTGGGGCACGTGAACACCGCCCTCATCATCGCTCAGGTGACTGGCGTTGCCACCGAGAGAACTGAGAGAACACCGCCACTTAGAGGGTTTGCCATACATGGCAGCGGAATCTGTAAAGACACTTGTCGTTCGTAGAGAAAACCGCATGTGAACTGAACTGTGGGGGCACGTGAACTGTGTGGGCACGTGAACTGTGGGGGCACG
Organism: Closterium sp. NIES-67; assembly: GCA_027943415.1. Taxonomy (NCBI): domain Eukaryota; kingdom Viridiplantae; phylum Streptophyta; class Zygnematophyceae; order Desmidiales; family Closteriaceae; genus Closterium; species Closterium sp. NIES-67. Next base: position 281,621 of record BQMB01002032.1, read on the forward strand.
TGAACTGTGGGGGCACGTGAAGTGTGGGGGCACGTGAACTGTGGGGGCACGTGAACTGTGGGGGCACGTGAACTGTGGGGGCACGTGAACTGTGGGGGCACGTGAACTGTGGGGGCACGTGAACTGTGGGGCCACGTGAACTGTGGGGGCACGTGAACACACAACCCTCATCATCAGACGGGTGATGAAGGCACTGGTGGGGTTGCCACCGTGGGCTTCGTGGGGGCATTGGGCACCCTGTGCTTCTCGGGTGATCATCTTTGCCGCCTTTGGCATCTTTGCCTTCTTTGGTATCTTTGGCATCTCTGGCTTCAAGCGCCTTCTATTCATGCTACCATCAACATCAATGTAGTAGCCACGCACACACGCACTGATACAATAGCCTGTTCATGGGGTTCACATGGGCTCATGCACTCATGCATTCATGCGCTCATGCATTAATCGTGCAGGTGACGGTGATCGGCATCTTAAGTATCAAGCAGGCGTACCTGCAGGCGGCAGTGGCTGCGCCCTTGCCCTTCGTGACCTTCTACTTCATGGCGCTCGTGCATGCCAAGTTCACCAACACCTTCCAGTGAGTGCTCCATCTGCCGGATGTGCCGCCGCGCACTGCCGCAGTGACCTACACTGCTTCCCCTCCTCTTTCTCGTCAGCACCTCCCCCCATGTCCCCTAGTTGAGAGCAACGCTCTATCCAACCCTTGTTGCGCAGTCCCCTTGTTGGCCCTTGGAGCTGGCCATGCTGTCCGCAGTCTTGGAAGTGAACAACCAGAGCCACACACCATGCTGCCAGCCATGGACGCCATGGCTGGCAGGGCACCCCTGTTCAACTCCAACAAAAATCGCACGAAACCATTTTCACCCTTCCCTTCCCCTCCTCCTCCTCCTACCCCCATTCCCCCCACCATCCCCGCTTCCACTATTTCCATTCTCCCCTTTGCCGAGCCCTCCATCTCTCCGTCCCCGTCCCCAGGCTCCTCCCCTTGGACCTAGCCGTGGACGTGGACGAGCACAAGCAGAACCACGCCATGGGGCGATCCACGGACGCCGTGGCGTCCGAGTACATGCCCTTCTGCATGCGCCCGCTGTGCAACCCCAACAGAGGGGTCGAGTTTTGAGGCGCCTCAAAACTTCGCAACCCCAACAGAGGGGTCGAGCTTTGAGGTGCCTCAAAAATTCGCAGCCCCAACAGAGGTTGGGTCGCACCGGAACCATGGTCACCCTTCTCCCCTCCTCCTTCCCCTTCACCTCCCCCTTTCCTTTCCCCCTTCTCCCTTCCATCTCCCCCCTTCCCCTCTACCCCATCTTCCCCCCTCTCCCCAGGTTCCTTCCCTTGGAGCTAGCGGTGGACGTGGACGAGTACAACCAGAGCCACTCCATGCGTGACGCCATGGACGGCATGGCGTCCGAGTACATGCCCTTCTGCATGCGCCCGCTGCGCAACCCCGACCTCTCGCCCAGCGCGCCCCCCGAGGCGAACATCCACCAGTTTATCAACCCGGACTTCTACGTGTCTCCTCTGGAAGCCACGATGGTGGAAGCTAGGAAGCTGTCTGTGATTGCGCATTCCATGAGCCTCAGAAGGTTCAAGGGGCCCGGGTCGTTTGGAGAGGCGGACGGGAGTGGGTCGGGTAGGTCTGCTGCTGCTGGGGGTGGTGGTGGGGGGGATGGGGAGTTGGAGGGGGGTGGAGTAGCAGGGGGGTCGGGAGAAGGGGAGGCAAGGGAGGGAGGGGGGGGTATGTGGGGGGCTGTGCTTTCACGGGTGCCGCTGTTGGCGTGGCTGGGACGGGGGATGTCGAAGGCGCAGGGAGAACAGCAGGAGGGTGGAATTGGCACTAGTGACGCAGCTGCTGGTGCTGGTGGTGCTCATGGTGCTGATGGTGCTGCTGGTGGCAGTACCAGTAGCAGTACTAATAGCACGATTGGTGCAAAGGATGGGGCTGGAGGAGGAGGAGGAGGAGGAGGAGGAGGAGGAGGAGGAGGAGGAGGAGGAGGAGGAGGAGGAGGAGGAGGAGGAGGAGGAGGAGGAGGAAAGGGAGGGTCGGACCCAGCGCGTGGCGTGGCGTGGCACGTTGCTGAGGGGAGGGTAGTGGCGGAGGGGTCAGAAGCTTGCCAGTTGAATGGTGGTGGTGGTGGTGTGGACGTGGAGGGGAGAATGGAAGGCATAGCGGAGGGGACAGGAGCGGAGGAGGAGGAGGATGGATATGGGGAGCAGCAAGGGGAGGAGGAGGGCGAGAACGGTCCGCTATTAAGGCACTCGGAGGGGCACGTCGCTGGGCATGATGTGACAGCGAGTGCAAGGGGACATGAGGATGGGGTGTCAGGGCATAGGCATGGGCATGGGCATGCGCATGGCACAGGAGTTGCTTGTTTTTCCGCTGCATTTGGGGGGCATGTGAATAGGGCGAGTGGGCAAGGGATGGATTCGGATAGCAACGCCGACGGGGAGAGAGGAGTAGATGCAGAGGAAGAAACAACGGCTGGGGATGGTGGAGAGGAAGCATCCAACAGTGCAGATGAGCTGGGAACTGGGCCGAGCAGAGAACAAGAGAGAAGTGGGAGGGAAGGGGGGAAGGCAGAGGACGGAAGGAAGGAAGGAGAGAGGGTGTTGGTGGGGGAAGGAAGCGGGGTAAGGGGCAGCTGGGGGGACGTCAGAGCTGCTGCTGCTGCTGCTGCTGGTGCTGGTGCTGCTGGTGCTGCTGGTGCCACTAACACGACAACGAGAGAAGAGCCTGGAGAGGGGAGTGTGAGCAGCGTGGGTGGGACAAGGGAGGATGGCAGGAGAAGCAGTGATACCACTAGCGGCACAACGATGGGCTCCGCCACGCGTGGTGCTGCAGGTGTTGCTGTGGCTGGTGGGGGTATAGGAGAGGGAATAGGAGAAGGCTGTCAGGAAGGGAACGCGAGAGTGCAGGAGAGGAGTGAGAGGGAGCTGGGAGGAGCGAGCGTGTCAGTCCGAAGCATGTGGCCGAGCAGCGAGGGGAGTGCAAGCGCGGGGTATGGTGGCCCGTCCTGGAGTATGAGTGGAGACATCATTCAGTACAATCACAGCGATGCCACTGGACTCCCAGGTGCAGATGCTGATGGTGTCAGCGCTGCTGGTGACAGTAACGCTGGTGACGTCGCTGGCGGTGCTGGTACTGGTGATCGTGCCAGTGTTGCTGCTGCTGCTGCTGGTGACGACAATGCCAATGCCAATGCCACATCCGGTGCTAGTGGGCGGCAGAGATAAATGGTGGTTGAGCTCATTCTCTTGGGCACAGATGATTGTGATGTGAGAGAGGGATCTGATGGTGGTAGCATACAGCACCAATGTCAGTCAAAAGGTGGTGGTGAGGTGATTTGCTGGCACAGCTCCAGTATTCAGTGCATGGGGAGGAGGCTGAAGGTAAGGAATCTCCTGCAGTGACCAACCAATGTCGACCATTTCGTTGTCTGTCAACAATTACTCGAACCTTGTGGCCTAAGCGGGCTTTTGCTGCAGTGCCATCATAATAGAGCGCTGTCATACGACAGGGTATGTGGCAGAGCTGTGCTGCACTGTAAATTGCAGTATGCACCTCGGCATTCACAATAGCTGCACTGCGACGCTTGCATTGGGGTAACAAAAGTGGTCCAACCAACACAATAGCTTCGACAGCAGACCACAATACCGGTAGCCGCCGTACTTCTGCTTTGTAATGAAAGTACTCCCAGACAAATGGTACAGGAATTAGCAAAACTGCTCAGCCTACCCACTGTCCAACCAGTAAGGGTGCAGATGTGGCATTGCACCACCCCTCACTCCTTAATGCATCATGCAGTGTTACATGCTGGCAGTGAGAAGCGAAGCACATACTGTACTACTTCAGCTATCTTCGGCTTGACAGGGAACACTACACAGTATAACTGAGCAAGCAGAAAGCAATGATATGGCATGCAAGCGCGCATCCGCATGGGAATAGAAAGCTTGCAGCTGTCTGAGATGCACTCCGGGCATGGCATCATCTCGTCAATGTCAGAATGCCCATACCAGAATGTGTGGCACGGCACGGCACCGCACACACTCCAACAGGCTGGAGCACCAAGCAATGCACTGCACTGCAACGCAACGCAGCGCAGCGCATTGGAACGCAACGCTGGGAAGGGCGGCCTTGAGTGGAGCAGAGGGGCTTCTTTGCAAGTGGTGTTGCATGCATGGTGGCAGCAGTGGAGATTGGGAAACATGAAACAACAGTGCTGCTGCTGCTGCTGCTGCTGCTGCTGCTGCTGAGGGGTCGTGAGCAACGGGACGAGAGGACATGCGGAATCAGCAATCTCTCCAGTAGCAGATGGGATGGTTGGCTAGATGCCACCCAACAACCGCTCCAGTGGGAGGGACTCTGGGATGTGCCGCTGAACACTTATCACACATATCATACTTCCCACACTTCTCGCGCAATTCTCGCTATTCCCACACAGCATCCTGCTCCTTCTCTCCACACCACCCACACTCCCATCCCGGGAGGGAAGTCTCTAGAAAAAAACCTTGCCCTTCGGCCCCCACAGCCCAACTCCAGCACACCTCAGCCCTTAGTCGTTCTTCTTATCCTCGCGCTCCCCATCCCCACCCCCATTCGCAGCAGCAGCAGCAGCAGCAGCTCCTGCAGCCTTGGCAGCAGCAGCAGCAGCAGTGGACTTGGCGTCAGAGGAGAGAGAGGAAGGGCGGATTGCCTTGGCCTCTACGCCGCCATCCGCCCGCTTGACGAGCGCGAAGGGCATGTGCGTGCCCAGGAGCATGTCCCACACGGGAAAGAAGGGCTGCGAGTAATTGAAGCGGAAGCCAGACAGCTGGTGGTGGATGTCGTGGTAGGCTGCAGGGGTGGGGTGTGGGGGGGTAGGGGGGGTAGGGGGGGGGAAGTGGGAGCAAGGTCGGGAGAAAGAAGGAAATTAGGAGAAAATACTTTTCTAGTCGACTCAAAATTCAGGCATGTCCCACACGGGGAAGGTGTATTTTGAGTCGACTCAAAATACACCAGGTATGTCCCACAATGGGAAGAAGGGCTGTGATTAGTTGAAGCGCAAGCCAGATAGCTGGCGGTGGATGTCCTGGTACACTGGGGGTTGGGCGGGTGGGGGGGAGGAGTGGGATGATATTAAGGTGGGAGAGGAGAGGTGGAATATGAGAACTGGAAGGGGGAGAAAGCAGACCGAACGTTAAGGTGCTGCTGCAAGTGCATTTATGGCCCGCACAAGGGAAGAGCCAATCTGATTTCTCAAACAGCAAGCGACGCGTTCAAGGTCAAAGCACACGAGTATGCTTGTCTGTTAGATCTGTGCATTAGATGATGTGGCTGCATGCGTACCGGCATTGTTGAGGAAGAAGCGCTGGAAGGGCTTGAAGGGCAGTACAATGCCACGTTTAAGTGGAATCAAATGGCATCTCGGAGCAGCGTCTACAGGCATTTTTTAGTCGACTGAAAAGGTGACTTCAGAGTCGATTCATAAGGCATCTCGGAGCGCAGCGTACCGGCATTGTTGTGGAAGAACCGCTGGAAGGGGCTGAAGGGCAGAACGAGGCCGCAGTGGTCATCAACGGTCTTCATGGTGGCGAAGGTAAAGAAGTAGATAGCCGTGCGCGGATGCATGCCTGGCGCCCCCGGGGGAAGGGGAGGAGGGAGAGACGCCATGTGGGCAGGGGCACAGAGGGAGGGGCAGAGCAAGTTGAGTGGAGAGAGGAGAGGGGAGAGGAGGCAGGTGAAGACAGAAGGGGAGGGGAAGGGGAGGGGAAGGGGAGGGGAAGGGGAGAGGAAGGGGAGGGGAAGGGGAGGGGAAGGGGAGGGGAAGGGTAAGAGATGAACAGCAGGGCGGCTGCAAGGAAGCAGACCACACAGCCACAGCTGTCGAGAATGACCCCACCTTGCTGCAGCAGTTTAAAAAGAAAATAAATAGCTTTCTTCTTAGAATTCTCGAGATGCACGTAGTACACACCGGACGCAAGGAAGGAGACGGCGCCGCCAAAGGTGTCGAGAATGAGCCCCTCGAGGGGGTGGTTGTAGAGGGCGCCATAGGCGTACGGCACCAGCAGCCTGTGGTGCCAGCTGTGCAGGTTCCTGGGGTAGGAGGGGGAGGAAGGGAACAGGGGAAGAAGAGCGACGGGGGGTAGTCTGTGTATGTGTGCACGCACTCGAGTGTGTGTGTGTGTGTGTGTGTGTGTGTGTGTGTTGGGGTGTGTGTGTGTACCTGTGTACACGAGTGTGTGCACGTGTGTGTGCGCGTGTGCTTGTGCACGCATGCACGCACTTGTGTGGCATGCGTGGGTTATGTGTGTGCACGCGGCCGAGTGAATGAAGCAGGAGAAAAGGAGGGCGGGGAAAGATAGACCAACCTACCACCAGTCCACTCCACCACCCACTCCACCACTCCACCACCACTCCACCACCCACAGCACCACCCCATCCTCTCTTCAACCCTAAAACCCAACCCCAAAGCCACTCTATCATCTCCTAAGCGACCCCCATTACCCTTTCCATCACCCCACCCCCCAACACCACCACTAGCACCACCATCACCCCAGCAGCAGCAGCAGCAGCCCTGTCGGACCGACCTGTAAAGAAAGCGGCTCTCGTGCATGAGGCGGTGCCAGAAGTACTGCCACGCGTCCATCACCACCATTGCCACGCCCACCTGCGCCACCTGCACCCACACGCTGGGCGGCGACTCCCCGTGGTTCTGACTGTTGGGGTCCACCTGCGTGCGGCACAGGGAGGAGTCGCAGAGAGAAGCGAGGGAGGAGGGAAGGGGGGAAGGGGGGAGGGGAGGGAACGGGGTTAGGGGCAGGGAAGCGAGAAAGGGAAACCTGCACCCACACGCTCGGCGGCGACTCCCCGTGGTTCTGACTGTTGGGGTCCACCTGCGCGCGGCAGATGGAAAGGCGGGACAGGATTACCCCCAGGGACAGGCCGAGAGAGAGAGGGGGATGGGGAGGAAACGGGGGGTCGGAGCAGGGAAGCGAGAGGGAGGTATACAAGGGGGAGGGGAGTGACTTGAGCGCTCTTTCGCCAGTAGTAGAGGAGGTCGTCCCAGTGAGTGCCAAGTGGCAAGCCAGACTGCGTACGAGGAAACATGCCTTCTCAACCCGCGCGAATGCGAGAGAGTAGAGTTGACTCTATCTTGAACCATGCCAGAGAATCTCACATTTAGTCAAGCATCACGCATTTACTCGTGGGGCCACTCTGGGCAGCTCGGTGGGGCTGCTGTAGCGCTAGTGCGGAGGATGGTGCAGGCACGACGAGCACGCCTTAAAGCTGCCTAGAAGTTTGCTTAGAAGAAGCTGCGAGTGTGGTGCGCTCGACATGCAGCAGCCAGGTATACATCGTCGCGAGGCGGCAAGAGACGAGGTTGTAGTAAGGCTGGAGTGAGAGAGAGCATACCAGGAAGAGAAGCACGGCGACGACGACCTGCAGCAGCTGCTGGAGAAGCACTCCTCGCACGACTGAAGGATGGGCAAGAGAGGGCGAGGCAGAGGAGGCCGGCGGAGGGAGCCGTAGGTGGAGGAGGGGGAGGAAGAGGGAATGGTGAGAGGGCGAAGCAGGCACGGACGATATGCGAGAAAGACGAGTGTAAGGTTGAGGCGCGGAGAGGAGACGGGAATAAGGGCGAGAGAGGGTGTGATAGATTTTAGCGAATTTTAAAATACTATCAGAGGTGAGATAGGAAGAGGGACGAGAGAGGGCGCGCGTTGTGTGTTCGAGTCCACGAGCGAAGTGGAAGGCGAGAAGGGTGAGAGAAGCATGAAGTGGATGAGCGACGGGCCACGGGGAAAGAGATTGAGAAGAGACCAAAGGGGGAGAGAAGGGGAGAGAAGGGATACGAAGGGGAGAGGAGGGTTGAGAAGAGACGAGGAGATGAGGTAGTGCGGAAGTCATACCGGCTCCTTTGGAAACGAGGTTGAGTTTCTGCTCGTCGCTTCGACTGTGCAGCCGCCATCGATTCATGACCTGGCCACGCCCAGACAACACCATACGGCCACGGGAGATCGAAACGACAGACTGATACTTAAGTACAAGCCATGGCAGTATAACAGCTGACTGACAGCTGACTAACAGCTGACTAACAGCTGACTAACAGCTGACTAATAGCCGCTTAACAGCTGACTGAGACGGGCTGATGAGGACGGGTTCACCACAGCCACGAAAAAGTGGGCCACCACCACCACTTTGGGACCATGCGGTGCGTACGACCTTCAAAACGCTTCTGAGCGCGCTCCATGGTTTCTGAGCGCGCTTCAAAAGACCTCTTTGGGACCATGTGGTGTATTCAACCTCCCAAACGCCTTCACGTCCGCTTTATTGACCGCTTTAGGACCATGCGGTTTGCCTGCCTGACCTCCGAAACGGCGGGTTAAAGCGTACATTTCCATTCTAGCGCTACCAGCCCGCTCACGACACCCGCATTCAGAACCCCCATTTTTCACGACACCTGTTTGCAAGCCATGTCCAGCTGATCGCTTTCATGACACCTGCATCATCGGTTGATACAAGCTCCTCTCTTTTCACGATCGCCGAAAGAAGAGAGAGTGAGGGTTTGAGAGAGAGGGAGAGGGAGAAAAAACCGAGCCGAGCCAACGTAACATCTTTCAAGCCTGGTAAAAACACACTCCAAAGAATACTTAACGAACACAAGCGACGAGGGTCGGACAAACAACAGAGGCACGGTCTCGTGGATCAAAAAAGAAAAAAACCAAAACGCCAGCTCTAGCGATCAGGGAGCGAGACAAGAAGACGCGCGCTGAATGCGAGGACAGGAGACAAGGAGACCGACGGCACCAGCACCCACATTCACAAAAAGGCAATGGGAAAAGAAGAGTCCAGGTCAACAGAATACGAGCCACGAGCTGGTTGTAAATTCTTTAGCCACCCGAGTTTAACACGAGTTAGCGGTCCCTGCCGCGGAATTCTCTGCAGATCTACTCATTCATTCCTTCGCCTACGTCCTGTCTGCAGGCAGAGGCTGGCGAGTAGATGGCGAGGAGGCGACGCACCTTAATGTCCATACTGTCGAGGAAATCCAGGAAGCCGCCATATATCCAGTACACGACCACGGGCAGCACGATCCCTAGCGCGTGATCCCGCATCTCCACCATGGTGCTCGGCCCTCGCAATGCAGTTACACACACGTTCAATGCAGATGCAGACCCGTTCGTTCAGCACTAACCCAGAGCGATCGTGAGAGTCGGTTCAGCTTCAATGAGACGTGATGAGGGGATGCGTGACCTTGGCGATAGCTGGTGATGTGACTAAACGACTAGATGTTGACCAGGCGGCAGGTATGGAAGTTTTGCAGCTTAGTGGGGGAGGCCTAATACTCCAGCGGATTCCAGTAGGTGTGCTTTGCACGGTCCAGCACATAGTCTTCTAGTCTTCTCTCCTACTGATTCGTGTTCCACACACAATTACAGAGTATCTATTCCTGGAGCCTGACCTCGCAACTGAGCTCTAGGTGTTTTGTCTGGGCTTGCTACCTTTCCAGCCTTCCTACCTCCTCCGCCTACTTTCTCTCAAGAGAAACTCCATGTGACCTCTCTCTCTGACTATGGTATGGGTGTTCAAAAATCGGGTTACTTCGAGATTTTCAGTGAAGACCTGAAGTTGGAAGAACCGAGGTTTTGCCTCGATAATAAAAAAGGTGGTTTCTGTTTGTTTAGGCACGGAAACCCTGAACCGTGGCCAGTGAGTATAGGTGGGAGGCACGTCGCAACCAATCAATCCCTTCGTAAACCAGCCAGACCCGCAAAACACTGTAGCCCCCAACCATTGTTGGCCTGAAGCCCTCTAAGTCCCCTCGAAGCCCTGAAAGAAGCCCACCCCGAGTCCGAAACGGGCCCTTTCTGTGAAGTTCCCAAGTTCCCAAGCTGACCTCAACAAAGCAGCACCCCCCCCCCCCCCAAACCGACCCCCCCCCCCCCCCCACTTTGAGATGAGACCCCCTTGATGTGAAGTTCCGACATGAGGATAGATTGGGAGAATCTGACATGTTGTGGCTCAAACCGAGTGTTGTGGATGGAGGCCTGAAGCATCATTCACAAGCAGCTACAGCAAGGTACCACAAGCATAAAATCAGGGAACTTGAAAACGAAAACCGTCTTCAGATATCATCAGTGTGTCAGCGCCCACAGCGGCAGGCCAATCGATGTCCAGCACCCCGCCAGAATGCTGTTCTGTACCTGGGATGCTGTTTTTGGGCTTCAACCAACGGCGGGATCTTGGCGAGCTTCCATCCCCCCAACCAATCCGTGATGGCCATGTCGACTGGCGCAGCCACCACTCTGCTCATCCACACGGGATGGCACGGAAGTTTTTGGCAAATCCCGATTTTTTCAGGAATCAGCACGGACTCACACTATGGGGAAATTATAGAACAGGTCACTGTTATCGACTGTATATCACACCTCGTCACCCCTGACACACGTACGCGCACCTTTTCCGACGGCGAGCCGCAGCGCGTTACTCCCGAAACATGGGAGGTCACTCCTGGCAATTTTTAAAACGAGAGGTCACTCACCGAAACCCCCGCCCGAACATCGTCCGTTTCACTCCTTTTCCCGCATGCACATTTTCTATAGTTACGATCCTCACTTGCAACCAAATGTTTCCAGGTAAGTGTCGCCTCGTTTACAGATTCCAACCAAGTTGGGGCAGTATTGAAACTTGCAGCATGGGAGTTTCTTCGTCATGAAATCAGCTGTCATTTCTTCTCTAGGGCAGTATTTCAGGATGACCTTCCCTCTGTCGATTTCGTCATTGACGAAGAAGTAACGAAGGACGATGCGTTTTTTCCTATAAATGAAGTCGGGCTTGTTTGCAATCTTGATTACGCTCTGGTTGCCGTGGACTAACTTCAAGATATGTGTCATTGCGATTTTTGCCTCTTGAATTAACTCTTGATTATAGAGTCCCTCACGAACTGCAGAGCTTGCTGCGATGAATTGTTTCGAATTCCAAGAAATGACACCACCCGATTTAAGTTTGAAGATAAACCTTGTATGCGAACGCCTGCTGTCAGGGTTAGCTGCGTGATCCGCATCAATGCATCTAGTATGTCAAAATTTGTTACAGTGTTTGTCCTGTAGTTGAGACCGATTGTACAACTAGAAATAAAATATAGAAGGGCTCGACGAAGATCGGTTATATTCTCCCCTTCAGCTCGACGAAGGTACTGTGCGAGCTGACTCATGATGTAGGGAAGATCTGGGCGGCATATAACGAACGCAAATAGAAGACATCTGAGCTGTTGATGGTAAAGCTAATGCTCGAAGGCGAAAAGTGGGAAAGTATTAAGTGTATGATTGGCTGCAATATGACGAAATATAGTGGTGAGGCCGATAAGAGCGACAGCGAACTTTTTTACAAGTAATTCTGCATACTTGCATGCAGAAAGATAAATAGCATCAAGGCCGTAGTCGAAGTTTAACCCAAGAAATAAGGTGACGTTTATAGAAATAGTCATTTCAAGAATCGTCTGGATTCTTTTCTCCATGCGCACCAGAAGACTATTGCACAAGCCGGTGTATAGTAAGTTGTCGACGTATGCGACTAGAAGAATGTAGTGTCCCCGAAATTCAAATATGTACATTCCTGGATCGTGCGGCAGCTGCATGAAGTCGAGTGAAACTAGGACCTTGTGAAGATGTTGCTGCCACAATCAAAGAGCCCATAGAGTGACTTAAGTAATTTGCAAATGTTAAGTCTGTCGTCGTAAGTGTAAGGGAGTTCGACAAAAAATACCTACATCAACATCTGTATATAAAAACATATTTTTAACGTCCAGTTGGCAAAATAGAATATAGTGGCTAACAGTAATGGCGAGAAGAATTTGCACTAAAGTATGACGGCTGACCAACGCGGAAGTCTGGTCGTAATCGATGCCATGGGTTTGCTCGAATCCTCGAACGATCCATCTCCCTTTGAATTTGTCTAGTTCGCCTCATGCGTTTGTCTTTATGCGAAAGACCCACTTTCCCAAAAGATTTTTCTTGTTGCGTCCTGCTTTGCGTAGAACGGGTTTCCACGTTTTTTTGGCTTCTCGAGAGTTGCGACCTATGCATCCATAGTTGCTTGCCACTTATCAGCATAAGAACCGGAGAGGGCCTGCTTAACTGTTTTCGGCTCAATCCTGGTCGTTGATTGCTGAACTGCGACAGCAAGTCCGAGGATCTAAAGAGTCGATTGGTCACCACGAGGATGAGGTTGGCAAACTTCAGATGGCAGATGGCGTCCACCTTTAGGTGATGCTGCGTCAATTTTCTATCGGCGAAGGTGCTTATAATTATAGGCAGCTTGTGGCAAGATGCAACGAGTCTAAAAAGGGAATGAAGAGCAGTGTTCTAGTATTAATGGTACGTATCAAAAGAATATAAGAGTTGAATAATTGTTCGGCTCCTGATGTAGACTGTTGCGGAACCGTAGAAGGTCGTGCTGCTGCGCTATCGGGCGGATAAGAATCTTTGGCTGCATCTGCTGTTGAGAATAGCCCTGATCCTACGAAGGTTGCAAAAGTCTGTGGAGGTGGCATATCAATAAAGTCTGCGAACACGAGCCCTGCAGAAAGGTCCATCGACAAAGAGCAGATTTGTCGACAAGGCGAGGCTTTTCGGGAAGTGGCAGAGGAGCAGTTTTCGTTGGTGGCAGAAAGCGGTTCTGCCGGAATGGCAGAATAGGAGCGCTTTTTCTGCAGATGGATTCTACAGAATTCTGTGCTTTTGTAGAAGCGGTCTTGGCAGAAACGAGAGTGTACAAGACCCGCTGCCGATTTGGCACCAGGGACCATTCGCAGAAGACATTTCTGCGGGCGATCCTTTTCGGCAGTAGCGAGTTTGCAGAAATGCGTTACAGCAGGCTTCGGGCAGAGTAACGCAAGGCCCTGCTCGCACAGAAATGCGTTCTACCGAAGTTCGGCAGAAATGCAATTCGGCTATCAATTCTGTTGACGACCCCCTCGGCAGAAACGAAATTCGGCAGAAGTGCGGCAGAGAGTCATCTCGGACTTCGCTTCTGTGAGCGACCCTTGGACAGAAAAACGAGGACTTCAGTTTTCCTGATGAAGGTGCGTTCCGAAATCGCGAGAAATTTGCGATTTCGTAAGTTAACCTCAGAACCGATCTGGACCGAAAAACAGCAAAATCTACCTGCGACATTGAGAAATTGAACACGTGACGCACATTTCGTAACTGCGGAAATGTGCGTAACATCTGACAGTTTCAGATCTGAAACTGTTAGAATAACTACTTCTAAGTGGGTAAAATTACCAACTAAGCATGTGCTGTAATTTTCACCTGCCATTGCTGACTTGGCTAAGCGCAGCTTAGATTAGTTATGTAAACGTTCTTGTGTGAACGTTCTCGTCATGTTCAATGAGGTTCAATGGGGCCTTACTAGTGTTTGCCTTGTGTACCATACCTTGTAATCTTGATTCTAGTGAATTTGTGTGCCCAAGCTTTCTCAAAAGCTGCTCAGTAAATCACACAATTCTGAAGGCAACTTTCTCCTTAGAGAACAACAGTGCTACAGAAGCTCCTGTTATAACAGTGAACTCTGCATATGCTTCGTCTTGAATGGTGGTGAAACGTCGTTCGGCATTATAGCGATCAGGATCCCGCTGGTGGCGTTCCTTGTCGCGCTCGAAGTCATCGAGAAAAGTTTCTCGTGGCAAATGCAGTCTCGGGCATACAACACCTTTCGGGTTTTGAAATCCATAATTATCAAGGAATAGGAATCCTTGGGTACACCAAGGTGTATTTCCAAGCGAGCCCGTCCAGAAAATCTGCCCGCAGTTGCGCTCGGAGGTCTGTATTGGACCATGCAGCCCCAAACTCGTAGAAGTTGAGTGTCGGCGGGGTGTTTTGTCCACATGACATGTGGCGAGCTGAACTGAGAAAGGGCTGTTGTAGACAGGCTATTGTGCAGGCGGACAGCTTGCGCCATCGCAAACGGCCAAAAATCTGCTGTGAGGCTGGACTGTTGCAGCAGCACGCGCATCTTCTCTTGCAGCGTCCTGTTAGTTCTCTCAGCTACTCCATTCTGCCGATGGGCGTAAGGCACAGTCTTGCGCCTGATTATCCCTTTTTGCACTAGGAATTCATCGAACTGCTCGTTGGTGTACTCGCCCGCGTTGTCTGTCTGGATCTCTTTCACCTTGATGCCACCATGTCGCTCCGCGATTTTACAGCCACAATTTGAAGGCGTCGAGAGCTTCAGATTTGTGAAAGATATTCTTGTTCCAGACGTATAGAGTAGCACGGTCGATGAAGGTAATGATATAGCGGTAGTTGTTACTGTTGATATTTTCTGCTTTCTGCGGCATGAAGAGTATGTCGGTGAAAACGACATCCATAGGTGAGTACTTAGTAGCACTTGGAAAGTGCGACGGCGACGGAGCGTGACTTAGGTGATCTCCGGGGCAAATGGTGCAAAGTAGTTGACGAGTGCTAGGTCGGAGCTCTTGGTCGTTGGTTAAAATGAGTGTGTCCTTGTCGAGAACTAAGGCTTTATTTGAGTTATTGAGAGCTTATTGCAAGGGATGACCTAACCGCTTGTGCTAGATTTCTGCTGTAGTCCTGTGTCCCTTAGAACACAGGTACAAGTCGGAGAGAAGGAAGAAGGCGGGCGAAAGATTAATCGTTAGCGCAGGGTTAACGCAGTGGTCGGTGCCAAATGGTTGGATGAACTCGACTTCTTCTGCAGTTTCAGCCCAAGGTATGCAGAGATGTCGGCGACGCGCCGAAGCATCAGGTACGATTAACTCTTTCTTGCCCCATGTGCGTTCAACCTCCATCGGTTCTTCGACAGTAGCAGACGTTGGTTCTTGATTATCGTAACCCCAATTTCCACCTCCAAATGCCCATGTACTTTGAATTGTTTCTGCTGCTGCTGATGCTGCTTCTGGTGGCTCTGCTGCATGTTCGTCAAGGGAGTTGGTGCGAGAAGGCTGAGGCCTGACGCAAAAGACATTGAGACCGCGATGGTCTTGGCGTTGAAGATCTGTTTCCCAGTGATATGCTAAGGAGCGAGGGAAACGTTTTTCTCACTGTCGCTAGATGCCTTGACAAGTGAAAACCATAAAACGGAGACACTGTCTTTAATTTACGCGATGCCTACTAAATTACTTTTGTCTGCCTTCTTGTTCCACTAACAAAACAGATGCCGCATTCCATCAGTTGCGCTTGTGATAGTAGGTTGAAACCGAGTCCCGTGGCGACAAGAACCTTGTTCCAGTGAAGTGAAACTTCTGTGTCGTCGGACACGAGTATGACATCTCCAGTTCTGATTACTTCAATAACCTGATTGTTAGCAACTGTGATGTTGTACTTCTCTCCATTTGGCAGATCTCGCCAGTTGAGAAGATCAATACTTGAAGATGCCATGTGGTGACCGCAGCAGCTGTCAAGAAACCAAGTGCTAACATGCTCGAGATACGTACGATCGGCAATATGGGCGTACAGCTACATGCTCAGCCATCGAGGAAACCTGTTCGGCTGCTCTGGTGCTTCTTCATTAACGACTACCGGTTTTGGAGTTTCTGAATGAGGATGAAGACGTGGAGGTCGGTTGGCTGGTCCTTCTTCCATGTTATTGTCGCTGTCATTGTCTCGTCTACTCATGTAGCATATACCACTAGACTTGTATGGTCCACTCATGTAATTAATGATTGCCTTTCCTTTTGCAGGTTGAGTTGAAGAAGTTGAAGGCGGCGAGATAGTCTTGACAGGGGCGGCTTCACCCGACTTTTGCCGATTCATGTTCTTCAGTTTTTGACACTCTTCAATATTATGACATGCTCGTTTGCAAAATTGCATAAGCCATTTCCTCATTTTCTTGTCTGCTCCCATTGATTTGATGCACGTCTTGTCTGCTCCTCTTGACTTGATCCACTTGTATAGAAGCTTAAAACCACAGGCTAGAATTTCAAAGGGGGGGCGCACTTGAAAATTGAGAAAGTTGCCCATTTTGCAATGGTGTATCTACCCCGACTCGAAAAAAACAAATGCTGCAATTTTGCAGCAAACAACCATTGGTTAATGGAACAAAGAGGATCGTAACTCACCAGTGAAACACGCGGCGACAATTTCGATGGTCGCAAGGCTCAACCAAATGAAGTCTACGCAAATACCCGTCACCAGGGCAGAGTTTCAAGTGAGCCCAAGGTGTGCTATTGCCTTTCAGATGTAGGGTACCGATACTTACGCTAGCGTAGCGTGGCTCTCCAGCCATTTCCCAGGTCTAAAAATCCGCCAAGGCGTGCTGATGGTCCCTTGCTTGTGAACGACCCTTTAGTTCAGCAAAAAACAACGTATCGTCTAGTAGCGACAGTAGGAAGCGGTGGAAACGACCTAGGCAAGCTCAACGTAGTCAACTATTAACCGCAACTCGGCGAAATCGTTGGGCAGAGGGCCATGGGTGTTTGTGAGACGTTCATCTACACGTCAGCGAGATTTCGCGGCAGTTCACTGGTGTGCGAGAAGCATATCGGGCCTTGTCAACACCAGCTCGTTGACGGTAGCCTGCCAGTTGCTTGACAACCCTAAGCTAATCGACTAGTGGTGCCCTCCCCTCCCAAAGTGTTGCCCTGCACCATGGCCCTCCCTTTTCCAGAGAGACAGAAAAAGAGGTGCGTGGATCTGTGGAAAGGCCTAGGTTTGCTTAGGCGATATTCCTAGCAACAGGGGGGCAGGGAAGAAAGTATGGAGAAAAGGCGGGGAGGGATGGGGGTAAGAGGCAAAGCGGAATGGGGGAAACACGTATGCGGAATGGGAAAATTCGGCGAACATGATGGGGGAAATGGGACCGCGGATAGGGGAAAGAGGCGAGGGGAATGGGGGGAAGTGGCGAGGGGAAGGAGGGAAAGAGGCGAGTGGAATGAGGGGGAGAGGAGAGCGGATTGAGAGGGAGAGGAGAGCGGATTGAGGGGGAGAGGAGAGCGGATTGAGGGGGAGAGGAGATCGGAATGAGGGGGTGAGGAGAGCGGATTGAGGGGGAGTGGGGAGCGGAATAGGGGGAGAGGAGAGCAGATTGAGGGGGAAAGGAGATCGGAATGAGGGGGGGAGGAGAGCACATTGAGGGGGAGAGGAGATCGGATTGAGGGGGAGAGGAGAGCAGATTGAGGGGGAGTGGGGAGCGGAATGAGGGGGAGAGGAGAGTGGAATGAGGGGGAGAGGAGAGCGGAAAAGATGGGAAGAGGCGTGCGGCGTGAGAGGGAGGCAGGGAGAAAAAAGATAGGGAAATGGGGAGGGCTGGGAGAAAGGAGATAGGGAAGCAGGGGAGTATGGAGGCAGAGCGATAGAGAGGCAGGGAGACAGGGAGATGGGGAGATGGGGAAATGGGGCGATAGGGAGATAGGAAGATAGGGATATGGGAGATGGGAGATGGGAGATGGGGAGGTGGGGCGATAGGGAGACAGAGAGATAGGGAGATAGGCGGACCGGGAAATGGGGCGATGGGGAGATAGGGAGATAGGGAGATGGGGAGATGGGGCGAAGGGTAGATAGGGAGGCAGGGAGACAGGGAGATAGGGAGATAGGGAGATAGGGAGATAGGGATATAGGGAGATTGGGAGATAGGGTGATGGGGCGATAGGGAGATAGTGAGATGGGGAGATGGGGAGATAGGGAGGCACCCAGATAGAGAGGTAGGGAAATAGGGAGATAGGGAGATGGGGAGAAAGGGAGATAGGGAGATGGGGAGAAAGGGAGATAGGGAGATGGGGAGATAGGGAGATAGGAGGAGACAAGAGGAATAGGGGGGACAGGCGAGCG
Organism: Closterium sp. NIES-67; assembly: GCA_027943415.1. Lineage (NCBI taxonomy): Eukaryota > Viridiplantae > Streptophyta > Zygnematophyceae > Desmidiales > Closteriaceae > Closterium > Closterium sp. NIES-67. The sequence continues at coordinate 299,387 of BQMB01002032.1, forward strand.
ACATAAGGGGGGGGGGGGTGAGCGAGATGAGGGGGGGAGGTGAGCGGAACAAGTGGGTTTTTAGGAACTAGAAGGGGTTATATGGGGGGGTGAGAGCAAACTGAGGGTAAAACCATGCATGGAGTGAGGGTTTAGAATGGCATCGAATTTGGGAGTGGAATAGGAAGGGCTGGAGAAAGGTAGGCTGTGAGGTGGGGGGGAGGGGAAAAGGGGAAACCATGGATATAGGGGGCGGGAGAGGATAGGAAAGGTGGGAGAAAGGCAGCTGCTAGGAGGGAAGGGCTGGATATAGGGGGAGGGAACTAGAGAGGGGGGGCTAGAGGATAGGGACGCTGGGAGATAGGACCCGCCTTGTACCCTCCTACGTTCCTGTATTTTCTACCCACGCATCCCAAGCCCTACCTGTGTTCCCCCATTTATCCGAAGTCTCACCTATCCCTCACTCCCTTGTCCCTCCACTCTCTCCTGCGCCTCCATTCTTCGCGCTCTCTGCCGTCCCCCTGCTCTCTGCTGCCCCCCTGCTTTGTTGTCCCCCCCCCCTCTCTGCTGTCCCTCTGCAGTCTGCTTTCCCCCTGGTCTCTGCTTTCCCCCCCCCTCCTTCCTGTCCCCCCACTTTCTACTGTCCCCACATCTCTCTGCTTTCCCCCCATTTTCTGCTGTCCCCACCTCTCTTTGCTTTCCCCCCACTTTCTGCTATCCCCACCACTCTCTGCTGTCCCCACCTCTCTCTGCTTTCCCTCCGCTCTCTGCTGTCCTGCCGCGCTTTGATGTCCCCCAGCTCTCTCCTGTGCTGCATCCCCTTGTCATTGAGGCAAATGCTTCCTTTCCTTACCTCGTTCCCCTCTTCCTCCGTCCCCTCCCCCACCAATTCTCCTTCCCATTTCTCCCACCCACCATTTCTCCCTCCTTTTCCCGACCCATCATGGCACCATCCATTGCAGTTCTGGAACTCATGTAGCCAAGAGTGGTGTGCAAGTGCAAGTCTTGCTGATTCAATCATATGTGTGTGTGTGTGTGTGTTTTTTTTTTTTTTTTTTTTTTTTGGCATCTATTTATGAGTGCAACCCAACTGTGCAACGTATTCCAACTAGGAACACTTTGTAATGTGCTTACGTTCAGCATGGTTGTTATCTTATGACCATTCTGATATGTATGTGTTTATATGAAATCCGCTAGTGTTCGTTCCACTGTTTTTGGCGCATATTTTAGCAGTGCCCCTGAACCTACTCATTGTAGCGTGTTCGCACTTGACGCACTGCCTTGCGTTTGACGCCACAGCCCTGTATTCTTGTGATTTCGAGAGGGCAAGGGATACAGTTCACAAGAACGAACATGCCCTAGTCGCAACTTACATTCCCTTTCGGAACTGTCGTGCGTTCGTTTGGGGACCTCGTCGCACGCATGCAGAAATCGCCCAACCTCCCCTAGGTAGGGATTATGTGTCAAACATGTATATCTACTATGTTTGCATAGACTGAATAGAGTCATGTCTTATATAGGGTACAACTCTTAGGTATATTCACATGTTCTCTCTCTTTTAATTATTATTCTACTCTGATATGGTATCATGCGTAGGTTTCGACCCCCCCCCCCCTTCTCGCTTCCGCTCCTACCCTCGCTAGGCCCCGCCGCGCCCCTCCTGGGCCCTTCGTCTCTCGTAGCCCAGTCGCGCCTCCCTGGGCCCTATCGTGCCTCCTAGCTCAGACGCGCCCCTTCTGGGCCCAGTCGCTCCTCCTAGCCCAGCCGCGCCCCTCCTGGGCCCCGTCGCCCCTCCTCGCCCAGCCACGCCCCTCCTGGGCCCTATCGCGCCTCAGAGCCCAGTCGCGCCCCTCCTGGGCCCCGTCGCGCCTCCTAGCCCCGTCGCGCCCCTCCTGGGCCCTAGCGTGCCTCCTACTCCAGTCGCGCCCCTCCTGGGCCCCTAAAGCGCCTCCTAGCCCAGTCGCGCCCCTCCTGGGCCCCTAGCGCGCCTCCTCGCCCGTTCGCGCCCCTCCTGGGCCCCGTCGCGCCTCCTAGCCTAGACGCCCCTTCCTGGGCCCTGTCGCACCTCCCTGCCCGGTCGCGCCCCTCCTGGGCCCCGTCCCTCCCTTAGCCCCGTCGCGCTCGCCCGGCCCCGTCGCACCTGCCCGGCCCCGTCGTGCTCGCCCGGCCCCGTCGCGCCTGCCCGGCCCCCCCCCGTCGCGCCTGCCCGGCCCAGTCGCGCCTGCCCGGCCCCGTCGTGCCTGCCCGGCCCCGTCGCGCCTGCCCGGCCCCGTCGCGCCTGCCCGGCCCCCGTCGCGCCTGCCCGGCTCCGTCGCGCCTGCCCGCCCCTGTCGCGCCCGCCTGGCCCTGTCGCGACCTGCCTAGCCCCGTCGCGCCCTGCCCGGCCCCGTCGCACCTGCCCGGCCCCGTCGTGCTCGCCCGGCCCTGTCGCGCCTGCCCGGCCCCCCCCGTCGCGCCTGCCCGGCCCCGTCGCGCCTGCCCGGCCCCGTCGCGCCCTGCCCGGCCTCGACGCGCTCTGCCGGGCCCCGTCGCGCCCTGCCTGACCTCGCCGCGCCCTGCCCGGCCTCGTCTCGCCCTGCCCAGCCTCGTCGTCACAGCCCCGGCCCTACATCCTCCCTGGTACTGTCCCCCGTTCCCTACACCGCTTTGCACCGCACTGCACTTCCCTGCAAAGCACTGCATCGCACTGCACCGCACTGGATCGCACTGCACCGCACTGCACCGCATTGCACCGCACTGCACCGCACTGGACCGCACTGCACTGCACTGGACCGCACTGCACCGCACGGCACCGCATCGCACAGCACTGCACCGCACTGCATCCCACTGCACTGTTCTGCACCGCCCTGTATAGTCCTTCCCTGCTCTTGATGGCGGCGGAGCTTCGCTTCGATGCTGAAGGTCAGCCACTGGAGTTCGAGGCGTGGCTTGCCGACCTCCGCCACCACATCACCGGCCAGCGGCAGGATGGCCACCCGCTTTCCGCACACCTTGACGGTACGCTCCCCTGCCCAGACCCCCCTGCTGTGCTGCCCGCCGACCCCACACCCGCTGAGCGCGAGTCCACTGCCGCCGCTGCCCTAGCACGCTCTGTCTGGCTTTCCCGAGACGCTGTTGTTCAGCTCGCCATTAGCAATGCCCTTCCCCCGCCTGAGTGCCCTCGCTTTAGGTCCATCACTACCGCCCAGGCCTACTTAGATGCTGCCATCAAGCGCTATTCTGCCCCCCCTGCTGCCTCCGTGGGTCGCCTGATCCTCCCGATGCTCTTTCCTGACCTTGCGTCTTTCCCCACTGTCTCTGACCTAGCTGCCCACCTGCGCTCGATAGATGAGACCTGGCGCGCTGCCTGCACTGATGCACAGCTTAGAGCCCACCAGCCGCCCATGACCTCTACCCTCTACCTACTTGCCACCCGCCTCCCTGACCGCCTTGCCGCCGCCCGCGACCAGTTCCTTAGCATTCACCCCGCTGAGCTCACCCTCACCGACTTCGTAGACACCCTGACTGTTATCGAGACTCGCCACCGCTCCATCGCCCAGGCGAGCGGTACGGTACCGGTCCCTATCTTTCAGGGTTGTGAACCCGCTCAGTGATCCTTCTCCGACGGCTCTGTCGCTGTGGCTGAGACTGCTGCAGCTGCGCAGTTTCGCTCGGGGAAGGGTCGCCGCCCCAAGGCTGGGCGCGGCGGGGGCAGCGGGGGTGCAGGAGGGGGTGGTGGTGGAGTCGGGTCGTCTGGTGCTGGAGCGGACGAGGGGACGCTGCCCAGTCCGGCTGACCCACTGCCTCAGCAGCCGCAGCAGCAGCAGCAGCAGTCGCCGCAGCCGCAGCCTCCGCAGCAGCCACAGCAGCCGCCGCGACGAGGCATGCGAGTGCCCTCCCGCCCGGTGGCCTGGAGCTGGTAGTGGTCGTGCGCGTGGTGGTGCGCCGGGTGGTGGTTCCGGAGGCGTGCGCTGTCAGTACCAGATCCAGACCGGTCCGCATCGCGGCTTCGTTTGCGGTAAGATCGGTCATTCCACTCCTCGCTGTTTTCGTCGCCTGGACGACCTGTTCCGTCAGCGCTTTGGCCCGTCGCCCGACCTCCCGGACTGGCACAGCTTGCTTAGGCGTAGTATTCAGATTTTTGACTTGGACATGGATGCCATTGTAGCCGCCCTGCATGTGATGTATGCTGATGACTCTAGTGTGCTTCCTTCTTATTACCCCGTGTTGCCTAGGGTAGGTGTGCCAAGCGTAGACTCCCCTGCTGCGTCAGGCGTAGGATCTCCTGCTTTGTTTAGCCTCGGTGCTTCCACCGCTTCTCCGCCGCCAGGCGCCACTGCTGCGCTTTCCTTCACCTTGGACTCTGGCGCTTCCCGGTGTTTCTTCCGCGACTCCACTACGCTGACGCCGCTTCCTGTTCCTGCTGCAGTTTCTCTTGCTGACCCCTCTGGTGGTCCGGTAGTCGCCCGCAGTTCCACCTCCCTGTTAGGATTAAGGACGGAGTCTAGGTGAACTTAGGAACTAGAATTACTCAAAATATATATCCGAAATTCTGGACAGAAAAGTCGTCTTCACAAGAAACAACGTCGACGAAAAACTAGCCGTTGGAATGTCGCGAAACTCGGATATGTTGTAGCTCTTAATCTCAGCTACCGTTCCCAATTTGAATCACGTTGATTAATGAAGTATTCGCGACGCTATGGCCTTCGACGCACTAGGGGGTAAGCTGTAGGAGGAGAACTTAACTCAATCTCAAGAGTTCAATCAAAGTTCAAGAATCTCACAAGGAATTAGAGGAGTAAGAGAAAGGTTGGGATAGAAGAGAGGGATGAGAGGGAAGGTCCCAAGAGAGTCCCCAACCAAGGAAACCCCATAAGCACAAAGATTCCCTCCCTATAGGAACCCCAACTTTGACATTTGTCCCTTCCCAACCAATCCATCCAAGTTGGCCACCCTTGCCAGCCTAGCTTGGTTGTTCCCAACCAATTTGCAGCTGTTACAGTAGAGTGACGAATTTTCCCAACCCCAAAGGTCCCAACTCCATATAAAGTCACCCCACAACTTCACTTTGTAACCGCCGCAATTGTAACGCAAGCTCATGAACTTTGAATCTTCATAGCTTTCGCGTTCTTGCTCCGATTGAAGCGATTCTTGTTGCGTCGGAAAGATCTTCTCAAGATCTATCATCACAAATACCTGCTCAGACAGAATAACACAAAACACATTCCCAAACTCCAGAACACATCACACACAAATTCTTGCACACGTTCAAACCACACATGCAAGTTGAAAAATATGGGATGGGAGGCAGACAGAATGTGATAGCATATGATGACATCACACAACACTCCCTTCCCTGTCCGGCGGTTCCTTCGGGTTCGCTTACAGGTCTGCATCTCCCCTCGTTCTCCAGGAACCTAGTTGGTGTCGGCTGCCTCCAGGACCTTGGCGTCACCACTACGTTCCCTGGTCACGAGCGGTATGCTGTTTGTACCGAGGCCGCCACTGGTGCCCCCCTTACCACGTTCCCCCGGGACCCGCTGTCAGGTCTGTTCACACTTGACACCATGACTTCCCCAGCTGGAACGTCCCCCCAGGTGGCTGCGTCTACCCAGGTTGCTGCTGCCTGCTCCTGTCGGTCCCTCACTCACCCGACTCTCCTTTAGCACCACCGCCTTGGTCACCCTGCGCTCCCGCGTCTGCATCACATGTCCCAGCACGGTCTCGTCCTCGGTCTCCCCGGTTCGTTCCCCGAGTTTCCCTCCTCCCCCGCCCCACCGTGCACGCCTTGCGTCGAGGGCCGGCTTCGCCGTGCCCCTCACTCCTCCTCGTTTCCCCCTACCGCCGCACCGCTGCAGTCTCTGCACATGGACGTATGGGGCCCCGCCCCCGTCCATGAGCCGCATCGCGAGCACTTCTTCCTCGTGCTTGTCGACGACTTCACGCGCTACACCACCGTCTTTCCCCTGGAGCGGAAGGCCGACGTGCCTGACGTTCTCATCCCCTGGCTTGTCTCTGCTCGTGTCCACCGCGGTCTCCCTGTCTTGCGTCTTCACTCCGACCGTGCTGGCGAGTTTGCCTCTGGTGTCCTTGGTCGCTTCTGTCGTGCGAAGGGCATCACCCAGACGTTTACCCTGCCGGACTCCCCGCAGCAGAATGGGGTCGCTGAGCGACGCATCGGTTTGGTCATGGAGGTGGCTCGCACCTCCATGATCCATGCCGGTGCTCCCCATTTTCTGTGGCCGTTCGCCGTGCGCTACGCTGCTCACCAGCTTAACCTGTGGCCGCACCCCCAGCGGCTGCAGGTTTCGCCGACCCTTCTGTGGACCGGGTCTCCTGGTGACACGTCTGCGTTCCACGTCTGGGGCTGCCTTGCTCACGTTCGTGCCTCTGGCACGGACAAGCTCACTACCCGCACCCTCCCCTGTGTCTTCCTCGGTTTCCCCCTTGACGTGTCCGACTGGCACTTCTACCACCCGCCGTCTCACCGCTTCTTTCACTCTCACGACGTCACCTTTGACGAGTCCGTCTCCTATCGTCGCTTTCCCCACCGCGGTCCCCCGGTAACTCCCCCCCTGTTCCTGGTTCCTCCCTCTCTGGTGGTCCCTCCCCCTCCCCCCCCCCCCTCCCCCCCGTCCGGCCCCCTCTGGTGTGTCTCACGTCACCCCCCTCCCGTCGGTCGTCCTAGTCGAGGAGTCTTCTGACTCTGGTAGTCCCCCGGCGCAGTCCTCGCCGCCTGTCCCTTCCCCGGTGTCCCCACCTCCACCGCCTCCGCAGCCGCCGTCGCCACAGCTGCTGCAGCTGTCGTCTCCGCCGCCGCAGCCGCCGCAGCCGTCGCAGCCGTCGTTGCAGCCGCCGCCGCCACCGTCGCCGCTGTCGTCGCTGCCGCAGTTCGTGGACTCTGGGGGTGCTGGCGTTGAGGTGGGTCCTCGTCCCGGGGCTCCTGTCGTGGCTTGTCCTGGCGGGCCTGGGGGTGGTACCGGTGCTGGCATAGCTTCGGGCTCTGGGGGTGTCCCTTCTGGGGGTGCCGGCGTGGAGGGTTCGGGAGGTAGCAGTTGCGCAGCTTGCGGCCCTGGTGTTGGTGTTGTGCCGCCGCCGCAGCAGTCCCCGCCGTTGTCCGCCCTTCGTCTGCTCGGCCTTCCGTCCCCTGACCCTGCGTCTGTTCCTCTCCTGTCGTCTCCTCCTCTTCCCGTCTACGGCCCTGTGTTCCCTCCGCCGGACTCGTCCCCGGCGCGCCTTCCTCCTCGTTTCCCACCTGTGTCCCCTCCTCTGTCTCCTGACCCGACGCCTCCCTCTCACGTCTGGTCTCGCCGTCCCTCCCGCGCTCGTCCTGTCTCCCCCGCCTCGCGCTCTCACCCTATGTTGCTCCGTTCCCACGCGTCCCGTCCTCCCCTCCTCCCGTCGCCTCCTCCGTCCTCTCTTACAGTTGCGTCTCCTCCTCTGTCTGACTACTTTCGTGCTGCTCGTCCTCTTGTTCCCCGGGTCCTTGCCTCTCTCGTTACCGACCCGTCTGTTCCGGTTTCGAGTCTTGACGCCCTTGTCGCTGCGGTCGCTGACTTCGCCTCTACCCGCCGCCTTGACTACACCACCGCTCTGGTCTCCGACCCTGCCTGTCCTCCGTCTGTCGGGGGTGCTCCTGCCCTCGGCAGTGACGTCTTGGAGGACCGCCAGTTCGAGCTTGCTTTCCTGTCCCAGGCTGCTCCCCATCTCTGTTCCATGCTGCTAGTCCCTGAGGGTGACCCAGACGCGTTTGACATCCCGACCCCTCGCACTTACGCTGAGGCGGTTTCGGGACCCTGGGCCTCTCAGTGGATAGCTGCCATGGAGCAGGAGATGGCATCTTGGAGATCCACCGGCACCTTCGTCGACGCAGTTCCCCCACCTGGGGTGAACGTAGTCGATGGCCGTTGGCTCTTCAAGGTGAAGCGCCCTCCTGGAGAGCCGCCTGTGTTCAAGGCGCGCTACGTGGCTAGAGGCTTCAGTCAGCGCGAGGGGGTGGACTTCTTTCAGACTTTCGCTCCGACCCCGAAGATGACTACTCTTCGGGTTCTGCTACACGTAGCGGCTCAGCGTGACTACGAGCTTCACTCCCTCGACTTCTCCACATCCTTCCTTCAGGGCAGCCTACACGAGCAGGTCTACGTGCGTCGCCCTCAGGGCTTTACTGGCGCCTTCCCTCCTGGGACCCAGTGGCTTCTGCGGCGCTAAGTCTACGGCCTGCGCTAGGCGCCCCGTGAGTGGCACGACACATTGCGTACTACCCTTGCTGACCTGCAGTTCTTTCCGTCCTCTGCAGACCCCTTGCTCTTCGTTCGTGCTGGCCAGACTCCGTTCTACATCCTTGTCTACGTAGACGACCTGGTCTTCGCCACTACAGACAGGAACGCACTGGCCTCCGTGAAGGCAGAGCTGCTGAAGAGACACACTTGCACTGACCTTGGAGAACTGCGCCGTTACCTTGGCTTGCAGATCTCCAGGGACAGAGCAGTGCGCACCTCCATCTTGACTCAGTCACACTTGGTGCGCCAGGTCCTTCAGAGATTCGGCCTTCAGTTCTCCTCTGCACAGCCCACCCCACTGCCAGTAGACCACAGACTCTCCGCTCCAGTTCCTGAGGAGTTAGTAGAGCCCAGTGGTCCTCAAGCTGAGCTGGTGGGTTGCCTCATGTACCTGATGACTTGCACTCGCCCAGATCTCGCATATCCTCTCAGCATCCTGGCTCGCTTTGTGGCTACAGGTAGACACCGACCGCAGCACTGGTCTGCCGCTAAGAGGGTTTTGCGTTATCTTGCAAGTACATCGGGCATGGGGTTAGTGCTAGGAGGACGCAGGTCAGGGGTCCTTACTGGACAAACAGACGCTTCGTGGGCAGACGACGCCGAGACACTCAGGTCTTCCCAGGGCTACTGCTTCAGCCTTGGTTCATGTGCCGTCTCGTGGAGAGCTACCCGCTCCTCGTCTGTTGCCCAGTCTAGCTGTGAGGCCGAGATCTACACCGGTGCCATGGCGGCTCAGGAGCTCCGCTGGCTGACCTTCTTGCTCACAGACTTAGGTGAGCGGCCTAGCTCTACCCCGGTCCTGTACGCTGACAACAGGGCCATGATCCTCCTGTGTCAGGAGCCTCGAGTCGAGGGCAGAGCGAAGCATATTCAGCTGCGGTACTTCCTCCTGCGCGAGCTACAGCAGCGACGCCAGGCTCGCGTAGTACACTTGGCCTCAGGTGCCAACACAGCTGATATCTTTACGAAGGCGTTTGCACCTAAAGATCATCAGCGGCACTGTGTACAGCTTGGTCTAGTTCCTGTAGTCTCTCACTTGCTCGCGCCTTGACTTTGTCCTGTCCTATATATATGTACACTCAGACTGGACTTGTGTCCTCTCACAGTGGTTGGACTAGTAGTGCCGCCCTGAGCTGTTTTGTCAGGACCTGCCCCTATGCAGTCTAGGGGGTGTGTCAAACATGTATATCTACTATGTTTGCATAGACTGTATAGAGCCATCTCTTATAGAGTACAACTCTTAGGTATATTCACATGTTCTCTCTCCCTACTCAACCATTCTATTCTTCTACTTTGTTAAAGGGGGCAGTGACATCCCATTCATATAGTGCTCTTCTTTCATTTCCCCTCCCCCCCCTCCTCCCATCCCTGGCTTTCCCAGTCTGGTCCCTTGCCAAGCTGCCTCGCCTTAACTACTCGACAAATTGTCCTTCCCACAGCCATGCTGGCAAGATACCCCACCTTCAGCTTTAGTTTCGCATGGTCATGGTGTACCTGGTTTCTTTTGGCTCCTTGCCACTCTCGAACCCCGATGCAAACTACCCCATCCTCAATTACAGATATAGTCCGTTTCACAGACAGACCATGTTCCATGACCCTCTGCCCAGTCTTAAATTGCACCATTGTTTCGTGGTTGTGCCAAAAATACGTGAATCCTCCGATCTCTTTATCTCTGGTTTGTACGCCACCATATAAGTTCCAATCTATTGACTTCTACTCTTCATAATATGAATGTAATGGTGCATCAAATGTTACATAAGAAACACAAAGAATTCGTTTCGCTGAAACCTCTACCCTAAATCATGTAACAGACCACATTCTTATAGGCCTGCCTGCATCTGCGCTGTTTCGACACTGCTCTCCGCTTTCATGGAACTCAGGACTACATCGTTCCCCCGCTCCCCGCCCTGGGTCCACAGCTCGCTGCATGTTGTGGAACACTTCGCGTAGTGCACCCATGGCATTCTACTAAGTATGCTATATTTGGGGGCATGATTCTGGGGCCAGAAAAATTGTGACGTCACGAATCTCCATGAACAGCAACATCATACGATGGACGAGCACATATACTCCCTAGAGTTGTTCTTCATTCAAATTTGTTCTTGCGGATAATCGCTTGATTTCTATACGGCTCCAAATGTTTACAAGCTGGGACAACACAGCTAGCAGTGTTAGTTAGAAAAAGGGGCGCCACCCTTGAATCCTAAGAATCCTCAAAAATTCCTTGCCTACACCACCTGGTTTCGCCCCGAGTTCCCTCTACCTTCTGCAGCCACCAATTTTCGGTAAGCAGCCAAGAGGGCACGGGACAGCAGCCGACATGACAGCGGAAAAGTTGTTGTACTCCAACAACTTTGGGTGTCCCTCTCCCGCCCTCCGTGCCCTCTCCCTCAGGTGCTACGCCTTCCCTGAGTGGCTTTTGAGTCGACTTACATGTTAAAGTTCACCTCTCCTGCCTTCCCTGCCCCCTCCGCTAGGCGCTACGCCTTCCTCACGCCATCTCTACTGGCCGAGCTGGAGGACGCCATGCCGCGAGGCCGCTTCAAGGGGCTGTGGAACGCCGTCGTCATGCCGGCACCGCAGGAGGGAGGGGCGCGGCAGGGAGCAGCACGGAGAACGAGCAACGGAGGCTCAGGAGAATCTATGGGGAGGGTGAGTGGGTGAATATTGGGCGGCTGACTTACGGTGTGGTTCGTGGCTGTAACATATTTTGAGTGTACCTCCGTGTCAAACCTCGTGCCCATGCTAAACGCCATGCCCATGTCCAAGGTCGTGCCCATGCTAAACCTCGTGCCCATGCCAAACCTCGTCCCCATGCCAAACCTCGTGCCCATGCCAAATCTCGTGCCCATGCCAAACCTCGTGCCGATGCCAAACCTCGTGCCGATGCCATGCCTTGCATTCATGCACGCATCTCCTCTGCACCTCTTCTCTACCCCACCATCGCCTCACATTACATACCCACCTCTCCCTTCTTCCCTCCCTCCTCTTCCCCCCCCTCTTCCCCCTCTTCGTCCCCCTCTCCCCAGCCTGGCGCAGCGGCCAATGCTGCCCTTCCTCAGCAGGTCTGACGCCGACGCCTTCATGACCCGCCTGGGCGTCGCTCAGAACCTCGCCCACTGCATGCTCGGAAACCTCCCCCTCCCTCTCCCCGCCTCCGCACTCCCCTTCCAGTCCTCCCCACGCCCGCCCCTCTCTGCGATCCGCGCTCTCCTCGCCCGCTGGTCCGCCCACCTGCCTCTGGCGGCCCAGGTGGACATGCGGCACATCCGGCGCAAGCTGCAGAAGCTGTCCAGGAACGAGTCGTCCTTCATCCTGCCGTCGTGCTGGCACTGCGCCGCGTGCCGCATGCGCTACATGATGCTGGCCGGCAGCACCTGCTGGATTGCGCTGCTGTGCTGTGTCAACTGCGCCGCGCTGCTGCTCAGCCTGCCGTCCACCCTCATCCCCATGCACTTCCTCGGAAACGCCTTGTGCTTCCTGGGCATCCGGCTGTTCGCCGCCGAGAGCCTGGACCCACGGGAGAGCCTGGTCATGGACCTGTGCTGGGGGCGCAAGAGGGGGGGCGCCGTGACGCAGGGGGTGGAAGGCTCCAAGAAGGCGGAAGGTTCAAAGAAGGCGGAAGGTTCCAAGAAATTGGTGAGTACTGGGAAGAAGGGGGGTTCTAGAAAGGCAGGTGGATGTCGGAAGGAGGGTGGCAGTGCGGATGGCAGCAAGGGAAAAGGGAAGTGTGTGAGTGGTGAAGGCACTGGGCAGGCGAGCAGATTGTCTTGTGAGACAGTAAATAATGTTCCTTTAGGAAGTGTGAGACAAGAGGGTGTGACATTACCACACGTGACTCTGAGTAGTGTGAGTGCGAGTGAGTTTGTGGTGGTGATTGGGGAGTTTCTTGCCTATAGCAAGCTGGGCATACAGTCGCTGCACCTTCTGCTGCCACATCTGCTCACACCCCAGCCTGCTGCTGTTCCCACTGATCCTACAACGCCTGCTACGGCTTCCACTGCTCCTTGTGCTACTCCTGTTGCTGCTGATGCGGATGCTTCAAGGGCTGCACCATACCCTGTCTCTGCTGGCAGTTCATGTGAAAACACCACTGCTGCAACTCCTGCTGCTGTTGATGCACCTGCAGACGATGCTGCTGAGACCCCAGCTGCTGTTAAAGTTGGCTCTGCTGCTGCCGCAGCTGCCACTGGCTCTACTGGCAGCACGTTTGCTTATTACACATTTCCTCGTCCCACTGCTTGCAATGCTGCAGCCAGTGATGCTGCAGCTGGCAGCAAAATTGTGGCCCTTGCCTGCTCGCTCTCAAGGTTTCTAACTTCAGCTTCTTCTCCTCCCAGCCACCCCCCCCCTCACCATCACCACCACCACCCGCACAGCCCTCTTCCCTTCCTCCCACTGCATCAGCCATCGCAGCCCTGGGACTGCCGGCCGCCATCCTGAGATTCGCTATATCGCGCCAGAATGCGTGGGTGAGGGTGAAATGCAAGTCCTTCCCCTCCATCGACGCGTGCGGCGACGCCCCTTTGCCCTCCAAGTTTGGCATTCCAATGCGCCACCCGTTCCGCGACCTGCCGCGCCTGCTGCGGGCGTGTGGGGTGGTGGTGGAGGAGGAGTGGCCGGAGTGGGACGCAGGGTGGGAGGAGGAGGTTCTCAGGACCATGTCCTATCGTGAGCTTGACTCTTGCCACACACGCACTGCCAGTTGCACTGAACACAGCAGCAGCAGGAGCAGCGGCAGCAGCATCGGCAGCAGCAGTTGCAGCAGCCGCGGTGACCCGCCTCCCCTCTTTGCTCATTCAGATGGTAAAATTCGTGCTCCAGACAGCCTGCCTCACGTGTTCCCTGTGCTGGACCGCCACCACATCTCCCCCGCCATGACTCCCTTCCTCAAGACTGTCAGTGATGTGGATGCGACCCTTGCTCTGGTGCAAGAGCGCTTCGACCGCCGCCCGCCCTACTGCTACAGCTGCCAGATATGCACCGGCCGCTTCGAAACCGCCACTCATTTTGCAGCATTACTCGCCACGTCAGCACTGAACACACGCATGCACGCACTCTCCTCACTCTTTGAAGCCCAGGGAACGGACGGGTACAGGGCTCTTGTCACCGCTCTCAAGCTGCCCACATCCACGGCACAAGGCAGGGCCAAGGCCAAAGCCATGGCTGACCAGTGCGTTGCACGCTCCCTGTCCCTGGGCCCGCTCAAAGACCCCATTGCAGCAGAGGGGAGCTTCTGGGAAATGGCTGCGTGGCTGGAGAGAGCCCTGGCGCCCCAGGCCCTGATGGCTGTGTGCTCGCTACTGCTGGAGGTGTGCCCCGTCCCGCTCAGCGATGAGGTGGCCGCCTGCTGGCTGCCCCCTGTGGCGTGGTTCTGGGAGCAGGGGAGAAGAGCGAGGGAGGCAGAGGAGAAGGCAGAGAAGGAGGCAGAGGAGAGAGGGAGGGGGAATAGGGTGGAGGATGGGGAGGGAGGAGGGGAGAAAAACGGAACAGGGAAGGAGGCAAGGGACGCCGAGAGGAAGAGAAAGGGGACGGGGAAGGAGGCAAGGGACGCCGAGAGGACGAGAAAGGGGACGGGGAAGGAGGCAAGGGACGCCGAGAGGAAGAGAAAGGGGACGGGGAAGGAGGCAAGGGACGCCGAGAGGACGAGAAAGGGGATGGGGAAGGAGGCAAGGGACGCCGAGAGGAAGAGAAAGGGGACGGGGAAGGAGGCAAGGGACGCCGAGAGGAAGAGAAAGGGGACGGGGAAGGAGGCAAGGGACGCCGAGAGGAAGAGAAAGGGGACGGGGAAGGAGGCAAGGGATGCCGAGAGGAAGAGAAAGGGGACGGGAGGAGCGCAGGGTTCTGGGGGTGTTGCTTGTCCTTATGTGGGTAAGGATATGATGTACTGGGAGCTGGAAGGGATGGGAGCAATGGAGGCACTGCCGTACGCCTGCTTTGCTGTACGGTCCACTGTTGCCAATGGAGAGAGGGGAAGAGAGGGCGGAAGCTTAAGGCCTGCCAGCAGCAGCCCCCCCTCACCACTCCCCACCCCTCTGGACTTCATTCATGAGGCCCTCCTGGGGTCAGCCTGGCTTCCGCACCCCTCTGCAGCTCTGAGCGCTGCTGGCGGGAGCTATGCAGAGGAGGCGGCGAGGAGGGAGGCGAGGAGGGAGGCGAGGAGGGAGGCGAGGAGGTGTGCGGCGGAGGGGTGCGGGAAGAAGGTGGGGGCGAGTGACTGGGAGAAGCTGAGGCGGTGCAACCGGTGCAAGGGCATGTGGTACTGTGGCATGCAGTGCCAGCCCGCTCACCAGAAGGAGCACAAATGGGAATGCAAGAAAGTGCGAGAAAAAAAAGTGTGATGGCAGCTGTAGTGAAGGAAGGTGGGGAGGAAGCAGTTGTAGCTGTGCAGTTGGTGCCAGAGCGTGTGGTATTGCGGCAAGCAGTGCCAGGCAGCGCACTGGGCGGCGGAGCACAAGGGGGAATGCGTCAAGGGGAGAGCTGGTGACGCTTAGTGTGGTCGTGTGTTGAGGCAGAGTGCCGCGAGCAGAGATCACCCTCAACATGCCTATCTCATGCTGTGCCATGATGGTGCGCAGTGGGGCAGATGGTGCATGCTGTAGCATGATGTCGCAGGATGTTGGGAGGTGCTGCATGCTTTGGAATTGTGAAGTAGTGACGTGGTTGTGCCTAGATCTGCAGTGAGATGCTGTGTGGAACAATCAGCACTGGTTCTACCAGAAGAAACAATGACTGCCTTTACATGTAGCTGGCACCCCGCATACCATCACAAGTTCAAGGCTGCAACTAGCAAGACATTTATTCCTCCCACTGTTCGCCACATAACTGTATCTGAGTGTAGTCTAGAGGGAAGAAACTACTAATGCACCAACGCTGGTCGTTTAGATGGCTGTCCTCCTGCAGAATGTCCACCATGACTCTCACTTCCCTTGCCGCCCCTTCCCTGACTCGTCGCTTTCCATAATTCCTCCCGCCTTGCTTGCTTTGCTTCCTGCTTTGCATCGCGCCTTCTTTGCTTCTCACTCCATCTCGAAGCCGGACCCTCAGTCTCCTCCAATTCTTCAACCTCCCTTACCGCCTGCCATTCCACACCCAAGCCTCCCTCAACCCTCACCCTAGAGATCATGACCTTCAACCTTGCAACCGATTCCTCAAACTTCCTCGTACTCACGGCCATATCCCTCTTCATACTCTCCTGCTGCCCTGCCAAAGTTCCCAGCTCTCCCCTCATCTGCTTAACCCTGTCCTCCAGCCTGCTGCCCTGCACCTCCAGTGCTTCAACCCTCCCCTTCAACTCCCCCACTCCTGCGTGCTCCCTCTGCCTCCTCTTTCTGCGTTCCACTATGACACGACGGCAGGCAGAAAGCCAGGCCAGGGTGACGCGGAAAGGTGCCAGCAGAACCAACCTGGAGGGAAGAAGCGCCTGAGGTTAGTGAAACCAGCTACGGAGGAAAGGTAATGTCAGGCGAACTGCGAAACAAACTAATCCACACACCTGACGAGAAACAAGACTCGACTCACTCCATATGTCTGCAGGAAGGGAGGAGAGGAAAGAAGCGTCGTCGTTAAAAAAAAGAGGGGGGCAAGGTGTCGGTGGGGGAAGAAAGAGGAAGGGGGGGGGAGAGGGGGGAGATCAGTGGGGACATAAAATTACATATATCTGGCTTTGAAAATCATGGAAAAAGGGAAGCGAGCTCCAGGGTATGCATACCATGTAGGCAAAGCTTGTGCGGCTGAAGCTGGCCAGACGACTTCCCACCACAACCTTCTTCTTCTGCATCCACGACTTGATGTGTGTCGGCGAGACGCCGCAGCACCAGAGGAGAGCGAGCAGGGTGCTCCATGCAAGGTACAGGAGAAAGACCTGCAGAGCACAAGATACGGCAGAGGGTCAAATGCCAGAGTTTCCTTGACCGAGAGTCAAGGCCCATACTTTCCTTGACACAGTCACTCAAGTCTCACTTCACTCATTGCTGCTGTCGTTTCCCTTGGGACGAACAAGCAGAAAGACAGAAATACTGGAATGGCAAAAGTACGTTTCCAAGGGCGAAACTGAAGGAACGTTGGAGATGCGGGGAAACACTCACCGCACCGCAGAAAATCCAAGCAGGCATCTCGCGAGGATCCAACGGCTGGCTGAATTCCGGAGGCTGACGAGGACCAATGGGGACTTCCGAACCACCCCTTGTGGCACTGGCATTAGGCTGCACGGAAAGAGCGCAAGAACCACGCACGGCGGGAAGGATTGAGAGGAGGATTAAGACGGGAAGGATTGAGAGGAGGATTAAGACGGGAAGGATTGAGAGGAGGATTAAGACGGGAAGGATTGAGAGGAGGATTAAGAAGGGAAGGATTGAGAGGAGGATTGAGACGGGAAGGATTGAGAGGAGGATTGAGACGGGAAGGATTGAGAGGAGGATTGAGACGGGAAGGATTGAGAGGAGGATTGAGACGGGAAGGATTGAGAGGAGGATTGAGACGGGAAGGATTGAGAGGAGGATTGAGACGGGAAGGATTGAGAGGAGGATTGAGACGGGAAGGATTGAGAGGAGGACTGAGACGGGAAGGATTGAGAGGAGGACTGAGACGGGAAGGATTGAGAGGAGGATTGAGACGGGAAGGACACAGATAAAGAGGGAACTGTGTGCTTGGAGTGTGTGAGAAGGATGCCCGAAGCGTATGGACGGAGGGCACATGGGAGGTTGTGAAATCCAGGACCATACGATGGCTCATACTGCTGCTGCCACGACTAGCAGAAATACTTACAATGGAGAGAAATGTTGTTAAAAAAAGTGAAAAAAAATTAGTTTGCAAGAAAAGTCAAATTAGAAAGGCACCTGAGGGGAGACTAGCAGCAAGGTGCGGGGATCAGTCCTGAGAAGACCAGTGAACTTGAGGGCCTGAGAAATAGAGAACGCCGGGCAGAAGGGTGAGATGACTGCGAGCCAGCACATGCTCCTCGGCTTTCCAGCCCAACTCTTCAACCACATGGGCATAGGTAAGTAGAGGACAGGAGAACAAGAGGGCATAAAACAGGAAACAAACGGATTTCTGAGACACCAGAGTGTGCCGATGTTACCAGATTAACCAATATTCGCCACGCCAGCCAAGACTACCATGTCAGCATGTTGCCGCGCCAGCACGTTGCCACGTTACCATGTCAGCATGTGTTACCATGCCAGCACGTGTTACCATGTCAGCATGTGTTACCATGTCAGCATGTGTTACCATGTCGGCATGTGTTACCATGCCAGCATGTGTTACCATGCCAGCACGTGTTACCATGCTAGCATGTGTTACCATGTCGGCATGTGTTACCATCCAGCATGTGTTACCATGCCAGCATGTGTTACCATGTCAGCATGTGTTACCATGTCAGCATGTGTTACCATGTCAGCATATGTTACCATGTCAGCATGTGTTCCCATGTCAGGAATCGCCCAGCCAAGAAAGGCAAGGGCGTTCTGCACTCTGTCCGCAACCATCCTCGCCATAAGCATCTTCCACATGAAGACAGAAACTACAACCACGCCCACACCGAGCTCGCTCCCAAGCACGCCAGAAGTCGTTCTCCCGATCGCGGGTGGTCAGTCGAAGGGCAGCAACAGCACTCTGCAGGCACTCTAGATCTGAAGCCGCGCTCAAAACCAAACCTCCCTACTCTTGCCGAAATTCCGCGATCTCTGACCGTCTCTCAGGGAGGCCGTGGGAGACAGGCCTGTCTGTGGGAATATTAGTAGTCCTCCGTCTGACCGTAGCCGCACTGGCGACTGCAGGAGGACGGTGCAGTTGCGCAGAAAGCATGGCTCACCGCTAATCTACGATGCACATCAATTCGCCCGAAGCTCTCGCTCGCCAATCAGCGGCCATTGCGATTGACAGGCGCGCAGCGGAGAGACACACGAAGATGCAGCAGGATGAGCCTCGCGCGCAGTCGGTCCGCCCGCCCTCCGCTCAGAGCCTTCCCATGGCGCACGGCGCGCCGGCTGTCTGCAGAGGGTGCGACCATCGCGCACAGCGTGGCAAGGCGGCAGCGCTCGAACTTGTTTGACGGAACACTGCCGTCGTTTGACCGATCGAGATCGTTTTCCATCTGACTTGGCGGCTTGCATGGCTTCTGGCGCAGTAGGCGAATTGAGAATGGCAAGCATAGGGTACTGAAGCAAGCATCAGAATGGCCTGCCTACATGATGCAAAAGCCAAGTGAGAAAGGAGTGGATGGTGCGTTGCCTTTGGCAAGCTTGGCTCCGATAAGCCGCAAACTCTGTTCACAACAAGAAATAAAACGGTATAATGGCAACCCTAACCTTATCAACTATATGGATAAAAGAAGGCATTAAGTCAAGGTGTTTCACGTGCAAGAAGCATCAATAAAAAAACCCAATGCTTATGGATTTTCTTATTCGTATCCGACGAAGTGGAGCATGGGCAATTTGCCTTGCCATATCACGGTGCACGTAGCTACATGCACTGATGCGCACGACTGTTGCATGGCACGTGTGTGCTGCTACACACATCTCATAGAGACGCCTCGAGTTGCGAAGGTCAACCCGTTGCTGGTCGCGACTGATGGACAGCATCGCTCGTCCTGCTACACGCATCCCGACACTGCTATTCGCACGTGCTTATTTGCTCATGGCCGGGCGACTTGCTTGTGCCGCTATATGCTCCCCAGGAAAGGAATGGGGGCAGAGGCTTGGCGTCACGAGACGAAGGGAATGCCCGATGGCACTGAAGCAGCGTATCGCGCGTAGTCGAGGCCAAAGAACTGGTGCAGGTAAAACTCCTCGTAGCTGCCGTGAGTGGACCGAAAGAGAGTAAACGGGTCAAGAAAGGATGAAAGAGATGAGGGAACAGGAGGAGCGGACATTTTTGGTGGCTCGATGGCCCTTTGAGCTGGCTTGAAGGTGCATGCTGTCCGGCTGCCCCCCATACGGCACCAGCTACAGCAACTCATGAGAGTCACTCTCAAGAAGATACTCAATCACGGTACATGTGCAAAAAATAGGCGCCAGGAGACGACAGCTTTCAGGTGCTTCAATGCCAAGACAAATGTAGATGCTCAGCGAACGCACTCAGGTGGACACATCCACGGGAACACTCACGGCATGCTCTCAGATGGGCACATGCAGGGTATGCCCTCAGGCCCTCAGGTGGGCACATGCACCGTATGCACCTCATGCCCAAACAAGGACTCACGGTATGCGCACGGCAAAGAAGCGCCAGGAGACGACCGCGAAGGCGAGGGTGCAGAGGGGGTTGACTAGGAGCAGCTGAGTGGCGATGCTCCAGATGAACCACCCCATGTAGCCAGGGTGCCGCACCCACCTACAAGCGGAGGGGGCGATGGCCACACGTGGAGGGTGGAGGTGGTCACCCACACATACACACAGAAACTGTGTGTGGGTGGTCATGCAGAAACTGTGTGTGGGTGGTCATGCAGAAACTGTGTGTGGGTGGTCATGCAGCAACTGTGTGTGGGTGATCATGCAGCAACTGTGTGTGGGTGGTCATGCAGCAACTGTGTGTGGGTGGTCATGCAGCAACTGTGTGTGGGTGGTCATGCAGAAACTGCGAATGGTGCAGAGGGGGTTGACTACACCCACCCCATGTAGCACCCACTTGCCATTGTAGCGTGGGAGGGGGTCATCGATGGTTTCACACGCATGCAGAGTGGCGGGTGCAGGCAGACGAGCACAGCCATATGCGCATGACAATGCGCACGTAAACACGTCGCATGCATGAGCCTCAATCCAGCACTCGGGACCGTTGCCTTTGCAAGAAAGCGCACATCAACACCCTATGAGCACCCGATAAACCCTCACCTGCGCAAGCACCCTCACCTGTACAGCCCATTTGTGACCAGGCGGTGCTCTCTCCTCTTCTCCCTCTGAATGTCATGCGTGAAGCTCGTCCCCGCAGTCACCATCGCTCCCTTGCGCACTGCCTCCCCCGCCACCACCAGCGCCAGCCCCGCCCAGCCCACGGGCCAGAACTGCTGCTTGAGTTGCGGACAGAGAGTCCATTCCAGTGCGTACTCGGCGAGCGATGCTGCCATGGCGAGGAGATACTCCCTCGAGAACAGGAAGGCTGGACGGCTAGAGGGGGGTGGGGCGGTGGGGGGATGGAGGGAGGGGGGGAGCGGGGGGGTAAAATAGGGGGGATAGCAGCGTCAACACAGCAGCACCGTCAGCGCCAGCCGGACCCAGGAGGCGGGGGTCGAAGGAGGGAAGGGGAAGGGAAAGGGGAAGGGGAAGGGGAAGGGGAAGGGGAAGGGGGAGACGGAAGGAATAAACGCGGGGGGAGTGGCACATCGCTGGTCGGCCTTGCCCCGAGGCGGAACAGATGCTTGGAAAGGGAGGAGAGAGTGGGGGGGGGGGGGGGGTTGGAAGAGGGTAGGGGAAATTGGTGGGAGAGTGTAGAATGCATGTCGACCTTTTTCCGGTGATGAAAACGCGAGGGGCAGACGGAGAGAGGCGGGGCGGACGGGGAGCGGTGGGGCGCGGTACAAGGCTTGGGGCAAAAGGGAGGGGGAGGGGGTCAAAGAGGGGCAGACGCGAGAGTGCATCGCATGGCGGGTTTGCCGGTGGCCTAAAGCGCGAGGAGGAAGAGGAGGAGGGGGGGAGAGGGGGGGTGGGAAAGGGGAATATCAGAGGGGAGGGATAGGTGAGGGGAGTACGAGGCGAAGGGAGCAAGAAGCGAGGGGAGTAGGTGGCGTACATCGCATGTCGGCCTTGCCAGTGGCCCAGAGGGCGAGAAAGAACTCGGAGGTGTGGAAGAAGTAGAAGTGGGGGAAGAAGCAAGGCTGCAAAGCCAGGGGAGCAACAGGCGAGGCGAGGCGTACATCGCATGTCGGCCTTGCCCGTGGTCCAGAGCGCGAGGAGGAACTCGGAGGTGTGGAAGAAGACCAGCGCCGCCGCGAACGCCGCCAGCATCTTGGCGCTGCGGGGTTAAGGCGTTACGGCGTTACGGCGTTACGGTGTGACGGCGTTACGGCGCGCGCTTCTCTCTCGGTGTGCGACGCGCGCTTTGAACGCAGCGACAGTCTACTAAAATCGGGACGTGTTGTGAGGCGCGCGTTGCTCCATGCGCATGGCAGGGGAGTTGGGAAACAGATCGACGGGCGAAAGCGCGAAGCCCAGGGCAGGAAAGGAGGAATGATAGAAACGAGACCAGCAGCAAGAATCGTCTTGCACCCAATTGTAAAGCAGGAGCACGCACATGTCAGTTCAGTACGTTTCCATGGCGTAGTATCATAATGAAGCGCAATGAGTGTGTGTCTAAGGGTGTGTCCCCAAAAATCCTCGCCCTAACTCGTCCTAGCACGTCCGTGCCCTATTTTAGCCCGGTCTCTCGTCACTTGTAGACAGACATTATTTTCGGAGGTTCTATTCCCATTATTGAGTGGCGGTTCCATTCCCACTCGTAACAGGGACCCCGTTACCCGCTCCTAAGTCTGTGCTGGTCTAGGTGCTGTCCTTTCGAACTGAACCCTTCGTTTCGGTCCTGTTCCCAAATCGGGATCTGTTTCAAAATCGATTCACATTGTGTACCGCTACTCGGAAATCGGACGTGGAATGTTGTTGCCTAGGACGTGTACTTCAAATCTGGATGCGTAGAAATCAGGGTAGTACACCACAATCACTCTGTTTTCCTTGAGTAATCAGGGTAATTACCCGGCTATCGAGAGGCCTGCTCGGGACGTGAATGGTTTGGTTGGGTGTCGAGGGTGTCGGAACGCGACTCGGGGAGGTTTGGGCCGACAATAATGGCCGAACCTGCGAGTTCGAGGTCTTCGGGTGTACGCGCTGTAGTTCAGCGCAGTAAGGAATATTAATTCCTTACAGTCGCGCCATGCGAAACCCAAGCTGTAAGGAATTTTATTCCTTACCGGGTTGTACTGCAATCGCGTACACCCGTACTCTCGGAACACTAGGCTCGGTCCGTTTCCGACGCGACCCCGAGGCACGCCCGCGCCGCCTCTGAACCTTTCGACCGTGCTTGTACCCAACCTAGCCTCCGGCTTCTTCGCCTAGCTAGAGCTCTTGCTATATAATGCTAGGCTAGCATTCTTGTACTCGTCATTATTATTCCGCGCACTCTCAGTTATTATTCATAACATCTGGTATCAGAGCTACTTTCCTGGTTCACCCCGCTTTCTCAGGGTAGTTTATTTCCAAGGCGTGGTTAACCTTGCGGGGCTGCAAAGCGGTTGTCCGTGAGGTAGAGTTATTAGCTCACACAACTATGATAGCGTTTGCGCCCCCTACGGTTTCTTACCACGGCCTTCCCCCTGCCCGAAAGGCGTAGCATTCGCATCATGTCCCAGGCCCAGCTAGACGAGGTCATGGCTCAGATGCAGGCATTGCAGGCCCAGATGGCGAGTTTGAACAGTGAAGTCGTGAGACTTCGGACGGAGAACACCGAGCTTCGCCAGACGCGTGATGAAGCGCGTCAGGAGTCGCCTGGAGTCACCGAAGACGAGGTCAAGCAGGGTGCCGACGACGCAGCGAGCGAAAGCGTCCTTGACGAGCTCGCACGGGAGTTGGAGCAGGACGACGTGCACACTGTGACTGTAACAAATATTAAACTCAAGCCAGCAACACCGCCCCCGTTCAACCCTTCGGACAAGGCGACGACGGTGCAAGGGTGGCTGTTCAGCATGGAGCTGTTCTTCACGGCGGCAAGTGTGCACACGGATGACGCGCGCATTAATTATGCCGTGTCGCTGCTCCAAGGACCCGCGTTGGATTGGTGGCGACGACAGTTGGCGATTGGGAATCCGGCAGGAGTGAAGCAGGCAAAGGACGGGACTTCGGACTCTTCAAACCAACAGGCGGAAACCTTATTCGATACGACCACGATTCGCACGTGGAAACAGTGGCACACAGCTCTGCGAGCTCGCTTTGAGCACTCATCCGCCTCAGACGACGCTTGCATGAAGCTGCGCAACTGGCGGCAGGTGACCACTGTTCAAGATTACACTGCGTCGTTCTCTGCACTTGCGGACCAAGTCGACGACCTCAGCGAAGCGGAAAGGCGGGACAAATACGTTAGCGGGCTGCATTTCGATATTCAATATGAGTTGCAGCGGTCCCGTCCGAAGACGTTCGATGAAGCTGTCCAGCTGGCGTCAGCAGCCGATGCACTGCAGCAGTGGGCGAGAAAGAACAACAGGGATGTTGGTCGTTTTCGCGGACAGTCTCCCCGCCCCACGATCTATGGCGTGTCAGCGCCCGATGAAACATTTCACGGGCTATGTTATCGATGTGACAAGCCAGGTCACCGAGCTAAATACTGTCCGACGGCGCCCAAGAAGACGAAGAACGACAAGGAGAAGCCGGGAAATGGGAAAATTCAGTAGCAGACGGGCCCCCTACTGACGAGGCTTTGTCGCCCGAACTTCAACGTTCCCACCAAGTTGTGGTACCGATACACGCTATCAACCGCACTCGGACGAATAACGGGAGCGAACTTGAAGATCACCCTGTGCTGGTCGAAGGCAATGTTAACGGCAAAAAAATAAAATTATTTGTGGATGGCGGAGCTAGTCACAGTCTCATACACGTAACAACAGCGAAGCAGTTGAAGCTGACATTGGAAAAATGTCTTCCCGAAATCGACGCGCGACTGGTGGACGGAACTCCACTTGCAATTCGGGAACGAGCGCGCATGGTGCGGATGAAGTGTGGCGACGACTTCGGATTCAACATGCCCATGCTGGCCACGACGCTGGACGGCTGCGACATTCTGCTCGGGCGTGATTGGCTGCAAAAATACAACCCGAGGATCGACTGGACAACTGGCGAATGCCGCGTGCACTGTGCGAACGAGTGGCGCGTACTTCCGGGCTGGCGAGGGAGGGATCCGGTGTCGACACGTGTCAACGCCATCACCCTCCAGCGAGCAGTTAAAAAAGGAGCTGATCTGTACGCCGTCCACCTGGTCGGAGCGACGGTCGACGATACGCCAAAGGACATTGACACACTATGTGCCAATGTCCCTGCAGAACTCGCCGCGCTGATTTGACAATACCCGGATATTTTTCCGGACGACCTGCCAGCAGGGTTGCCACCCGAGCGCCCCCAGGACCACAAAATTGACCTGGAACCCGACGCGCAGCCTACAGTCAGGACCCAGTGGTGGCTGACTCAGCCCGAGCTCACGGAATTGCGGAGCCAATTGGACTACCTCTTGGAGAAGGGGTTCATTAGGCCCAGCACGTCCCCGTTCGCAGCACCAATCCTGTTCACGCCTAAGAAAGACGGCGGGCTGCGAATGTGCATCGACTACAGGGCGCTGAATCGGCGAACCATTAAGTCTCGCTACCTAATCCCACGCGCGGACGATCTTCTCGATCAACTTCGCGGAGCTCGCTTCTTCTCGGAAATCGTCTTACGCGGCGGTTACCATCAGATCCGAGTCTTTGCTGACGACTGCCACAAGACAGCGTTCCGAACCAGCTATGGCAGCTACGAGTACACAGTGATGCCGTTTGGCCTCACGAACGCGCCCTCCACTTTCCAACTCACCATGAACGGCGCATTCCGAGATCTACTCGACAAGTGTGTCATCGTCTATCTTGATGACATTCTAATCTACAGCAAGACACAGGAACAGCACCTCAAGGACCTCGCGCAAGTTTTCCAGCAGCTGCAAGAAAACCGGCTCATCACGAAGGGCTCAAAGTGCGAGTTCCTAAAATCCGAACTGGAATTTTTGGAATTTTTTTAGTTCCCATGTCGTGGGAGCAGACGGCATCAAAATCGACCCGAAGAAAATCACAACGATTAGCGACCGGAAGCCGCCGACGAATTTACAGGAGCTGCAGAGTTTTCTTGGGTTAGTTAATTACGTCCGGCGGTTTATCCCCAATATGGCAGGGATAACCGGATCGTTAACTGACTTGCTGCGGAAGGGCACTTTGTTTGAGTAGGGGGAGAGACAGCAGACCGCTTTCAACAAACTGCGAAATTTTCTGACGTCGCCCCCGGTCCTCCGAACCGCCGACCCATCTCGACCGTTCGAAGTCTGGACGGACGCTAGCGATTTCGCCATCAGTGCAATACTGTTACAAGATTTCGGCGAAGGACTCCAACCCATCGCGTATGAGTCTAGGAAGTTGCAGGCAGCCGAGCGCAACTACCCCGTCCACGACAAAGAAATGCTCGCCATCGTGCACGCATTCAAGGTGTGGCGATGCTACCTGACGGGAGCCGACGTGACAGTACGGACAGACCATAAATCCCTACAGTACCTCCGCGCGCAGCCAAACCTCAATCCACGGCAGATTCGCTGGCTGGACTTCCTCGAAAGCAACTTCCACTACACCATCACGTACAAACGTGGGGCGAATAACATCGCAGATGCACTGACAAGACCATCCGCCCACCTCGCCTCCATCATCGTCGCAAAATCCAACCCGCTGCTCACTGGCCTATTTACCCACGGCTACACCACAGACCCCTTTTTCACCTGCAACCTCCACCAGCAAACCATCACAGCCAAAGGACCCTACTTCCTAAAAGCTGGAACTGACCGTATCTGGGTTCCCGCCTACAGACTCCTCCGCGAATTACTTATTCAAGAAGTCCATGATTCTAACCTCTCGGGTCATTTCGGGGTTGAAAAAACCCAGAAGTTACTACACCATTTTTATTATTGGCCTGATTCGGCGTCTGATGTGCAGAGATACGTATCCGCGTGCCCGATCTGCCAACGCATGAAGTCTTCTCGATAGCGGCCGGCTGGACTGCTCCAACCACTCGAGCCACCCCAGCGGCCGTGGCAACACGTGACGATGGACTTCGTCACGGGACTTCCGGCAACCGAAACGGGCAACGACGCCGTCCTCGTCGTTGTTGATCGTCTGACGAAGATGGCGCATTTTGCACCCTGTCGCACAACAATCACAGCCGAAGATACAGCGAAACTTTTCATCTCCACCGTTGTTCGTTTACACGGCTTACCATCCGCGATCATCAGCGACCGCGACCCAAAATTCACGTCCGATTTCTGGCAAGAGACATGGGCACAGTACGGCACACGCCTCCAATTCTCCTTCGCCTACCATCCTCCAACTGACGGCCAGACCGAGCGAACCAACCAAACCATGGAGCAGCTGATACGCACCAACTGCCCCGATCCTGCCCGGTGGGAAGAATTCCTGCCCATGCTGGAATTTTCCTACAACAATGCCCCATCGGCTACGACAAATCCCTCGCCGTTTTTCCTAAACTACGGGATGGATCCGATCGTCCCGGCGACTACCCACATTGACAACCCGGTGCCATGTTCCCAGCAGTTTGTGACCAGTTTGCAAGCTGCACGGGATAAAGCGATCGAATTCATTCGCAAGTCCAATACAACCGCTCGACGCTATACAGACCTTCATCGCCGCGATATCACGATGACCGCTGGGCA
This sequence comes from Closterium sp. NIES-67, assembly GCA_027943415.1. Lineage (NCBI taxonomy): Eukaryota > Viridiplantae > Streptophyta > Zygnematophyceae > Desmidiales > Closteriaceae > Closterium > Closterium sp. NIES-67. Next base: position 326,047 of record BQMB01002032.1, read on the forward strand.
ACTAGTCCTCCTCGACACGAAGAACCTTCTCTTGCCCCTGCCTTCAAAACTTCGGCCGCGATTCTATGGCCCTTTTCGTATTTTCAAGATGGTGACACCTGTCACAGCAAAGTTATTATTCCCGGACGAGTGGCGCATTCACGACGCCTTCCACGTCAGCCTGCTTCGTCCCTACGTCGCCAGCACGTCTGCAGTCGCACGACCAGCGGCCGACCCCAGTGTCCGCCCACTGGCTGAATCGACCCTTGAGCCTTTCCGGCTTTTGAGTCATCGCGTTCGCCTCGACTCAACAGGACGACACGTGGATTTCTTGTCCGCTGGGTTGACCGTACAAGCGAGGACGACACCTGGGTCACTTCCAACTCGACTCAGGAACACTCGGTGCTCAAATCTTATTTGACCCGAAAAGGCGTTCCCGATATGGATCACCTTCCGTAAGAGGGGGGGTAGTGTAAGGAATTTTGTTCCTCACCGGGTTGTACTGCAATCGCGTACACCCGAACTCTCGGAACACCAGGCTCGGTCCGTTTCCGATGCGACCCCGAGGCACGCCCGCGCCGCCTCTGAACCTTTTGACTGCGCCTGTACCCAACCTAGCCTCCGGCTTCGTTGCCTAGCTAGAGCTCTCGCTATATAATGCTAGGCTAGCATTCTTGTACTCGTCATTATTATTCCGCGCACACTCAGTTATTATTCATAACACACGCGATGCGTGTGTAACAAAATGAGGGCCAATCGGCGCAGCGGGGGTAGGTTCTTCGCTAGCGATGTGTAAGGAATTACGATTCCTTACTGCGCTAAATTACAGCGCGTACACTAGAAGACCTTGACCTCGCAGGTTCAGCCTCGACTGTCGACCCAAACCTTCCCGAGTCGCGTTTCGACACCCTCGCAACCCTTCCAAGCCACATCACGTCCCGAGGTTCTCGCCCTAGCACGTACGAGCCCTACTTTAGCCAGTTCGCTCGTCACTTGCTGGGTGGAGGGATGGCTGGTGGGCCGCGGGGCTGCACAGCGGTTGGCTCGGAGCTAATTTGTTAGCTCGTCCAACTAAGGCGTGTGTGTTCCCTTCGTCACCAGACCCCTGCCTTTGGACGGCCTGGATTGGTCGGGTCCTCCCTCCCCCAAGGAACGGACAGCTGTGGTTATCACGGCATTTATTCACTACGTGAGTTGGTGAATAGTGCATTTTACATCAGTGGGTTTTGTGTGAGAAACATTCGTCGTCGGCAGCACCTGACAAGATTCTAAAGCGAGTTCGTCGGGCGGTTGCGACAACGGTTGAAGAAAAAACAAGAAAAACGAGCCTTCCTGTCGCACGACAACCTCAAGGAAATGCCAGGGAATTGTGGCCGCCAAGAGTACGCGAGGTAAAGCACGAAGGGCGCAGGTGACGTCCTGTTTGTTGCTCCGGTATTTCCGGTAGGAGATTTATGGGAAGAGGACGACGCGCGTGCCAAATTCCGAGAAAAAAAAATAAAAAAAAATATCGGATCTTGCAACCCTCGGTTAAATGATTGGATTTCAGCAGCTATGGAGATCGTCACCGACAAAATCGTCATCAATTGGCGGCCGAACTTCACGGAGGGCCCCCGATTCTGTTCTCGCACGCTGAGCAGAGTTTTCACCTAACCGAAGGGAAACTCATGATCGAGGAAACGACCATTGCCCCTGAAGGAAACAGGGAGTACGGGCGCGACAACAAAGTTCCTACAGTTTATGGAGCAACATCGACGCGTCCCCCTGAGTCACCGAGTGGAAGCGGTTTTCGAGACTTAGTGGAAGATGGACGGCGGCGGCCGAGGACCTAGTGGAAGCGGCTTTGCTGTAAGTCAGTAGCGGAATCGGCCACCTACTGACGGGGTTCTTTGCCAACCGTCCGAAGTCCCCCACCTGGTTGTGACAACTACAAGGTCAGAGGCTCCAGGCTAAAAAAAAGGGGGAATAATCCATATTCGTCCTGTGCTGGCGGATGGTGCGACAGTGGAGTGCTACAAAAAAGAGGGGTAATTCATGGTGTCAGAGGGGATTTGCACGGCTGCGCAGCGGTTGACTGGGAGTTAATATTTTAGCTCCACCGACTAAAGGTGTGCGCGCTAGCTTTTGCTCCGTCCTGCCCTGGATTACGGTTTTACAACATTTTACTTACCAACAGAAGCGGGAAGTTGGGTAAACGACAATCTGCCAAAATAGTCGGGGAAGCTGTGAAGAAATATTTGAAATGGACACTGTTGCAGCCGGAGCTCGACACTGTATCCGAAGTTTTCGAAGTGCGGCTAAGCAGAGGGAGTTGTCCCACATTTACACGGGCTACTATGACGCACGATAATGCCCAGGACGTGTTTGGTGTTATGGCGAGCGCAAAGATGGGTGAACGTTGGCGCGCTGCAAAAACGCTTGGTACCAGATGGGGATTTCTTCTAAAACCAGCGGCGCAGCTGTTAAGAACCTGACCTTTGGGGGTACGTGAGCAGCAATGAAGCAGTTTTGGGTAACCTGCAGCAGCCGCGAGATGGTTGAACGCCTGGACGGCAAGCTGGTCAGGGGTACGAGGGTATTTTAAGAGTTTGGGTTACAGTTGTGAGGAGATCGACGGCATATGATGCTTGCCAGTCATGATCGATGCCCAAAGATCCATGCCTGGGCGGTAAACGACGAGTACCCTAGATTATTGGGCTCAGTTCATGTGTACAGCTGGTGACAGACCGATGGGGGTGCAGCTAAAGGACGGCGCGTCTGTGCTTATGGGTAGCTACGAAGCACGTGCAGCTGTGAAGCGGGGTTGCGGTATTTGTTAAGTTACAAGAGAAGTTCCGACATTTTCGCTGGAAGAAATAGTGACGCAGTTCAAGGTTTTGCAGTTGGCATAGTGCCCGCTATATCCAGGGGTACGAGCGACAAAATATGATTTTTGTGGAGTAGTTTGGTTTCATGGAGATTGAAGACGCAGCAGCTGTTTCGGTTCTTTCCAAAAAATTCGGCAAGTACGGACAAAATGGAGCAGCAGTCATGTGACCCTAGGCTCGACTCGAGGGTATTCACTGGAGTGGTTCACGACAGGTCATTTTCCATCGTCATCGTCGTCAACCTCTCGCCAACACCCGCTACCGCCTCCATTGTCAATTCGCCTACCTTCGTTCGCTACAGTGTATAGAACACGACCCCGCTATACGTTTGGAGTAGTGTCGAATCGACACATTTGGCAGCAGTACTGTTAGAGCTGTGTTGGGGCCAGGTCGCAAGCAGTGGATTGACTCGTGAAGATTTTTTTGTGTTCGTCTGGGAGTAATTTATAGAGCAGTAGTTGCTGATTTTCAAGACTCCAGAAGCGATTTGCTCTACAGAATAATTCAACCTTGGAGTAGATTTTTAAGTTCTACCTGTTAGAGTTTTACCAATGTCTTAGAAGCTGAGTTTTACTGGCATTTTATGTCGAGTTGGGGTATTTTACGAGTACCATGGAGCAGTGGATTACCTAGGAGTTCTACAGTAACTGGTCTCTTGGGAGCTGTTTCGTTCTTGACGGGGGGGAGAAGTGCAGCTGCGCTGCATTCGTCCTCTGCGATTTCGTCATCACCAACTGACAGCCTACAGCGTCACTGTTCATTCGCCTGCAAGAGTTTTCACCTTGACCAGTTCGGTCAGCCAAATAATCGACCAACTTTCAACGGCCAAGATCAACTGCTGGGATCGTTTCGACAACTTTCAGCCGTTGGATCACTATGAGAGATTAACAGCCCCGATTACTTTCGACATCTCAAGACAAGCATCATGATGACAAGCGGGCAGTCATGTCATGTTCTACAGTCTAAGCCATCCAGCATGATCCTGCCAAATTAAAGGCATCGCCAGCCGTTCGATCTGGAGATATCCATCAGATCGACTTTGCCACCGACATTGCTGACCTGTGATAATCGCCCAACAATCAAGATATCTCTCGACCAATTTCAGCCGTCGGATTTGGCTCACCCAAGACTCATCAGGATGGCGTAATCATTACGCTCGTCAGAAGATTTCAAGACCTAAAGTCACACTCGCGATTGGATTATTAATCCTTCGGAGTATCGCCTCTAGTGTAGGGAGGGCAAATTTAGAAGGTGGGAGAGTGTAAGGGATTATGATTCCTTACTGCGCTAAATTACAGCGTGTACACCTGAAGACCTCAACCTCGCAGGTTCGGCCATGATTGTCGGCCCAAACCTTCCCGAGTCGCGTTCCGACACCCTCGCTGTTGGTTAGAGAAGGCCATAAGCAGATGATTCAATGGCTCCTTGGAAATTTCTGCAGCACTTCGTTATGACGCCCAGAAAACTCGCGACCTTCAAAAAGCTATATCCAAAACTCCAATTGGTGAAACAATCTGAAAATGTTGTAGCTTGCAGCGTCAGCTTTCCAATGAAAGTTGAATCACTCGATTCCGTAGCTTATCGAGTGAGCTATGGCGTTTGGCGCACTGGGGGGTAATCTGCCCTAGGAGAAGTTGACAGTCCTCAGAGTCACTATAATTGAAGCTTACAAGTTCAAAGGGATGATAGAAAAGGCATTGAAGCACAGTTGGAAGGTGGGGATGGAAGGGAAGGATGAAAGGGAAGGACCCTAGAGGCCCATGGTCAAGAACATGACAAGAGTCAAAGTCTTGACTCCCCATCCTCAGGTTCAACCAGCCTGGCAAGACAAAATTCACACTGTGCCAGGTTGGCCTCCAACCCCCAAATGCTGCAGCTGCAAGGTGAGGACAAAAGTCCCACACATGCTGGTCCCTCCTCGTTATAGGGCTCTCCAACTTTGGTGTAGCAGCTGACAAGGACTTCCAATGAGTTGTAACAAATCCATCAAACATTTCTTCGTAACTTCTTCATATGTGCTCCGATTCCAACAATTCTTGGCTCGTTGAAATGTGCTCGATGTCATGCACAATTCAAGCACATCTGCACAAGCACAAGATGAACATGCAAAGACATGCAAACCCAACAAACCATATAAACAATGTAGCACACAAAACACATGCAACGAAATGATGCGAACAGACGACAGGATGACGTGCAAACGAATATGCACCAACATACTCCCCCTCAGACTGTCGGCTTGTTTTGCCGTCTCTAGTTCAAGGAAATTCCCCCCATCCTCGCACTGCGCCAGTGTGGCTCTTCAGCTAGCCGCTTGGTAAGGAAGTCGGCTGGCTGTTGCTGAGTTTTCACGTAGATCGGATCCAGTGTCCCAAGCTTCACCTCCTTCCGCAGCCAATGCCACTTGATCCTCATGTGCTTGTTCAACCCATGAAGAACTGCATTGCATGCCATGGCAATGGCTCCCTTGCTGTGACTGAACAGAGGTGTCGCACAAGTCTGTTCATGACCGATCTCCTTCAAGAGTGTGAGAGTACGACCCCGTTACACCACTTGTCCTATTCTTATCTCCTTCCTATTTCATTCTTCTTTTTATCTCATCTCATTTGGTTTCCTATTCTCCATTCTTCCATTATCTTTTGGTTGATCCTGCTATTCTAATTATATCACCAACCAGGCTTGGGATGCACTGGCACATTATCCAGCGTAATCCTGCCGTAATCCCTTAAAGCCAATAGCCTCGCGTGGCTATACGCAGGGTGATTCTATATTCTAGAAGGGTCTATTCCTTTGGATAGGATAAACCTGGTTACCTGATGTACTCTGGAAGTATAAAAGCACCTTGTACTGATCGATAGGGCAATCGATCCTCGAGTCATTCGATCCTGTGACAAAGAGCCTCCTTAGCCAAATGATTTATTTTGCCGCATGAAACATCGCCATGTACTCAGATTCCACTGAAGATAGTGCCGTCTCAGACTGCTTCTTGGACCTCCAACTTACAGGCCCACCTCCCACTATGCAGATGTATCCACCTACTGATGATGAATCCTCATGCTCAGAAGCCCGTGTGGCATTAGCAAAACAGGAAAGGAACACCTTTCCTTCTCCGAGCTGCTCCCTTTTCTCTTTGAGGGCTTCAACTCCTTTTTGACTGAGTTGAGCAGAGGCTGAATACTGTACTCCCACTGTAGGGTATGACTTGAGGTAGCGCACCACTCTCTCCGCTGCACCACACTGCTCTTCTGTTGGATTTTGCACTACTCGAGCCAGCTGCCCCACAGCAAAGCTGATGTCAGGCCGAGTATGCACAGCAGCGTAGAGTAGGCTCCCGACCATGGATTGGAATTGCCTCTGGTCTTCACACTCAACCCCTTCTCCTTCAGCTGTCTTTATGAGTTTGAACTCGGAAGGCAAAGGTGTTACCACTTCCCGTTCTTCCTGCAGTGAGTACTTCTCAGCCAAGGTGTTGATGTACTGTCCCTGATGCAGTTTGAGCCAGCCACGTTCAGTATCCCGCTCAATGTGCATTCCCAGGTAGTACCTTGCGTCTCCAAGTGACTTGCACTTGAACTCCGCTGTGAGCTTCTGCTGCACCCCATCGATCTCCTTGTTACTGCTGCTGAAGAGCAGGATGTCATCCATGTACACCAGCAGAAGCACAAGCGACTCCCCCTCGCCCATCAGGAATAGGCTCTCATCGCATGCACTCGCACGGAATCCAATCCCTTCCAGTGCATTGGCCAGCCTGTTGTACCAGCATCTCGGGGCATGCTTCAAGCCATAGATGGCCTTGTTAAGTTTGCAGAAACGACCGGTTCCATTCTCATAGCCAGGTGGTTGAACCATGTACACCTCCTCTTCCACAATGCCGTACAGAAAAGCGGTTACGATGTCCATCTGCTTCACCTTCCATTTGCGCACAGCAGCTACCGCCAGCAGCACACGTAGCGTTGGAGACTTAGCAGTTGGGGCAAACACTTCTTTGTAATCTTCCTTCTCTTTCTTTGCCACCAGCCTGCTCAGATTGGCCGTCAGCCCCGGTACGAGTAACACGTCCTTCAGCACAACCAGTCCACCATCAGGTGCTCTGAATGCAGCTCGACCAACTCCAGCGACCTTCACTGCATGTCCGGAAGCTGGGCGCACTTCAGAGATTGGAGGCGCTCGCACAGCATCCAGCAAGTCCTTGCGTGGTGTCATTGTCCATGCAGCACTAGAGTCCATGACCCACATGTCAAGCGGGTGCAATTCCTCTCCAGCCCTTGCAGCAGCTGTGCCACTGTCATCTTTGTCACACATATGGTAGAACTGTCCAGCATTCCAATCCTCATTTCCCATTCCTCTGTCGTCCTTGGAGGTTTCTTCAGTAGGATCAGCTACCATGTTGGCACCTCCATGTGGTTGCTTTCCTCCATTCCCCTTTTGCGATTGGTTCCAAGGGGTCCACCAGTCAGGCTTGGTAGAGCAGCGAAACCATGGATGCCCTTCTTCCTTGCAATACCAGCACTCTCCCCTCAAGCGTGGTTCACTATTGTCATTGTTGGAGTGACCACCTCTTCCTCTTGCACCAGCGCCACCACGCCCCCGCTGGTTCCAATTCCCGCGACCACCTTGGCTGTAGTAAGAGCGACCGCGATTGCCACGCCCTCGATCTCTCCATGTCCCTTGCATGGCATAGCCGCTGGTGCTGTCATCACCTCCGCGCAGTGTATAGTGACGAAAATCTTCTTCCATAATCTTGGTGCGAAGCCACTCCAATGTCCATTGACTTTGGTTTTGTGGCAAGCTGAGTCCGCTTATAAATTGCAGCCAAGACTCAGGCAGCAGGCTGAGCATTTGAGACACTTAGTCTGCTCAGGGTACGCGATGCCAGCAATCGCCAATTTTGCGTAGAGTTCCCTCATCTTGTCCAGTACGGGCTGCACAGGTTCATTCTCGCTCAGCCGCAGCATGGACAGCTCCCGATCCAGCATGAGAGAAGCGGCAACCGATGTCGGAGCATGCAGGTCCTTGAGCACTGCCCATGCCTTGGGCCCACAATCAGTTTCCGGTAGCAGATGCATTATGTGATGCCTCTGGTTCAGCTCCAAGCTTTGTGACAGTAGATAATACCCAGCAGATGAACGTTCATCCCAGTCCGCTTGCTCTGCCATTTCCTTTGGCCTCGGCTTCGTTCCAATCATGAGCTTCAAGAGGCCCATTTTGTTGAAAGTAGAGCTGCATCTTCCATGCCCAATCATCATAGCCATCTCCAGAGAACTTCTCAATGGTGAAGTTCTTCAGCACCTCCTTAAGCAGTGACCCCTGGCTTGTATGCGCTCCCCTTTGCGCTGCAATGCCTGAATCTTGGGTTGAGCTGCCTCCTTGGACTGAAGTATCACCTCCACCAGAGTCCTCCTTATCTCCCTTCGTATTTTAGGTCCCAAATGCGTGATAATGGGCTCTGATACCACTTGTTGGTTAGAGAAGGCTATAAGCAGATGATTCAATGGCTCCTTGGAAATTTCAGCAGCACTTCGTTATGACGCCCAGAAAACTCGCGACCTTCGAAAAGCTATATCGAAAACTCCAATCGGTGAAACGATCTGAAAATCGGATGTGTTGTAGCTTGCAGCGTCAGCCTTCCACTGAAATCGGATATGTTGTAGCTTGCAGCGTCAGCTTTCCACGAGATGAATGTCGCGACGATGAGGTGCTCATAGCGCGGGCACGTTAAGATTAGGACCTTGATCCACATGTGCGGATAGGTCACTCCGATACCATGTAAGAAGTAGAGCTGAAAATGATTGATTAGGTAAGGAGCCCAAGGCTCTATAAGTACATGGCATGGTAAGGGAGAATGGATGAAGGGGGGATCGGAGGGAATCCCTTTTGGGATCTCCAGAATCTCCAATTGGGTAATTGGAGATTGGGGGGATCACAATTGGGTGAGGTTGGGATTTTGTGAGTACACCCCAACCCACTAGAACATTCATAACCTAAACTAGGATATAAAAGTACAAATACAAAAGTAGGATTTGCAATCTATTTCTAACAAGAAGCACACGGAGGACAGAAGCACACGGAAGGCGGAGGAGGCGGGGTAGAAGTGTGAGGCATAAAAGAGGAAGAACAGCTGGAGAGAGGCAGCACAGGGCACCAAGGGAGCAGGGCAGAGAGATACGACAGCTGTCAGAATTTCTAGGCGTATGGTGTCCGCAGAGAAATGATGGCAGAAGATGCATTATTCTACATAATGTGCATGCTTGTAAATATATAGTGAGGGCGAAGGGGAAACTGTAACGGGCTGGAACTTTGGGAAGGGCAGGTGGGGAAGCCGCTATCGGGGTAAGCATGGAGTGAGGTGGAGCTAGGTTGCAGTAGCAGCTCGTGGGTTTGGAGCCACCAGGCGGAGGATGGCGGAGGTTGGGGGAAGGTCGGAGATCGGCCGAACCTGGGATGATGGCTGGGGGTTGGTTACTTTGTTCATGCCGCTCTGTGTGCATGTCTGTGTGTGTGCAAGTGGCCAGCTGGATAAGCAGGTTGATGGCAGGATGGATGCTGATCGTTGATTGGCTGACAAAACAGGCTTCCTCCCATCTGCTCCCTCGCTGTTGGTTAGAGAAGGCTATAAGCAGATGATTCAATGGCTCCTTGGAAATTTCTGCAGCACTTCGTTATGACGCCCAGAAAACTCGCGACCTTCGAAAAGCTATATCCAAAATTTCAATCCGTGAAACGATCTGAAAATCGGATATGTTGTAGTCTGCAGCGTCAGCTTTCTACTGAAAGTTGAATCACTCGGTTCCATAGCTTATCGAGTGAGCTATGGCGTTTGGTGCACTGGGGGGTAATCTGCCCTAGGAGAAATTGACAGTCCTCAGAGTCACTATAATTGAAGCTTACAAGTTCAGAGGGATGATGGAAAAGGCATTGAAGCACAGTTGGAAGGTGGGTTAGGAAGGGAAGGATGAAAGGGAAGGACCCTGGAGGCCCATGGTCAAGAACAAGACAAGAGTCAAAGTCTTGACTCCCCATCCTCAGGTTCAACCAGCCTGGCAAGCCAAAATTCACACTGTGCCAGGTTGGCCTCCAACCCCCAAATGCTGCAGCTGCAAGGTGAGGACAAAAGTCCCACACATGCTGGTCCCTCCTCGTTATAGGGCTCTCCAACTTTGGTGTAGCAGCTGACAAGGACTTCCAATGAGTTGTAACAAATCCATCAAACATTTCTTCGTAACTTCTTCATATGTGCTCCGATTCCAACAATTCTTGGCTCGTTGAAATGTGCTCGATGTCATGCACAATTCAAGCACATCTGCACAAGCACAAGATGAACATGCAAAGACATGCAAACCCAACAAACCATACAAACAATGTAGCACACAAAACACATGCAACGAAATGATGCAAACAGACGACAGGATGACGTGCAAACGAATATGCACCAACATACTCCCCCTCAGACTGTCGGCTTGTTTTGCCGTCTCTAGTTCAAGGACATTCCCCCCATCCTCTACTTTAGCCAGTTCGCATGTCACTTGCTCAATCAATTATTATTCCTAGGTAGTTTTTCCATTACTCAGTCGATCATTCCATTCCCACTCATAACACGACGTGCGGGGTTGTAAAGTGTCGCTAGAGAATTTCGCTAGAGGTGGTGCTGGTACTGGTTGGCAAACTGGATTTTTGTGTGGTCTATTTTTGTCATTCGGAGGTACCTGGAAATGTGCGCTGGTGTCCGCTAATTTCGGGTGTGGGCTGGGAGTGTCTTGTTCGGGCATGTTTTATGGTTACACACCTAGAAGTGGTAACTGAACTCAGTGTTGAACATGGCACATACTTTAGTGACACGCCCTATTGATTGATTAACGAGGAACAATACAACTAAGGCAACATAAAAACAACGGGGAGCATGGATATAGCTAGCCTAGGAGCACACGGTTGTGGCTTAGCAGGGTTGCGACATGTTGTTCGAAAAATGGCGCGGAGCACTAAGATCTAGGCATGAAACAACAAGGCGGCGAAAATGCACGCGGTTCGTCAGGAGGCCACATTCGGGACCGCGATTTGAATTTTGCGGCAGAGCTGCGTGGCAACCCCGTTATAGCAGTGTATGCCATACTGACTAAAACCTGTGATAAGGAAATACCATTTCCTTACACCCTCCCCCCTACAATGTATGGTCTTAGCTAAGACCGCCGACATCGCGCACATTGTGTAACTAGAGGTAGACCCGTAATACCGGGTAATTCTCGATCTGTGCCAAGGGCACCCAACTGTTTTCCAGGGCCGTCTGGTCCTTCCAAGATATCATAAACTCGATTAGGCGAGCCCCTCGAGGGTGCTTGATATATTTATATGTTATTATAGGCTAGATAGGTGCATGCTCTTAAAGAGTATAACACACTAGCAAAAAACCACCCTGTACTCTCCTTTCTAGTTCATTCGTTACTCTGAGATGGTATCATGCTAGGTTATGTCCCCCCTCCCCGCTTACGCTTCCGCCCCTTGCCCTAGTCCTAGCCTTAGTCGCGTCGCGTCGCCCTAGCCGCGCCATGCCCTACCCCTAGACGCGCCCGCACCCGAGCCCTAGTACGCGCCCGCACCCGAGGCCTAGTACGCGCCGACCCCGCCCCTTCGCGCTGGCCCCGTGAGTTCGCGCCGGCCCCGCTAGTTTGCGCCAGTCCCATCTCTATGAACCGGCCCCGCTCTAGCTGCCCTAGGTCGCCCTCGCCGCGGTAGCTCGCTGACCCCGCGCTCGTCGGCCTTTCGCATGCTGGCCCCTCGCTCACTGGCCCCACGCTCTTCACCCTCGCGCTAGCCAGCCCAGCGCTCGCTGGCTCCGCGCTCGTCGCCCCTGCTCTTGCCAATCTCGTGCTCGCCAGCCCCACGCTCGCAGCCCTGCGCTCGTCGACCCCGCGCTCGCCGGCCCCTAGCTCGCCGGCCCCGAGCTCGCTGGCCCCGCGCTCGCCGGCCCAGCGCTCGCTGGCCCCTAGCTCACCGGCACCGCGCTCGCCGGCCCCGCGCTCGCCCGCCCTGCGCTTGTTGGCCCCTCACTAGCGGGCCCCTAGCTCCTCGGCCCCTCGATCGCCAGCCCCTTAGCTTGCCAGCCCCTCGCTCCCCGGCTCCAGTTTGCGCCGACCCCGGTTTTGCCGTGCCACCGTGTCGCCATGCCATCATGCCACCGTGTCGCCGTGCCGTCGTGACGCCGTGCTGCCATGCCGCCGTGTCGCCATATCACCGAGCCGGGGGGCAACTGCTGCAGCCGTAGTGATGGCGGAATCTCTGCTTCGCCTGGACGCGGAGGGTCGGGACGTTGAGTTTGAGGCATGGCTCGTCGACCTCCGCCACCAGCTGACCGGACAGCGCCAGGATGGCCACTCCCTGGCCATCCATGTCAACAGTAAGCTCCCTCACACTGCCCCGCCTGCTGCCCTCCTTGACGCCCCCATGTCTGCTGAGCGTGAGGATTTTGTCGCTGCTGAGCTTGCCTGCACTGTCTAGGATTCGCGTGACCCCGTTGCTCAGCTTGCCATTAGTCACGCCCTCCCCCTGGATGAGCATCCTCGCTTTACCGTTGTAGCAAACGCCAAGGAGTACTTAGATGCCGTTATCGCGTGCTGTTCCACCCCCGCCTCAGCCTCTGCTGGCCGCCTGATCCTCCCCATGTTGTTCCCTGACCTTGCGTCCTTCCCCAGTCTCGCTGACCTTGCCACTCACCTCCGCGCACTGAAGACTAGCTACCGTGCCGCTAGCACTGAGGCCCTGCTCACCGCCGTCGCTTTGCGCTACCTTTACCTCATTGCCACGCGCCTGTTTGACCGCCCAGCCACTGCCCGCGACCACTTCCTTAGACAGCACCCAGGTGCTGCATCTCCACTCCGACTGTCGTGTTGAGTTCGCCTCTAGTCGGCTCGACCAGTTCTATCGTGCGGAGGGCATCACCCAGTCGTACACCCTGCCAGACTCCCCGCAGCAGAATGGAGTCACCGAGGGACGCATCATTCTGGTCAGGGGGGTGGCTGGTACCTCCATGATCCATGCCGGTGCACCCAATTTTATGAGGCCGTTCGCTGATCGCTACACCGCTCACCAGCTTAACATGTGGCCACACTCTCAGCGGCCGCAGATTTTGCCTACCCTTGTCTGGACCGGGTTCTCTGGTGACGCATCTGTGTTCAACGTCTGGAGCTGCCTTGCTCACGTTCGTGCCTAGCACGAACAAGCTCACTGCCTGAACTGTCCCATGTGTGTCTTCCTTGGTTTCCCCCTCGACGCGTCTGACTGACACTTTTACCACCCGCTCTCTCACCGTTTCTTTCACTCTCGTGACTCCACTTTTGACGAGTCTGTTTCCTTCTACACCCGCTTTCCCCACCGAGGTCTCCCAGCTGCCCCACCCCTGTTCTTGGTCCCCACTTCCCCGGTAGCCCCTGCTCCTCTTCCTCCCCGTCCTGCCCCGTCTAGTGTGTCTCACATCACTCTCCACCCGTCGGTTGTCCCGGTGTAGAAGTCGGCTGACTCCGGGGGCCTTGCGGCTTCGGTCTCGCCGCCTAAATCTGCCCCAGTGTCTCCTCCTCCGCCGCCGCAGCCATAGCAGCATTCGCCGCCGTCGCCGCCGCAGCCGCGGCCGCCATCGCCGCCGCCGCAGCAGCACCTGCTGCAGGGGTCCACGAGCTCTGAGGGTGCGGGCGCTGAGGCGGGTGCTCGACCTGGGGGTATAGTCATGGCTGTTAGAAATAGACTGCAAATACCACTTTTATATCTGTACTTTAATATCCTAGTTTAAGTTATGAATGTTCTAGTGGGTTGGGGTGTACTCACAAATCCCAACTTCACCCAATTGTGATCCCCCCAATCTCCAATTACCCAATTGGAGATTCCAGATCCCAATGGGGATTCCCTCCAATTCCCCCTTCATCCATTCACTCTCACCTTGCCATGTACTTATAGAGGGGGCTCCTTACCTAATCAATCATTTCAACTCTATTTCTTACATGGTATCAGAGCGACCTATCCGTACACGCGGATCAAGGTCCAAATCTGAACGTGCCCGCGCTACGCGCACTTCATCGTCGCGACATTCGTTTCGAGTCGTCGCAATTTCGACGTGCTCCACTCTGCAGTCACGCCTCTCATCGTCGACCGCCTTCGCGCTCGACCTCGTTGAATTTCTCATCTCTGAAGCGTTCACGCTTCTCGTCGTCGATTTCCTCCTCGGTTCTCCTTGGTCGAATCTCAATTTCGACCATCTCTTAAAACTCGTTCTCGAGTTTCCCCTCAGACCCCGCCAGAATAGGCGAACTCCCCTCGCGAAATCGCCTCCACGAACGTCTCGCGTCAAGCAAGAGCAGGTACACAGGTTGAAGCGGAGCGGAGCTGGTTGCGGAGCTGGTTGCGGAGCTGGTTGCGGAGCTGGTTGCGGAGCTGGTTGCGGAGCTGGTTGCGGAGCTGGTTGCGGAGCTGTGTAGCTGCGGGACAGGGCCTGGGGGTGTGTGGGGGGGTGTGTGGGTCCGGGGTTAGACATAGGCTCAGATTCAGTTTCAAGTCGGCGTTTTAACGAATTTTCGCCGATGCCATTTCCTACTTAGCGGCATTTTGATAAAGCCATCAGAGTGATTTTCAGCAATTCTCGTCGACCATTTTCCAGAAGTGCCGCGCCGCACACCGACAATGGCTTACTCAACCACTTCACTCGCCAACCCGATCCCGCTCCCTCGTCTCGAGCCGGACGGCACATGCTCCAACTACAAGGCTTGGCGCTATGGTGTCGACAAGCACCTCCTCAGTCGCGAGGTGAAGGGGCTCGAGCTCACCGACGTCCTTCTCAGCATCGGTGACGGCAAAGAGCCTCCTAAACCCGAGAGGTCCGCCGATCCAGCTAATGCCGCCGCCGAAGCAGTTTATGCTGCTGCACTGCTCAAGTACAAGAATTGGGAGAAGACCGATGGTGCGGTCATTAGTGTCTTCATGGGCACCACTCCTCCCGAACTCGTCGAAACCTACCACAACTACCCGTCTGCCAACGCCATTTGGAACGAGTGCGACTAGAGACCGGAGACAAAGGCGGCTACGGTGGGACCGGAGGGACTGGGCGCCTCCGATAGGAGACTGGTGAGCCGGGCTCGACGCGCGGGGAAGGCGGAGCAGGAGAACCCGACCATTTCTTTTTCATTTCTCTTTTATTCTATCTCATTTGGTTTGCTATTCTTCCTTTTCCGTTAACCTTTGGTTTATCCTACTATTATAATTATATCACCGACCAGGCTTGGGATGTACTGATGTGCTCTATCTAGCGTAATCCTGCTGTAATCCCTTAAAGCCAATAGCCTCGCGTGGCTATACGCAGGATGATTCTATCTTCTAGAAGGGTCTATTCCCCTAGGATAAGATAAACCTGGTTACGTGATGTACTTTGGAAGTATAAAAGCGCCTTGTACTGATCGATAGTGCAATCTTTCCTCGACACATTCGATCCTGTGACACTTGGTAATCAGAGCTTTTCTCACTCGGCCGCGCTGAACAAAGCAGCAGCAGCGGGAAAACCTGCCTCGAAAAACCGCCGGGGGCGACCAATTCGACGCCGATTCTGGTAAGCACTAGCTCCGCGATTTTCGAATTACCCCCTCCGTGCGTGTTTTGAACAGGATGGCAACCTTCGACAACGCCGAGGTTACCCAGCAGCTCTTCGCGCGCATCGCAGCCCTTCAGGAGGAAATGCGAGCGGATGGCGAAGCGTGACGAAACTAGTTCGAGCGAGTAACTCGACTCGCCGGAGCGCAGCACGAGACGACAACGGCGACGACGCAGTAGTCGCAGCAGTTTCTCGAGGCTCCGAAACCACGCCCACCTGAGCCGTTCGATCCGAGCGATCGAAACTCCGACGCCCGCAGATGGATCGCCGGGATGGAGATCTACTTCGCAGCCGTCGGATGGAGCTCGCCAGTCTGGGACGGTCAACGTGTACGACTCGCGGCGACACTAATGCGAGGGCCGGCATTTGAGTGGATTGGCGGCAACAGTACCTTCATCCACGGTGAAGCCACGTGGCAGCAGTTCCGCACCGACCTGCTGAAACGCTTCGAGCCGATAAATTCGAGTTTCCTTGCCCGGGAAAAAATTCATCGACACCGACAGTTCGGGAGTGTAGCGCAGTACACGCAGCAGATGGAGGAATTTTATAACCGCATTCCCGACCTGACCGAAGGGGAAACAGTACAATCGTACCTCGCCGGGCTGAAGACCGAAGTCAAACGACAAGTCGCAACGTCAAACTACGCGAGCTACAGTGACGTCGTTTCGGCAGCGGAGCGCTTCGACATGGTCAATGCCGGAACACGACGGACCCACGTCGGCAGTACGCGACAAGGCGACCGCTCGGCTCACCCCACGTTCGCTGACGCGATGGAAGTCGACAGATTCGAGGGGTGGCCACGTCCGAAAAACACCAATTACACGTGTGATTTTTGCGAGGTTCCGGGTCATCGAATCTTCGACTGCAGCAAAATGAACGCCGCACGCGCAGAGTATCGGGCACGCAACAGTGGAGGAATTCCTTCAGCCAATCAGAAGCCAAAAAACGGGAGTCGCCAGTGATTGCGGATCTAGCTGGCGAAAATAAAAAGATCCGAAAGCGGCCGCGGCATTCCGGGAAAATCAACTTCGAGGAAGCTGATTCGACGCGAGAAGGAGGAAATGATGGGGGAAAATCTCCACCCCACGACCAGTCCTCGCCAGGGAAAATCGCCGAGGAAAAATACGACTCCGCGAAAAAAGACTCAGCCGAGACACGGAAACTCCTTGAAGACCCAAGAAATTATAAGAATTCGTTAAAGTTATCTTATAAAGATGCTTTAATGAAAACTTATGATGTTCGAGGGGCTAGAGCATTGGAGAAAATTCGGGAAGGACTCCAAAAGAAGCAGACAACTGTGGAGATTATACCGGTACCGGACAACTTGGGGAAAAAATTAAGGAGTGTGGAAAGAAGCCGACCTTTCCACGGAGTCAACGTCCTCTCCCGACACCAGCTCACAACGACTACCCGTTCCCCAGGGAAGACGTCGGTGGAGGTGAAGCAGCTCAAGAGGAAGCTGGGGGTTTATAAGAAGCTGCACAAACCCCAAACTCCTCCTCCGGATGCATCCAGTTCTTCGGCATCAGTGACGCGCACAGTCGTCAAGGAAACTCCAGGCCCTGGAGAAGAGCCGTTCTCCAAGCAGCCTCGGCCAGCTGCCAGCTCAGGAGTAGATAGCAACACAAAGGTGTGTACGGAATATTGGGATGTACCCTATTACCCAATCAATGAAACTATCTTTGGGTACTCCCAGCAACGACTGCCCCTCGTGCTCGAGGTCATCTGCAAAGGACGACGCCTCCAAGCACTCGTGGACAGCGGAGCATCACACACCGTCTGCGACAAGGCAGTAATCGACCGAATTCGGGAAGAGTACAAGCCTTCAAGATTCTCTGCAACGATGGTGGACGGCAGCAAGTTACCAGTACACGGCGAAGCAGTGCTACACCTACAAATTGGACCACTGCGCTGGAGACCTGCACTCCCCATCACCAACATCATAAGGCTTGACCTCATCCTCGGGCGAGACTTCCTAAAAAGATTCAACCCCGAGATCAACTGGGTGAACTGCACCGCAAGCATCTACAACAATGGACGGAGAGTACAGCTACCCAACTGGGACGATACTGGAGATATCCCAGTGGAGACACTCGCACGATTTGAGAAGGACGTGAAGCGAACCGACACAGGGTTCCTCGCAATAGCAACACAGGCGGAGAACGACAGGGAGAGAACCTCGGAACCTCCAGGAAAGATCAAGGAATTATTGAAGGAGTTCCAAGATATTCTTCCGGACGATCTTCCGAATGAGCTACCGCCATACCGAACGCATCAACACGAGATCGTGGAGGAACCGGGTTCGAAGCCGACCTTCCGAGCACCATATCGGCTCAGCCCTACGGAGCTGACCGACATGAAAAAACAAATCGAGTATCTCCTAGCCAAAGGACTCATCCGACCATCCACTTCGCCGTACGGTGCCCCAGTACTCTTCACACCGAAAACCGGACGGAAGCCTGCGCATGTGCATCGACTACCGAGCTCTTAACAAGCAGACCATCAAGAATAAATATCCGATACCGCGAATCGATGACCTGCTTGACCAGCTTTGGGGAGCTACGGTATTTTCCAAACTGGATCTGCGGTCCGGATACTGGCAGATACGCATGGCGGACAACTCTATCCACAAAACTGCTTTCCGAACTCGGTACGGATCGTACGAGTATTTGGTAATGCCGTTCGGACTCACCAACGCACCGGCAACGTTCCAAGCCGAAATGAACCACATTCTACGACCACTTTTGGACGAATGCGTGGTGGTGTACCTGGACGACATACTCATCTACTCGCGCGACATGAAGCAGCACGTCGAACACCTGCGACGCGTCTTCGAAATTCTTCGACGAGAACGATTCTACGTCAAACTGCCCAAGAGCGAATTCGCCCTTGAGAAGGTCCAGTTCCTAGGACACATGGTGAGCGCTCAAGGAGTTCACGTCGACCCCAAGAAAATCGAGGCCGTACGCACGTGGAAGACACCTGAGAACGTGAAGGAGTTGTAGCAGTTCCTAGGCTTCGCTAATTACTACAACAGGTTCGTACCACAGTAGGCAAAAATCGCAGCACCACTCACGAATCAGCTGAAGAAGAACACACCCTACAAATGGGAGCCGAAGCACCAGGAAGCCGTGGAGCAGCTGAAGCAAGCACTTACGTCCGCACCGGTACTCATTTTGCCAGATCCTGAACACGACTACGTCATCGAAACTGACGCCAGTGACCAAGCAGTGGGAGCAGTCTTGATGCAAGATCAAGGGAATGGACTGCAACCAATTGCTTACCTAAGCAAAAAACTGCACGGGGCAGAACTAAACTACCCGATACACGACAAAGAGGCCCTTGCTATCGTTATCGCCTTCAAAGCGTGGAGATGCTATCTCGAAGGACGAAGAACAACCGTCTACACCGACCACTGCAGCCTGAAATACTTGAAGACACAACCCAACCTCTTCAGGCGGCAGGTCCGGTGGATCGACTTCCTCGAGACACACTTCCACTACGACATCGTGTACAAGCCCGGTCACAAGAACAAAGCAGACACTCTCAGCCGGCCTGCACACGTTGCCGCTATTCAGGTCGAAGGGATGAATCCACTACTCAAGGGACTCTTCACACACGGGTACGCCACCGACCCCGAAATTCCCTTGGCAGAAAAGCGACATCTGCTGCAGTGGGACAGTGACATCGCATACCGGAAAGGATAAACGAAAATCTGGGGTACCCAATTACCCTCCTTTGGCCAGTTACTACTCGAAGAATACCACGACGTCATGTACGCCGGACACTTCGGGTAGCAACAAGACGCTGACCGGTATCGCAAAGCACTACTACTGGCCCCACTTGGCAGAAGATGTACAGAAATTCGTCACCTCGTGTGATACATGTCAGCGGATGAAGAGTACCAAGCAGAAAAAGGCGGGACTACTGCAGCCCCTTCCTGTCCCAAAACAACCACGGCAATGGTTAGCCTGGACTTCATCACCGGGTTACCACCTACCTCCAGCGGTCATGACGCCATCCTTGTCGTCATTAACAAGTTCTCCAAAATGGGACACTTCATCCCGACACACACGACAGCACGCACCGAAGAAACAGCACAACTCTTTGTTCGATACAATCATCTCACAGCATGGCATTCCAACCACACTCATCTCCGACCGAGACCCTAAGTTCACCAGCAAGTTCTGGAAGGAACTTATGTCTCTCCTCGTAACCAAACTCGCCATGTCATCTGCTTACCATCCGCAGACAGACGGACAGACCGGAGCGCCTCAACCAAATTGTTGAGCAACTCCTCCGAGCAGCTTGCAAGGACGAGATCTCCAAATGGGACTTGCACCTGCCTGTACTTGAGTTTGCTTACAACAATGCTACACATGCCGCTTACTGGACAGACGCCGTTCTTCCTTTGCTACGGACGCCACCCACTCACACCACACAAACCGACAGGCATCAGCTACAGTCCAACCAGCACATGATTTCATCACAACCATGCATCAGCTTTGGGATCGGACCCACAAGCGCCTACTCGACAATTCAACAGCAACAGAAGCGCCCAAGCCCGATCGCCATCGCAACGATCACACCATCACGGTGGGAGACCAGGTGCTTCTTGACACCCGCAACCTTGACATCAGCTATCTCCCATCTAAACTTCGACCTCGCTTCTGCCGGGGCCTTTTCTCGTTGAAGCACAGGTCACTCCTATTACCTTCCGCTTACGCCTGCCAGCTACCTGGAAGATTCACAACGCCATCCACGTCCAACTTCTGAAGCCCTATCGGGACCCGAACACGATTTTTGTCGGACGCCAACCGCCGCCACCACCGCCCGTCCTCGTCCAGAATGAACCCGAGTACGAGGTCGAGTCCGTGCTCGCACACCGCCGTCGTCGGAATGGCACCGTGGAGCTTCTCATCCGTTGGCAGGGTTATGATCCTTCTGAGGACAGCTGGGTACCTGAGTTCGACACAGGTGACGCCCGTCGTCCTCTGCATGACTACCTTGTCAAGCAGGGTGTTACTTCTACCCACCAGCTTTGAGGGGGGGAAGTGTGAGAGTACGACCCCGTTACACCACTTGGCCTTTCTTATTTCCTTCCTTTTTCATTTCTCTTTTATTCCATCTCATTTGGTTTCCTATTTCTTCCTTTTCCATTTGCCTTTGGTTTATCTTGCTATTATAATTATATCAACCGACCAGGCTTGGGATGTACTGGTACGCTCTATCTAGCGTAATCCTGCTGTAATCCCTTAAAGCCAATAGCCTCGCGTGGCTATACGCAGGGGTGATTCTATCTTCTAGAAGGGTCTATTCCCCTAGGATAAGATAAACCTGGTTACTTGATGTACTCTGGAAGTATAAAGCGCCTTGTACTGATCGATAGTGCAATCTTTCCTCGACACATTCGATCCTGTAACACGCACCAAGCACATTGAACGTCATCATTTCTTCATCCGAGATCTTGTTCAGAGTGAGCAGCTGACGGTACGGTACATCGCCTCAGATTGCAACCTCGCCGACCTCTTTACCAAGGCTCTTGGCAAGGTTGACCACCATCGCCTTCTTTGTTCCATGGGGCTATGTGCTCCTTGACCCGGTTTTGCAGTCTATGGGGGTGTGTTAGAAATAGATTGCAAATCCTACTTTTGTATTTGTACTTTTATATCCTAGTTTAGGTTAGGAATGTTCTAGTGGGTTGGGATGTACTCACAAAATCCCAACCTCACCCAATTGTGATCCCCCAAAATCTCCAATTACCCAATTGGAGATTTCGGAGATCCTAATAATGGGGATTCCCTCCGATTCCCCCTTCATCCATTCTCCCTTACCTTGCCATGTACTTATAGAGCCTTGGGCTCCTTACCTAATCAATCATTTCAGCTGTTTTTTTTAGATGGTATCAGAGCGACCTATCCACACACGCGGATCAAGGTCCTAATCTTAACGTGCCCGCGCTACGTGCACCTCATGGTCGCGACATTCGTCTCGATGACGACGGCGGCATTGCTGACAGCAGCACTAGTGGGGAAGACGACGGCAGCAGTAGCGGCGACGTCTGTACAGACGAGGAAGACGACGGTGGCATTGGCGACTGTCGCACAGGCGGGGAAGACGACGGCTGCAGCGACCGCGGCGGCACGAGCAGGGAGACGACGACGGCATCGGCGACTGCTGCAGTGGTGGGGAAGACAACGGCGGCATCGGCGACTGCTGTACAGGCGGGGAAGACGATGGTGGCATTGGCGACTGCTGCACAGGCGAGGAAGACGACGGCTGCATCGGCGATGTCACAGGATCGAATGTGTCGAGGAAAGGTTTGCTCAATGTTGCACTATCAATCAGTACAAGGTGGTTTTATACTTCCAGATTACATCAGGTAACCAGGCTTATCCTATCCAAAGGAAATAGACCCTTCTAGAATTAGAATCACCTTGCGTATAGCCACGCGAGGCTATTGGCTTTAAGGGATTACGACAGGATTACGCTAGATATAGCGCGCCAGTACATCCCGAGCCTGGTCGGTGATATAATTATAATAACAGGATAGACCAAAGGATAATGGCAAAGGAGGAATAGGAAACCAAATGAGATGAGATAAAGACCAAATGAATGAGGATAAAAAGAGGAATGAAATAGAAAGGAAATATGGAAAGGGGAAATTGGTGTAACGGGGTCGTACTCTCACACTTCCCCCCTCAAAGCTGGGTGGTAGAAGTAACACCCTGCTTGACAAGGTAGGCGCGAAGACGAGGACGACGGGCGTTACCCATGTCGAATTCAGAGACGCAGCCTCAGAAGGATCAGAACCCTTCCACCAAAGAAGGAGCTCCAGAGTGCCATTCTGACGACGACGGTGTCCAAGCACGTAGTTGTCCCATGTCGTGGATGAACACGGGCGACGACGCTGGTTGGCATTTGGTGTAGGGCGTGTTTGGTCTTGATACGGTTTAAGAAGCTATTATGGAAGGCGTTATGGATCTTCCAAGTGGCTGGTAGGCGGAAGCGGAAGGTGAATGAAGTAACCTTTGCTTCAAAGAGGGTAGTCCCGCAGAAGCAAGGTTGAAGCTTGGATGGATGTTGGCTGATGTCGAGATTATGGTGTGGATGACTGTAGTGATAAGGGGTCAAGTGCTTGTGCTGAAGTTGGATGTCCAAGAGGGCGCTTGTGTGGTCGATGTACAAGATGGTGGACGATGGCGATGAAATCGGAAGCCAGTTGGACTGTGGCTGGTATGGTTAGCTGTTGTGGTGTGATCGGGTGGCGTCCGTAACAGACGAAGTACAGCGTCTGTCCGGTAGCGGCGTCAGGAGCATACTTGTAGGCAAATTCCAGGACGGGCAGATGCAATTCGGAGTTGGAGATGTGAATGGTCGGAACAGTGTGCAGTAACGTGCAGATGAGTGGCTATGTTGTCTGATCCGTGCATGCTGTTACCCGCATCTGGTCCACGTGTGAAGATCACCAAGTGTTGGTGGTATGGCAGTCATGTCATAGTACGGCTTCTGTAGCAGTGTTGTATCCGTTACATGCAGCTTCTGTCGAATGCTGGTCCATGCCGTATTGTTGTCGCGAGTCGTACCCACTCGGCATCGTAGTGCTGCGGAATGGAGAGCAGAATCACTAGTAGTAACCCTGTCCACCACGCGGTCTGCTAGTCACACTGCCTTGAGTACAACAGCGCATGCAAAGTGCTGCTCAGCGTATCCCTTGTGTTCAAAACCATGCGATGGGTTGGTACCACAAACGCGGAGCTGGTAACTTCCAGAATCGGCGCCAAGTAGTTTCCCTCAGTGGTTGCTCAGGCAAGGAATCTCAGCTGCGTAGATATCTCACGCAGATGGGTTAGGATACTTGGGAATATTAGGGGTACTCCCAAATAGTCCTCTCCCATTTCCAAATGAGCATTCGTGACAGCCAATCCAGTATGACCTTATGCACGTCCAGTTTAGCACGGAGGCCATCGGTAGGCATCGGTGTCTGGGCGCACATATTGGGATAGGTCTTCTGGTGCCATCATGTGTTGTCTCATTCTGTTACTCTCCTTGAAGTACCGTTGATGTCGAAGACGTCTCAGCTACTCAGCATCAATGTTGAAGTCTGCTCCATTTCGGCAAATAGGGGTGTTGTTGGAGATACGCGGAGTCCACTATCCGGAGTGGCGTCGGCGCTCCATTCCACGCCTATCTGCTTCCGTGGAGTTGGTGCTGGTGATGGATTGGTTGCGACGCAGGTTTTATGACTTTAAGGAAAGCCATAGGCCATGAGGACTGTATATCGGTA
>BQMB01002033.1:0-57500 GCA_027943415.1 Closterium sp. NIES-67
CGAGAACACGCGTCCGTGTCTCACAAAAGTCAGCGAATTCCATCAGCACATTGACGAAAGCTCAATCAGTCCAGTAACCGTAGTCGATGTCGCTGCATGCGGTTAATCGAAACACGCCTTCAAATTTCGCGAACACCAGCGAAATTCCCGAAAAAGCCAACTCGAATCTGTCTGTTGATTCAGTCGGTCAAACAGCATCTATCCGTCGATGCTCATGCAGCGGATGCCAATTGTCGAGGGAAACTCCAAATAACAACTGCTGCGCAGCTGCTCTCTACCCCCTCCATGAAAAGAAAATCTCTGTCGTCGATGCCGAAAATTCCCTGCTTCAAGTTTCTTCAGACCCAGAAACTTAAAGTATCTTCAAACTCTGCTCGTCGGGACCAGTCTCAGCGCGACCCTATAACGCAGGGCATCTGCGCCACGTAGACTCCAGGTCCATCCGACGCCGTAGATCAATATTCTCCTTCGCAGAATGACGTCGATCTGCTTCGTGTTGTGACCCTGAGTAGAAATTTTCTCAACTCCACCTGACCGGTTCGCCGTGCAGACGTTCACCCATCGCGCGGCTACGGCAGGTACCCCAGAAAAACTCAGGTACAGTTCTCAGCTCCAAAAAGCGCATTTTCTGCGGTTTCACCGACTAACCATGCTGGTATTTAAACCTTCGCATGGCTCGGTAGGTACCCATGACCCCAGCTACCGCTCCAGCCAAAAAGTTGAAGAATTCCCACCCGGAAAATACCCGACGTTTAGCGACGCGCCGACGTTCACCCATCATTGCGCCCATCCAGGTAAATCCCCGAATGAGTCCTCGCAGCCAAGTCTTCGATTATAGCCCTGCAACTCAGGAATAATCCTTGAAGACTCCCGCGTGACTCCAAAATTTCCGTGACGGCAACACGTTTTTCCCACTGCAACAGTAACCCTTGCCTTCCCGAAGCTCCATTTGATGACTACACTCCAGAGCAGGGGTGAATCCGCCGAGTGCCCGTACTCTGGTAAGCGCAAACGCTATCGTAGTTGGGCGAATTAATCAGTCTAATTCGCGGGCAACCGCTTTGCAGCTTACGTGAGGGATTCTCCTTCCCCTCCCTGAAAAATTCCGTTTCTGCAACAATCTGCTCCAAACTTCTTCAAAATTTCTTCAACTTCCGCTTCCTTGATAAAAAATCCCGTAGGCCGCTGTTCACCCGGCGCCCACGTTCGTCGTTCTCTAAAACAGTACCGCGCACGTTCTTTCGAAAAGCTCACGCCCCGACGATCTCGGCGACACATCCTCGCCGTTCGTATCAGACTCGAGCTCGGCGTACCGTCCAATTGTCGTCGCAAAACTCCTTCGTTATTTTCGTTAACCTGCTTCTCACGCCTCCCACTGTAGAGCGTCAGATTTCACAAATCGTGCACCTGTATAGGCGCCGATTTTTTTTCTTCATTGATCCGTTGGCTCTCCTCCTTTATTCGCCGGGAGCGATCGATAGCATGTATCGTACACCACCCGGTGGAGATGTTGAAGATCGGGCGACCCAGCCAAGTCAGTCGGGGGGATCCGTTTGCCAGCTGACTTCTTAAATTTTCCCCGGCTGTTACCCGGTCGTTCTCCTTCTCCTGCTTCAGCTCGTTGACTTTTAGCGGTGACCCGGCGATGACACTTAAACTCGACCGAGGTAGTTTCTGGTCGTCCTCCGTAGATCGTGGGGTATAATTTTCCGACCACGAAAATGGCTTCCTCTGCAGGAATCCAGACTCGCCGAGCTCGCAGCTCAGGGCAGACGAATTACACCTCCAGGCGGGCAGGCCACGCGAATAAATCAAGGTCAGTACTCCCTCGAAACTTTCCGTGCCTGAGCCCCACGTGTGCTGCCGGTGCGATCCTTGGTCCGTGCCGAAACTCCAACGCCGCGTTTGTTGAATAGTATCCGAAGTCCAGTCTTCACCTGCGTGTCTCCTGCCGGAAACGCCGAGCCTTGACATCAGCTACACTTCACCATGCAGCCACGTCTGCTACACGACTCCTGACGAATCCATTTCGCCTGGGGATATCCGCGAGCTTGTCGTCTCGTGACGAGCTCCTCGCTCCATTCGGACACCAATCTGAATCGTCGTTGCTGCTTGGCGAAATTTCTGAAATTGCTTACGAAGCCCCTTTAACGATATGCGAATCAACGACATACTGGAAACACTCTCAAAATATTCGCCATGTTAGGACGGACACAACCGCCCTCGTGGGGATGGCTCCCCCCCAAAAAAAACGTTATGCCCTCGGAAGCCCAACGGGTGAGGAAAGTGGCTCTGAATACAAGTGTTTGATAAGACTGCCGAGTAGCGCGGAGGGCAATGGCGAAAGTGTGAACGAGTGAATGACAATAAAATGAAAGAACACACAATATATAGAAAGCCTAGGGTGACCCTGGACGTAGGATCGGAAGGTTCGGGAAAGGTATCGAAGGGCCTCGATGTGTCGTAGCGAGGTCCGGAAAGGCCCAGGAGGCTCGAACTGAAAGGTCTGGACTGTTCGAGTCATACGCCCTGTAGCAAACCTCACTAAGGAATTACTAATTCCTTATACAGGTGATTACGGTATCCACCTGAACCAATTCTCGTCCTCATGAAGACTGTAACCAGCAAGCATCAAGCCCAAGCCTTGTCCTCCGCCAATCAGCAAGCATCAAATTCCAGCCTCGTCCTCTGCCAATAAGCAAGCGTCAAACTCGAGCCTCGTCCTCTGCCAATCAGCAAGCATCGAACTCCAGCCTCGTCTCTGCCAATCAGCAAGCATCAAACTCCAGCCTCGTCCTCTGCCAATCAGCAAGCACCAAACTCTCCTCGTCCTCTGCCAATCAGCAAGCACAAAACTCCAGCCTCGTCCTCTTGCCAATCAGCAAGCATTAAAGCCCCAGCCTCGTCCTCTGCCATCCAGCAAGGTCAAACCTTCCAAAGTCGGCCTTTGTACTTCAAAATATACGCCTCATCTTCATGGAGACTGTACCCTTCCGTTAGCCCCTTATTCACACCATGCATCTTCTCCCTCACACTCTTCGCCGCCTCTCCCCAAAGCAGTTGCACGAGATGCCACTCTTTTCCTGCCTCACATGCACCACAGGGGCTCTTGGCAGCTTCTTCCCCTTCCTCTCCCAGTAGAAGGAGCGACCCACAATACAGTACAGGGCCAGGGACAGGCAGCCTTGGCGCAGGGATGCAAGGGTCGGCTTTTCACTTGCTTTTTGAGAGGGGAAGAAGATGGATCCAGATTTGGAGCCTTGATGGGAGGAGGCCTTCCTCCTGACTGCTGCTGCTCCTGCTGCTGCTGCCTGCCACGGCTGCTCTTGCTGCAACACCCTTGCATTGTGCTCATGAAGGTTCTCCACGGTCCTTCCTGATCATTATCATCACCCCCAAGTTTTTCCAGCACAATCCTAAGGCTGCGCAGCCTGCTCCACACCGCATTCACCTTCTCCATAGGCACCCCGTGCCTCACTACAAGCACCTCCACTGTTGGTGCTATAGCACGGAGAAACGTGGTCCAGGAAAACTTGGGTTTCTTTGCGGAAAGGTGCTTCCACTCGGGGGGAGGCTCATGGGTTTTCCAGTAGCCATAGAAGTTTCTACCGCTTTGGTCTTGATCGCCGGCGGGGCCGTTGAGGTAGAGGGCGTGTGCCGATGCGAGGCGCAGGGAGGAGCTGACGAGGCGGTCCTGGCCGTACAGCGAGAGATGGTGGAGAGAGAGAGGGGCGCTGCTCTTGCAGGCGAGGTCAAGTGACTTGGCATGGCAGACAATCTCTTGAGCAAGGGAGAGAGGGTCAGGACGAGAGTGAGGCTGCTCTGGGCGAAGTAGAAGCGAAGAGCGCGGGCGTTGGAAAATTTCAGGCAGAGGCGCTCGCCGCTGCCATAGGGGCCCCAAAACTGGCGATCCAGAGAGCAGCCCTCGTAGAGCGTGAATTCGTGCAGCTGTGGGGTGAGGGCGGCCAGCACCTTCTAGTCCACATACTCCTGGTCCGCATGCTTAATAGTGAGACTGCGCTGGGAGCTCCACCACGCTGCTTCTGTGCAGCCCTCGTCCAGCACCCACTTGCCCACCCCAGCTTCAACCGCTGCAGCTGCGGACAGTCGAAGAAAGAGTCCAGCTCCCAGAAGCCCTGCTCAAACTCCCTCCGCTCTCCCGAGTCCATCGGATACTCGCTCTCAAAGAACGACTTGAGGTCCACAAAGCCACACAGCTTGAGGGTCAGAGAAGTGAGAGCAGGGAAGGACCACTTGCGCGGGGACGTGAAGGGCTCCAGCTGCGTGATGTGTGTGAAGGTGAGGTCAAGAGCCTTGATTCCGCGCCACCGGAAGAAGGAGATTGATTTCATCCACTGCGGGTGCAGGTCGTTGTACACGAGGGCCATGGGCTCGCTCGCCTGCGACGAGGGGCAATGGAAGAGAGGAGACGGGCGCAGAGAGCGGCTCTGGTCAGGTTGTTGAGCACGGGGGCGATGGGATGGCTCGCCTGCTCTCAGAGATGGGTGAAGGATGTGGGGAGTGGTTGAGGACTTGTACTCTTTAAGTTATTTCAGCGTGCAGAGAAGGTCTTATGAGAACACGGTCCATATTGTGGTCAGAGAACCGGAAGCGATAGACTCGAGCGCAAGTGTAAGCATGTTGGAAAGTCTTTCATCCCTGCGGGCATTGGGATGCTTGGGGTGCGGATAGAGCGCAGGTGGCAGATGCTTGTTGTTGCCGGCACTCAGGAAAAAGAGCAGAGCACTCACAGAGAAGGAGAGGACGCAGCCGAGGAGCCTCTTGCTGGCCAGCGCACAGCACAGCAGAGCCCACGCCTAGCCGTAACTCTCAGCGTTATTTGGGTGCTGCCGACAGCCGTGAAGTCAGGGTTCACAAACTTCACAGGCAGATTTCTGCCCGCTGGCCGCTGCATTTTCGCGCCAAGGTACCAGGGCTTCTTCCTGCGCGCACAAATCAGGGGATCCTCTTCTTGCAAGGTGCCAGGTGGCAGCAGCAGGTAACGGAAGATCTTGTGCCAGAGGGGGACTGGCATCGTAGAGATCAAGTCACGGTGGGTGGAGCCTGGAGGATCACAGCGATAAGGGGATGGGGAGGGTGAATGCGAGGAGTCTAGGGGGAATTTTGGAATGTGGGGGAGAGAGAATATCACCTACTAGAAATTACGGATGGAATCTGGCCGGGATCGTCGTATGAGAATGGTGGAGAATGTTGAGAAATGGATAATGAGAGGGCGAGAGAATAAAGGAGAGGAGAGAAGCACGAGATAATGAAAGCACAACTGGGAAGTGGTGACGCGAGACAACAGAAACGGCAGAGGGATTGTAAAGATAACACCAAGAGCACGAGAACTGTCAGCGGTGTTTATTTTGAGTCGAGTCAGAACAGACAGTGAGGCTGGTGAATGGAATAATGTCCCATGAAATGCTCGTTTCTACACGTACCTGGCGGCCGTCTGGGCTTCCTTTCCCGCTGCGTCAGCTCGTTGATCCTGTCCTTGGCAGCTTCCAACAGCCACGCCATGGTGTCACCATCTGAGGCTCGGCTGGCATCATGCCTCGTGAGCACCCCCTGCAGCTTGAGGAACTCCCACACCGTTGCCGAGTCGAATTCTAACGTGCACACACTTGCATTGCTCGTTCTCGCTGCGGTGGGGATTCGAGGGTGAGAGCAGAGAGAGTAGTGAGAGCAGAGAGAGCAGTGAGAGCAGAGAGAGCAGTGAGAGCAGTGAGAGCACAAAGTGGAATGGTATTAGAGCACAAAGACATTGTTTGGCAGTCGAGGCGGCTACGCGGCGGACACTAGTAGCGCCGTGCAAGGGAGCTGGTGGGAACGCATCGGTCGCACATTGGAGCCTCGTTTCGCAGGAAGACACTGACCACCCAATGCGTTGTCGAACGAATGTTTCGCAAGCGTTCAAAGGGCGACATATGTTGGCAACATGTGCTTTGGGATCATGACGAGAGGAGAGACGATGAAATCAGCCGGGGGTGGAAGGGGGTGGCTGGATGATGGAAAGTGGGAGTGCGAGACCGAGAAATGGGGTGTTTCCTAAGAGGGAGGGACGGTTCTTACGCGGAGTGCTTTTGAGGCGCCGCCGCAGTGTGCTTCTCTCAAACGATGGGAGGGTTGAGGGAAAACGCCCACGGAGTCTGCTTGTGAGGGGAGGAATGGCGGAAAGACACAACCTGCTATTCGATGATGGGGTGGGGAGGGAAGGCTCGTACGGTTATTACTCGTCGTCATTCTCTTGCGCTTTCCCTCCCTATGCGCCAGCTCGCTGATTCGCTCCTTAGCGGCGTCGAGCAGCCACGACAGCGTGTCGGCGTTCGTGGCGCGGCTCGCGTCGTGCCGCATGAGCACGTGCTGCAGCTTCAGGAACTCCGTCGCTGTTGCCGAGTCGAACTGCAGCTCGCACAACCCTGCCGCGCCGCTCATTTTGTTCAAATTTGGAAGTTCTACTGCCCAATGTTCGTTTCGCGGGTGTACGAGGCGAGGGTCGACGACAGTCCTAGACGAAAGACGCAATTTTATTCTCAACGGGCTTCTTAGAGTCTGACAACGACGATGGGAATTCTTTCAGCTAAATGAGAGGCGGTCTTGGTGGAGTTGGGATATTTATTCTGTCCTGCTGAAGCCTCAATGCTAGGGATGTGAAATGATAGCAGTACCTAGTGCGAAGGTGACGATTCTTGAGACATGCTGGATGGAAAGCTGTTGGTGAAGCACCCGAGGCGAAGTGCTGCTTTTGCGCTTTCAAACTTCGATTCGAACTTCCAAAGATTTTGACTTGCGTTGTGGGGTCGTGTTTCCATTTAGAGGCGCGGAGATCCATTTGCCACTGGATTGGAACTACAGTAGCGTACAAGTCTTTTTAGGGAAGGCATAAGAGCCTATTGTAGTACCAAAGCCAGCTCCCCCTGCCGAAGCGACCTTGAAAAGGGATCATACAAGTCGATCTTGAATACGGCTTTGAAAGCCACGTCAACACGTAATTCCTTCCGATATGAAAGCGCGATTGACTGGTCAGCGAGATCCGTTGGAAGGTCGTCAAACAAACAGTTGAGAAGGTCAATATCATTTAGGAGCTTATTTGTGGGAGTGGTCTAAGAGTAGGGAAATTATCAACATCACAATCATCACAAATATAATATTTTCTACGAATCCATCGCCATTTTAATTTTGAAAAAAAAAAATGCAAATTGTGTGCTGATTTTGAGTGCAATGCTTATTTGAATTGAATGCTTTGATATTGTGGTTTATACAAGTTCTACTTCCACATAATCTATCTCGGCTGAAATGGCGTGTGTTTTACTGTTATGGATGAACAAGCAGAGTAGCGCGGAAATGAATAACGATGTGTTCACTCACTGAATGACGATACAAGGAATGGCAAGCCAAGATATAGGAACACCAGAGCTAGTCTAACCCTGCGATGGTGAGGTTCGGGAAAGAGATCGAAGGGCCTCGAAGTGACGCAGCGAGGCCCGGAGAACTCCCGAAGGTCGAACTGGAAGGCTTGGTGAAGCCGAGGCGGTTCTGTCAGAAGGTCTGGAACAGTCCCGAGGTTTCGGGTGTGTTCGAGCGTACGCTATAGCAGTACTGCTCGGTAAGGAATGGAAAATTCCTTACACCACCCCCCCCCTTAGCGAAGGTGATCTATATCAGTCACGTGCTTGCGGTCCAAATAATTCGCAAGTATTGAATGTGACTGTATCTGGTTCGAGTGCACCCACGTGTCGTCCTCACTGGTACGATTGGTCCATCGTATCAGAAAGTCAACGTGTCGTCCTTGACCGTCGGTACGAATCCGATGGCTCAAAATCTTCGAAGGCTCGATGGTTGTCTCGGCTGGTGGCCGTACATCTGGGACCAATCGCTGTCGGGCGATGTCCGACCTGTCAGGAACGAAGGGTCGCAACAGACTTACGTGGAACTTGTTGTGGGCCAGTCATCAGGTAGGCGCAACTGGGCGGTCACCGGCGTCACCATCTTCATAATCTTGAATGGGCCACAGAAGCGTGGTCGTAATTTTGTCGGTAGTGGCAGTCGTAAATTCTTGGTGTCCAACAGGACTAGTTGCCCTGCTGCCATGGTAATATCCCGTCGATGTAAATCCGCATACCGTCGGGCAATTGCGCTCGCCTTGCGAATAAGTTCGACAGCTTTGTCTCGAGCAGTCTGTAACTCTTCGACGAACTGTTGCGATCGTGGTACTTGACTCTCAACGTTGGTGGAGACGGGTACTGTGGGATCCATCCCGTAATTGAGATAAAACGGGGAGTGATTAGTCGTAGCCGGGGACGCGTTGTTGTAGGAAAATTCCAACATGGGCAGCACGTCTTCCCATTTTTTTCGGTCGGGGCAGTTTGTCCGTATCAACTGCTCCATCGTTTGATTTGTCCTTTCAGTCTGGCCGTCCGTTTGGGGATGATAAGCGGATGGGAATTGTAGACGCGTGCCGTACCGAGCCCACGTGTCCTGCCAGAATTTTGACGTGAACTTCGGATCTCGGTCACTAATGATTGCTGCTGGTATCCCATGTAGACGAACAACGGTCGAGATGAACAGGCGCGCTGTTTCTTCGGCTGTGATGGTTGTACGACATGGTGCGAAATGCGCCATTTTCGTCAATCGGTCGACGACAACAAAAACTGTGTCATTTCCGCTGGGTCCGGCCGGTAGTCCCGTAACGAAATCCATCGTTACGTGTTGCCATGGGCGTTGAGGTGGCTCGAGGGGCTGCAACAGTCCTGTAGATCGCTGGTGTGATGATTTTATTCGCTGGCAGATCGGACACGCGGCCACGTAACGCTGCACGTCTGTAACCATATCTGGCCAGTAATAAAACCGCTGCAACGCCTTCAGAGTTCTATCAACCCCGGAATGTCCCGATAAATTCGAATCGTGGACTTCTTGAATTAGTAATTCGCGAAGTAGATGATAACTTGGGACCCAAATTCGATCATTCCCGCTTCGTAAGTAATAGACGCCTTTCCGTGTAGTGATTGGGAGATGGCCATCATTTACGAAGAAGGGGTTTGTCGAATCCCCGTGGGTAAATAGTCTACTCAGCAGCGGGTTGCTCTGGGCGACTAGTACTGCTGCGAGTTGGGCAGATGGTCTGGACAGGGCGTCGGCAATATTGTTGGCGCCCTTCTTATACATGATCTTGTACGTGAAATTGGATTCTAGGTAGTCCAGCCAACGTATCTGCCGCGGGTTGAGATTCGGCTGCGCTCTCAGATACTGTAGTGATTTGTGGTTGGTTCGCACCGTCACGTCTGCTCCAATCAGGTAGCACCTCCAGATTTTTGAACGCGTGGACGATCGCCAGCATCTCCTTGTCGTGTACTCGGTAGTTGCGCTCAGCAGATTGCATTTTCCAAGACTCGTACGCAATTGGTTGAAGCCCATTGCCGAAATCCTGCATGAGCACTGCTTCGATTGCGATGTCACTTGCATCGATGATGACTTCGAAAGGCCGTTCCGGGTCGGCGATACGAAGTACCGGTGGCGACATTAAAAGATTTTTTAATGCCTCAAACGCCGCTTGCTGTTTCTCCTCCCACTCGTAAAAAGTTCCCTTCTGCAGTAGGTCGGTTAGAGGTCCAGTTAACCCCGCCATATTGGGTATAAACCGCCGCACGTAATTCACGAAACCCAAAAAGGATTGCAGCTGCTGCAGATTGGTTGGTGGTTTCCATTCCTGAATAGCCCAGAGTTTTTTCGGGTCTATCCGGATCCCCTCCGTAGAGATCACATGCCCCAGGAACTCCAGTTCTTGTTTTAAAAACTCGCACTTGGAGCCCTTGGTGATGAGACGATGCTGCTGCAACCGTTGAAAAACTGCTTCCAAATCCTTCAAATGTTGCTCGCGGGTCTTGCTGTAGATCAGGATGTCGTCCATATAAATTATCACGCATTTGTCGAGTAGATCGCGGAATACCCCATTCATGGTGAGTTGAAATATCGAGGGGGCGTTCGTTAATCCAAACGGCATCACCGTGTATTCGTAACTCCTGTAGCGAGTACGAAACGCGGTCTTGTGGCAGTCGTCAGCGAAAACCCGAATTTGATGGTAACCGCCGCGAAGGTCTATCTTCGAAAAATAGCGAGCTCCGCGAAGGTTGTCGATCAGTTCGTCCGTGCGTGGTATTGGGTAGCGCGATTTTATCGTTACCCGATTAAGGGCACGATAGTCCGTACACATGCGAAGTCCGCTGTCCTTTTTTGGCGTGAACAGGATTGGTGCTGCGAATGGTGACGTGCTTGGCCGAATGAACCCTTTCGCCAGCAGGTAATCCAGCTGGTTTCGTAACTCCTGTAGCTCCGACTGAGTCAGGCGCCATTGCGTGCGTACAGTAGGTTGCGTGCTGGGCTCTAGCTCGATTTTGTGGTCCTGGGGTCGTTCGGGTGGCAGTCCACTTGGCAAGTCGTCTGGGAAAATTTCAGGATATCCCCGAATGAGTATCGCCAAGTCATCCGGGACCGAAGCGCAGAGTTCGTTGATGGCGGTCGCTTCGTTCTGCTCCGTCGATTCAGTTAGATGGACGGCGTATAAATCCGCTCCATTCTTGACCGCTCGCTTGAGGCACATTGCGTTGACGCGTGTCGATGTTGTCTCTGCTTCCGGCCACGTGGGTAATTTTCGCCAGCCTTTGTCGCACTTCACTGTGCACTCGCCTGTTGTCCAATCGATATGCGGATTGAATCGTCGTAGCCAATCGCGTCCCAATAGCACATCGTAGCCGTCGAGCATTGTCGCCAGCATCGGCGCGCTGAAACCAAAATCTTCGCCACACTTCATTCAAACGACATGTTTTTTGTCGCATATCGCCAGCGGGGTGCCGTCCACCAATCGCGCGTCGATTTCGGGCAGACACCTCTCCAGCGTCAGGTGTAGTCGTCGTGCTGTCTCTCGATTTATCAGGCTTTGACTCGCACCTCCGTCGATGAATATTTTTATTTTTCTTCCGTTGAGTCGTCCCTCCGCTAGTACAGGGTGGTCCACTGGGTCATCCCCCTTATTCAGCCAGGAGCGGTTGATAGCATATATTGGAACCACTACTCGGTGGGGATGGTGTTTTTCGGGCGATGAGGCAGGGTCAGTAGGGGGCCCGACCGCTACTGACGCTTGGCGCTTCCCGACCCACCTTCGTCGTTCTTCTTTATCTGCTTCTTTCGGGGGCAATCGTGAGATTGGTGACCCGGTTGGTGGCAGTTGAAACATTGTCCCTTGCAAAAATCTTCCATGTGCTCCTTCACCACTATGCCGTGAATCGTGGGCCCTGGATTCTGGCCACGAAAACGGTTTCCCTCCCGGGAACCCGCTCTCGCATACGTCCGATGTGCGTCGAAAGTGTCTGCGATCCGGACTGCTTCGTGAAATGTCGCCGGAAGTCATAGTCGGACCTCGCATTTTATGTCCGGCTTTAGGCCCGAAATGAATCGAGCTTTCTTCTCGGAGTTATGCATGTCGGTGATTTGATTGCATAACGCCGTGAAGACCGACGCGTAATCCTGGACAGAACTCCACTGGCGCCAGTTGTCCAGCTTCGTGCGTGCGTTGTCCGAGGCGGATATTGGCTCGAACCGTTCACGCAGAGCTGTACCCCACTCCTTCCACGTGCGAATCTTGGTCGATCCAAAAATCGCGG
Organism: Closterium sp. NIES-67; assembly: GCA_027943415.1. Taxonomy (NCBI): domain Eukaryota; kingdom Viridiplantae; phylum Streptophyta; class Zygnematophyceae; order Desmidiales; family Closteriaceae; genus Closterium; species Closterium sp. NIES-67. The sequence goes on from BQMB01002033.1 coordinate 11,661, forward strand.
TTGACCCTTGGGCAGCAGACCCAAAGTTTCCGAAAAACCTCTGTGTGTCGCCTGCTGAAAACTCCCCCTCCTGTAGAGTATATCGCCACCAATCTAGCGCAGGTCTCCGCAGTAGTGATATAGCCAGTCGAATTTTTAGATCGTCAGCAGTGATCCCAGCGGCATTAAAATAAAGTTCCGTCAAAAATAACCAGCCCGTAACAGTAGTATTCTTATTTGTGGGGTTGAACGGGGGCGGCATTGTCGGTTTGATCGTCGCTGTTGTCACGATTGGCATAAACGCCAGTGCGGCTTCAGTAGCGGCTGCTTCTGACCGAGCGGCTGCTGCTGTCGCTACTGCTGCTGCTGCTGCTGCTGCTTCGGCTGCTGCTCGTGCTGCTACGTCAGCTGCTGCGGCGGCTTCACTGTCCTTGCGCTCATGTGACACCTCACGCGCGATTTCGTCCAAGACGGTTTCGATACGTCCGGTGCTGGCGACCTCCTCTTGGGCGGCAGATTTTTTACGCGAATCCTCTCGCGCCTCGCGTAACTCAGCAACTTCCGCACGAATTCGCTCATTGTCCTCCAGCACTGTAGCCATGCGTGTGTTCATGGCGTTGAACTTGTTGGAAATATCTCAAGGACTTAAGCGTTTCTGAAGTGTAACACTGTACTCGAGGAAGACTACAGGGGAGCACGCGAGTCAACGGAGGTTACACGAGGGGGCGGACAAAGAATGCGAAAGGACTCGAAAGGTCGCAACTGGAGGTTGCGACTGACCGTTACAACATCACGGATGGTAACCGAAACGGCAATCGAGTCGCTGTGCGACTCGATAAACCGTTCCTGTAACTGTATTCTACAACTGCTTTCTTATCTACTATATATTGCTGTATGCTTGTTTCTTTAATCAATCACTTGTTCTCACATACTAGTACAAGGGTTCAACCGTCTCAACTTCCGCTGCACTACTCCAAGTCTCAAGTCTTTACAGCTGGGACTCAGTCTCTGCAAAAGATCCTAAGGGCTTTTCTCAGCCCAACATGGTATGAGAGCTGGTCAGAGACCAAACTCCCAGCAACTACGTCCTATCAACAACCTGCAACTCAACTCAATTCAAACGACTTCATTGATTACAAGACATGGACAACAAGGGCAAGAAAGTCTCTACGGGCTCACCCAGCGCCCAAGAAACTCAACACGGCAACTCTGGTCTGCACACCTCAGGACTGCAGACAGAGACCGGGACTGCTCAAGAAACAACGGGAAGAGTACCAGAGATGGTGACCCCGTCTCCCTCTTCAAGTGTGGACCCGAATCTCATGGAGAGATTCTTCAGCTTCATGTCACACTTCGATCAGCAGCAGCAGACAAGGACACCTGCGCACTCAACACAGAGCAATGGAGGGAATATGGGATTAGCGCCGATGAGCCTCGACAACTCATCCTTCGGGCGACACAATCAAGCGCCTACCTTTGCGCCTTATCATTCTTCGCCGGGGACGTTCGAATTCATGCCGCCCCGTGCCCAGCCAACAGCAGCTGCTTCACAACAAACACCGAATGAAATCTTAAGTTTACAGGCGCAGTTCTCACACGTAATCAAACTTCAGACATCCTCACCGTTCAACGGACACGACTTCTTTACCTGGAGCTTCGAGTTCGAGCTGCTGATGGAGGCCGCGCATCTTCTGGGATACTTCAACGGGTCCCTGCCATTCCCAAGCAACGGCACTGGGAAGGAACAAGAGATCTTCACGTATCAGTCGCTGCTGGCGTACACGGTACTCCTGAGAAACCTGTCACCACAAGAGCAGCAGAGCATCAGAACGTATCGGAGTTATGGAAACTCCGCGGAGCTCGCATGGCACCACCTCAAATGCCTTTACCAAGCAAACGACAGCGTGACACAAAGCAGACTCATGCAACAGCTGACAACAATACAGATGAAGACCGGGGAAAAGGCGATGCAGTATATGAGTCGCTGCCAGACCCTCCGCGACCGCCTGCTTCGGTGCGGAGGAACGATCACTGAAGAAAGCTTCGTGACACTTGTCCTCGCCGGGCTCGGGCCAGAATGGAGAACCACACGATCACTTCTTCGAGCCCACGGAAGAATTTCGGAGATGCACCTCTGCGCCGAGCTTCACGCTGAACAACAGGAGATGGATCTGTTCGAGGAAAGACAACCAAGGAAGCAACAGCAGTTAGTCTTCTACACTCAAAGAAGAAATGACAACAACTACAACCGACGCAGCAAGCAAGATCAACGTGACAACCGAGGACTCACCATTGTGCCGCCGTTCTGCCACAACTGTCAGACTTCCGGGCACTCCAAGGTCAACTGCAACCGCCCTCGCGTTTACCGTGCAGCAGACCCACAAGTCGCTTCCACTCAAGCAAGTCCTCCAAGGCGCTCTTCAACATCTGCACAACAAACACCCAACATCATCAACTGCATGGTACACATCGACAACTGCGCACCCGCTTCACCACCCACTTACGCACCAGACGAAGAGGAATTCCCGCCGCCGCGCTCGCAAGGACTTCAGGTCAACCCGACATACGCTGCAGTCGCTAACGCCGAACCCACCGGGCGGAACACCTGGTTCTTGGACAGTTGCTGCGGTCAGCACATGTGCTCCTCCGGACGCTTCGTACAACACGAGCGACGCCTCAACCGTGACGTCGTCATCACCGTCGCCAACAACGAAAACCTGAAAACAAATAGACAAGGCGTGGTTCAGTTACAATCAATGGAGACAAACGTTATTCTTCAGCTCAACAAGGTCCTCATCGTCGACAATCTGGGATACAACCTATTAAGCGTAAGCCAACTAATGGCTAAGGGGATTCACCTGGAGTGCGACTCCTTCTCCAACGAGTTCCGACTTTACCACGGGAAGGGCGGTCTCTTCATCGGTCGTGCCCTCCTGAAGTCCGGTGTCTTCGTGTTGGACTTCGTCCCCGACCGCGGAACTGCCGACAGCGACGGTATCGTATCCTTCGCCGCCTGGACTCATCCGCCAGATCTTGATCCCGACTTCGACAGCGACGGCTTCTGGCACTCCAACACCATACCTGCAGCAGAAAGAACACGAGCATTAGCAGTTATCAGACAAGAAAGACAAGTACCCGCATGTGTCCCAACAAAACCATCACCTGCAGTATCGGCAGCAGGACCCAGCCGAGTACCACCACCAGCGACACGAGGACAGCCAACCGAAGCAGACCAACTTATGCCCGCCACACGAGAAGCTTGTCGAAGTCCCGCCTCGGTCGTCGCGTTCTTCTCCAACGCCGACATCTACCACCGCTCGCCCGGTCACCGCGCTCCCGACGACATCTGGCACCAACGTCTCGGACATCCTGCAAACAGCACGATACTTCAAACAATCCAAGCAGAAGTGTTAGAACGCAACGCCCTTCTGACGACGAGCGGCCAGGAACTCCGACGACCACGCGCACGGTGTTTCACATGCCCCGAAGCAGATCTTCCTCATCAACCTTTCCCAGCCCATCACAATCCAAGCGCACCCACTTACGCTCCGATGGAAAAGGTCTACAGCGATATTCTAAACATGCCTCGAGACGACACCGAAGCCGACTTCAACTACGTCATCACGTTCATCGACGCCGCAACCAGATACGTCTGGCACTTCAATCTCAAAACGCGCGATCAAGCCTTCGAGGCATTCACCACATGGCTTCCAATCGCCGAACGAGAGTCAGGAACCAAACTCAAGAGTTTCCAGTCAGACGGTGCACTGGAATACCAGTCACAACGCTTCAGGACCTATCTCGCGGAAAGGGGAATCCGACGCCTGGTGTCTCTGCCCTATGCTCACCAGCAGCAGGGGGTAGCAGAACGCATGAACCGGACCTTGCAGACGACGATGCGAAAACTGCTTCTGGGGATGAGGCTGCCCAACGCACTGTGGCCAGACGCGATGACACATGCAGTCCACCTGCACAACCTGTTGTCCTCGTCATCGCTCCCCAACAACGCATCACCACACCTGCTGTGGACGGGAAAAAGGGGCAGCACAAAATTACTTCGAGTTTTCGGCTGCATGGTACAATACAGACCCCACACAGCTCGAGCAGGACGCTTCACTCAACGAGCTCGGTGGGGACTACACCTCGGCATCGCCAAACATTTTCACGCGTGGAAGATCCTCGACATACAAGACAAAAATACGGTGGCATCACGTGATGTTATCTTCTACGAGCGACTGACGCTGCAGCATTACCTGGACAACATTGCCAACTCAGACGACCCCACCGACGGCTTCGCGGGCCTTCGCTCCTTCGCTGACCATGCTGCCGAGGCTGACGCAGCAGAAGAAGACGTACCTGGAGCCTCGGAAGCTGCCGGGCCACTCCCATTCTGTTCCATACCTGTTCCACTCGATGAAGATAATCCCCTCGATAGCAACAACCTCGACACCTTTTACCACTTCGCCGACCAAGGTTACGCTACACCGCACCCCGTCGACACGAATATTTCGGAACGCATCGGCCCCAATTTCTTACCTGACCCCGAAGACGGTGACGAAGCAGCTTATTCGGGGAATGACAATTCCCCTCGACACACACCCACGGGACTCCAGATTCTAGGCCTCTGGGTCTCCGTCCAGCATCCGCCGCCGCCTTCTACGCGTGAGCCTTCAACCTTGTCGCAGGCTCTGGGGGGGGAACATAAGGCAAAATGGAAAGAAGCGATGGAAAAGGAGTTAAAAGCTCTGCAAGACCGAGAAACATGGAAACTGGTACCTGCAACGAGCATCAACGGGAAGAACGTTCTCTCGGGGAAATGGGTGTACCGCATCAAGACCAACTCAGACGGCTCCATCGAACGATTCAAAGCTCGATGGGTCGTACGAGGCTTCGATCAACGATACGGAACCGACTACACAGAAACCTTCGCCCCAGTCTCCCGTCACACCTCATTACGCATCCTACTCGCCGTCGCGGCCACAAAAACACTACCACTACGCCAAATCGATGTCGCGAATGCGTTCCTATACGCACCTGTGGACGCTGAGATCTTCGTCGAACAACCCCACGGATTCATCGACGACCCCACGAAAATATGCCGACTGACAAAATCCCTATACGGGATCAAGCAAGCCCCGCGGCTCTGGCAGCAGCATCTTCACAGCCGTCTCGTAAAAATCGGCTTCCTACAGCTGCCGCATGACCAAGGGATGTACCGACTGCAGAAGGGAAGAGAGTATGTTCTGCTCATCGTCTACGTCGACGACCTGCTCTACATCGGCTCAACTACCGACATCGCCACCTGGTTCGAAGGGGAGCTGAAAGAAGATTTAACTCTCACGGTGTCCGACGAAGTTACGCAGTACCTAGGACTGAACGTCGTCGAAGACGACACGGCGTTCTACCTACACGCTGGAAAGTACTCAAGCACCGTCGCGAAGAAATTCGCTCTAACACCGACTGCGGTCCCAACTCCCTACCGCTACGGGAACAACGGCAGCGCCTCTACAAAACTCCCCGCGAAACAAATCCAGGAGTATCAACAGAAGCTCGGCTGCCTACTATTCGCAGCAGTAACCTGCCGACCCGACCTATCCTATAGTGCAAGTCAGCTGGCGACACATCTGAAGCATCCGCAACAGGAAGATCTCGAAGAACTCAATCGAGCGCTACTCTACTTCGTCTCCACGCCGACGATCGGGCTTACCTACAGCAAGGCAACAACACCGTCCGTACGACTACTCGGATACGTCGACGCCGACCACGCGGGAGACAGCGAAAATCGACGGTCTAGGACGGGCTACATCTACCGACTAGAACCTATCGGAACTATCTCCTGGCAGTCGAGCAAGCAGGAGTTAATCGCACTATCCTCGGCTGAAGCAGAGTATATCGCCCTTTGTACTGCGACCAAGGAAGGACTCTACCTACGAGAGTTACTCGAAGAAGCGAAGATCGCGACCCTGCCCGCCTTCTCACTCCTCTGCGACAACCAATCTGCGATCAAAATCGCGAACAAGGACGGCTTCGCCAATCGAACCAAGCACATCGCCCTGCGGTACTTCTTCGTCAAGGATGAAATCGCGAAGGGGAGACTTCAACTCAGTTACTGCCCGACGACAGAAATGGCCGCAGAATATCTGACGAAGAAATTGGCGAAAGCAAAATTCGACTACTGCATGCTCCTAACCGGGCAAACAAACGCCACCAGATCTGAACACTCCAGCACTCCAGAAACGAAGGGGAGTGTTGGAAATATCTCAAGGACTTGAGCGTTTCTGAAGTGTAACACTGTACTCGAGGAAGACTACAGGGGAGCACGCGAGTCAACGGAGGTTACACGAGGGGGCGGACAAAGAATGCGAAAGGACTCGAAAGGTCGCAACTGGAGGTTGCGACTGACCGTTACAACATCACGGATGGTAACCGAAACGGCAATCGAGTCGCTGTGCGACTCGATAAACCGTTCCTGTAACTGTATTCTACAACTGCTTTCTTATCTACTATATATTGCTGTATGCTTGTTTCTTTAATCAATCACTTGTTCTCACATACTAGTACAAGGGTTCAACCGTCTCAACTTCCGCTGCACTACTCCAAGTCTCAAGTCTTTACAGCTGGGACTCAGTCTCTGCAAAAGATCCTAAGGGCTTTTCTCAGCCCAACAGAACTGCTCCCGAAGCTCGTTGAACTGCTCCCGAAGCTCGTTGAACTGAGCTTGGTCCATTTGGCGAATGCTCCGCCGGGGCAGGGAGAAATCCGTAATGTGCCTGTACTCAGGTAAGCGCAAACGCTATCTTAGTTGGGCGAATTAATCAGTCTAATTCGCGAGCAACCGCTTTGCAGCTTACGTGAGGGACTTACCCCCCCCCCCCAAAAAAATCAACTCTCGAAAACGGGTGAGGTAGGAAAGTGGCTCTGATTACCAGGTGTTATGGATGAACAAGCAGAGTAGCGCGGAAATGAATAACGAAGTGTTCACTCTCTCAATGACGATACAAGTAATGGCAAGCCAGGATATTGGAACACCAGAGCTAGTTTAACCCTGCGATGGTGAGGTTCGGGAAAGAGATCGAAGGGTCTCGAAGTGACGCAGCGAGGCCCGGAGAACTCCCGAAGGTCGAACTGGAAGGTCTGGAGAAGCCGAGGCGGTTCTGTCAGAAGGTCTGGAACAGTCCCGAGGCTTCGGTTGTGTTCGAGCGTACGCGATAGCAGTACTGCTCGGTAAGGAATGGAAAATTCCTTACATTTACTGTGAATGGGTACTCCTCAGGCTTCACGCCAATGCTGCTGGCCGCCACGCCTTTCTTGCTGACTGCGGACTCGGGCAACTAGCAGGCAAGGAATAGCGAGAGCAGGGAGACTTGAAGTGAATGGCGAGAGGGCATAGACGAACACTAGAAGCCATATATAGATACGTGTCGCTTAGGTTTCTGAACGTGTTTTGACTACTTTTATCGCTCAGACTCCAGTCGTGCTGCCTGTCGTCAGACACTGTTCGATCACGAATCACAAGCCAGCGACAACGAATCGCATCATCCTGTCGCCATGCAGTCGCACGATTCGCCGTCGCCGTCACCGTCGCATCATCACGGGCATGCGAATCGGCGCGACCTTTTCAAGCAGTCCGGTACGACGCTGCACGCCTCATGCCGCTGTGCGTGACTGGTGCACGATGCGGGGACTTCGTCAGGAAGATACCTGAGGCTTTTATTTTCTTCCTAACCTGGGTCCTGGGCCTTTAATTTCATGCTTTAATCTGTCGGGCCTGGGTCCCAGCGCTCATGTGGGGTTAGTGTATCTTCTCCCCCCTCCCCTTTTCTTCCTGTGAACCGTCACCGTCACCGTCACCGTCACCGTCACCGTCACCGTCACCGTCACCATCAACAGCCACGGCGGCAGCAGCAGCGCGGAGACGCGGGGTAGTGGCAGCAATTTCAAAGGACAGGCGAGGGGCGCTGGTGCGCGCTAAGAGGATGCGCCGGGGGGAGGGGATCGATGTGGGCGAAGGGGTGGGGGGAATGGGGGGGATGGGGGGGATGGGGGGGATGGGGGGGATGGGGGGTGGTATGGAGGTGGAAGGGAGGAGGGATGAGGAGGAGGAGGAGGAGGAGGAGGAGGAGAGGAGGAGGGTGGAGGAGGAGGGGCGAGTGGAGGAGGCGGTCAAGAGATTGAAGGGCACGTTTGAAGGGTGAGGGACGCTCTAAGGGTGAGCGCAGGTCAAGAGGAGGGATGCTTGAGGGTTTGAAGGGCGAGGGATGGTTGAGGGGTGAGGGATGGTTGAGGGGTGAGCGGTACTTGAAAGGTGAGTGGGACCCGGGTGAGTGAGTGAGCTTGTCGCCTGACCTTCGCTGGGGAGGTGAGCTGTTCAGGCAGGGGGGAGCTTTGGTTTGGCGCAAGAGGGCGGAGAGAGGGAGGGGAGAGGCGAACGGCAGTGCTTCAAGTGACGTTTAGGCAACCCTTGAAAGCTGACCTGGCTGTCCCTTCGCGTTGCCATACGTGCGCTGCCACCGCAAGTGAGTGTCCCTCCCCGCTTCCCACCCCCCGCTCCCCCCTCCCCTCCCGCCCTCCCCCGTTTCCCACGCACCACCTCCGTGCGTCGCAGCACTGCTAGCACCTACAACCAGAGCGCCAGCCGTGCTGCGAGAAAGGGTGCTGCACCTGCTCTTAATGCGTGCTCTTCCCTTCGCCCCACCGCCTCCCATTCACCCCATTCCCACTGCTGCCAGATCCGGACGGCCTGCCATGCGTGCTGCAAGAAAGGATGCTTCACGCCCCAGTCCTCGCCATGCGCCTTTTGGTTATCGCTGCTCTGTGCTGCGCCTCCTATCCACCCTCCTCATTCCCAGTGCTGTCGGATCCGAAGAGGGCCAGCTGTGCTGCAAGCGAGGCTGGTGGCTCTCAAGCGATGCTGCTCCAGCAGCGCCACTCCCGTTCTCACGAGCATGCATGTCCCTCCACCGCCTCTCCCTCCCCCAATGGCCCCATGCCGCCACCCCGCTCTCATTGCATCGAGAACCAGAGGGCAAGCTGTGCTGCAGGAGAGCCAGCTTTTGGGTCGACTCAAAAGAGGGTGGCGGCCTTGAAGGCCGCTTGCCAGCTCTCCCCCCACGCATCGCCCCTACGAGTCCGACCTCTCTCGCCCATTCACGCCATACGTCCATCCATCCCATTCCCAGCACTGCCAGAACCGGAGGGCCAGCTGTGCTGCACAAAAGGGTGGCAAAATTTTGCTGGCTCTCCCCCCCATTCATCTCCCCTCTGCCCTTTGTCTCCTATTCATCCCATAGCCCTTCCTTCCTCATCCCATGCCCCTTCCTTCCTCATTCCATTCCCAGTGCTGCTAGAACTGGCGGGCTGGCTGTGCTGCAGGAGAGGGTGGCGGCCTTGACGATGCTGCGGCAGCTGCTCTCATCGAATCACAGCCCACCACTTGGCGCTGCCGTGCGCAGTGGTGCCGTGCCTCTGCTGGCGCAGTGCCTGGCTTTTGGAGCACCAGAGGAACAGGTGAGGAGGGGTGGAGAGGGGTGGGGAGGGAACGGTGATGTAGGCATTGGGGCTGGGCGGCGACAGGGGGCATGAATACAGGGTGTCGCGCGCACGATGAGGTGAGTGGGTTATGCGGGATGAGGGGAATGAAGACGGTGGACTTTGAGGATGTCATTGCTGTGTGCGGGGAGGCAGACCTGGTTGGGAAGGGATGTTGAGGAGTGAGGAGGAGTGCAGAGGAGTGCAGAGGAGTGCAGGAGGGAGAGGAGGGAATGATTGAGCGGAGCAAGAGAAGCTGGGGGGAGGGGGGAGGGGGGGGGGTTTCACAGACGTTGTCCGTTTTCTGCCTCCCTCCTCCCCTCCTTCCGGCACATCCCCCTTGTGCCCCACTCGCTGTGTTCGCTCCCCACCACCCTCCTTCCCCCGCCGTTCCCGTTTGCCAGCTGCTGCTGTGCGACCAACATAGCATCGGGCTCACCCTTGCCCCCGCGCCCCCCCCCCCTCCCCCCCCGCTCCCCTGTCGCCTTCCCCCTTGCTCCCCCCTCCGCCCATCAGCTGCTGGAGGCGGCGTGGTGTGTGACCAACATAGCATCGGGGGAAGCGGAGGAAACACGAGCCGTGCTGCCCTGTGCTGCTCTGCTCATCGCCCATTGCACCGGTACTGCTTGGCGCATGGCTGCTTCATTCACAGCTCTGCTTCCTTGCTCTGCTGCCTCTTTCTATGTGCCGACGTGCCATGCTGCCCTGTGCTGCTCTGCTCGCCGCCCACTGCACTGGTACACTTTCTCCTATGCCCTGAGCTGCCATGTGCTGCCATGTGCTGCCACGTGCTGCCCTGTGCGGCCCTGTGCTGCCATGTGCTGCCATGTGCTGCCACGTGCGGCCACGTGCTGCCATGTGCTGCCATGTGCTACCAGCCAGCTTGTTCATTTTCTCGCGCACCCCATCTTGCCCTTTGCCTGTTACTCTCTCATCCGTTTTTTTCCCTCACCGACTCTCTCTCGATGCGCCATTCTCTCATCCGTTTTCTTCCCTCACCGACTCGCCCTCGATGCGCCATTCTCTCGCGCAGGTGGCAACATGGCAGCGGAGCTGGCCGACCTTTCTTCCCCTCTTTCCTTCTCTTCCCCTCTTTCCTTCTCTTCCCCTCTTTCCTTCTCTTCCCCTCTTTCCTTCTCTTCCCCTCTTTCCTTCTCTTCCCCTCTTTCCTTCTCTTCTCTTCTCTTCTCCCTTATTCTCCTCCGTTTCTCCCCCCCCCCTTAGCAACATAGTAACCGTCCTACCAACAGGGCAACATAGCAGCAGAGGCGGGCGACCTTCCTCACTCTTAATGCACCTGCCACCACCACCGCACTGCACCCCCGTCTCTTCCCCTATCTGCCCCCTGTCAACAGCAGACTCCCCCTCCCCGGCGATAGCGGAGCAGTGTGTGTGGGCGGTGGGCAACATCGCAGCAGAGGCGGACGACCTTCGCTCGCAGCTCTTGGATCAGGGCGCCCTGCCCGCCCTCACGCGCCTGCTGCTCTCCGCTGCGCATGCCCTCACGTCGTCTACTGCTACCACTGGTCTCGCTGCTGCTGGGGCATCTCGTTGGTTGGCTGCCCAGCCGCCAGCAGCCATGGCGTCGCTGGCTAAGACAGTGGCGTGGGCGCTCTCCTCCCTCATCAAGGTGGGGCTGGGACATGGTGTGAGCGGATCAAGGGGATCAAGGGGATCAAGGGGATCAAGGGGATCAAGGGGATCAAGGGGATCAAGGGGATCAAGGGGATCAAGGGGATCAAGGGGATCAAGGGGATCAAGGACGTTTCTGTCGAATGGGATCGCTCTCGGCCTTCGGATCAAGGCATCCCTCTGGCCCTCCCCGCCCTCCCGGCCCTACCCGACAGTAACCGACCTCCCCGCCCTCCCCGCCCTCCCCGCCCTCCCGGCCGTCCCACGCCTGATGTTCGCTGCCTTGCTGCTGCTGCCTCTTTACCATCCCACCATCCCTCGCTTCCCTCCCTTCTCGTTTTTACACCTCGAATGTCTCTCTTTCTTCCCATATTCCCTGTACGTGTCTCCAGGGCCCTAGCCCTCGAGCAGCCGTTGATCTGGTGAAATCCAACGGTGTGGATGCAGCGATCGTGGGCCTTCTCTCGTCAGGGTAAGGGCAGGAGTGTGGGGCGGTTGGGGTCGGGAGAGAGGGAGGGGAGGAGGGATGGGAGGGAGGGAAGGAGGGGAGCGAGGGAGAGTGGTGAGCAAGGGAGAACTGAAGGTATGATGTGCATGATAATGCCTATGTTGTGGCTATGGTGTGGTTTGGCATGTGATGGCAGAGCATGTTATTCTATAGCATGGCACTGTGGAGTGTGGCCCATCCTGGCGTTGCTTGGGTGTGTGGTAGGATGGGCTGCGCTGTCCTAATCTGAGCCAATTTGTGTAGCGGCACCCTTGATTTGCGAACTCACTCTGTGTTGTGAGAGTGGTTTCACTGCGGTGTGGTCACTTCTCTCCCTGCCCAGTGGAGCTCAACGTGTGCTCGCTGTGGAAGCAGCAGTGGAGGCGGGGTGGGTGGCAGCATGTGTGCAGCACTGTAGGACGCCAGCACTCGCTACCTCTCGACCCCTGCATCCTCCTCTCCCCTCTTCTTCCCCACTCTCTCCTCCCCCACCTTCCCCCCCTCCCCTATCTCCCTCACAACATTACAGAAGCAGCACTGGAGGCGGCGTGGGTGGCAGGATAGGTGACAAACACTATTAGACGCCATCACTCTCTACCTCTTCCAACCCCACTCCACACTACTCCTCCCAAACCCCACCCCTCCCCCTCACAGTAACGTGGAGGCAGCAGTGGAAGCAGCGTGGGTGGCAGCATATGTGACAGCGCTGTCAGACGCCAGCACTCTCTCCCCCACCCCACCTACTCCTCCCCTACCCCGCCCCACCGCACCCCACCTCACAGCAACGCCGAGGCAGCGGTGGAGGCGGCATGGGTGGCAGCGTATGTGACAGCGCTGTCAGACGGCAGCGCGGACAGGCTTGTGGCTGCGGGGCTGGTGGAGGCGCTCGTGCCGCTGCTCTCCGCCTCCACTGACGTCGCTCTGCTCACTCCTGTATGCTCCATCGCCCATGCTTTCTACCTTGTGTCGAGCCATGCCTTCTCCTCTTTGGGGTGCTCGGGGCCCTCGTGTGCCTCTGCTCTCCGCCTCCTCTGGTGTCGCTCTGCTCATGCCTGTGAGCTACCATGTGCCTTGTGCCACGCCATTCCTTGTCATGAAAATTCCACGGCTGGAATGATGGAGGCTCTTGTGCCTCTGCTCTCGTGCCTTTGCTCTTGTGCCTCTGCTCTCGTGCCTCTGCTCTCGGCCTCCCTCGGTGTTGCGCTGCTCGCTCCTCACTCCTCACATCGCGCATCTCACTCCTGTATGAGCGATTGCCCGGACGTGCTACCGGGTGTCATCTCTTGCCTTTTCCTCTGTTGGATACCCTTGTGCCTCTGCTCTTCTCCGCCTGCACTGACGCCGCTCTGCTCGCTCCTGTACGACTAAGTGGGAAAATTCGCGTTTCGCGTAAATTCGCTGACGAATTTACGCTGGCGTAAATTCGCCCGAATGCCAGGGCCCTGTTTTGAATTCGTTGGGAAATTCGTCCCGCCCGGGCAGTTAAAAAATGCCCGGGCAGGCCCAAAAAAAAGTTCCCAGGCAGGGGGGGCGTGGGGGGTTTCAGGGCATCTCTTTTTAAGCAAGAAAGTTTTAGCACAAAATAAATATTGCTTCTCAAAGTTTATGGCCATAGCATGTTCTAGAGTTTGGGGGGGATCCTTCGCAACAACAGCCCTGCAGCAACATACAGCAACATCATACTCGTGAGGTAAGCTAATGTCTATGCGGTAAGCTACTATATCTACTAGCTAGGACGCGGAGTGATTAGCTAGATCTACTCTACGTCTGGTAGAGTAGCGTGTGAGATGCGTGATATGGTTGCGTAAGTTGTGTTGGGTGCTGGATGGGTTGGGTTATCTAGATGCGGTGGGATTTGATGCGGTTGGGAGAGTGGGAGGGGTTGGGAGCATGTTTGGAGGTTCAAAAGTTAGAATCGCGAATTGGCGAGGCCACGGATGGCTTCGCCAAGTCGTCGCAAATCGAGTGGGGAAATTCGCATTTTTTTGTCCGGGCTGCCCGGAAAATTTCCCCCCAGCGTAACGCGAATTTCAGGTAAATTCGCAAACGCGAATTTGCACTTACGAATTTACGCAAAACGCTGGGGGACCCCAACGAATTTGCCCACTTAGCTGTACAATGCCCTGTGCCACGTCATGCCCTGTGCCACGTCATGCCCTGTGCCACGTCATGCCCTGTGCCACGTCATGCCCTGTGCCACGCCATGCCCTGTCGTTGAAACTTGAAACTCCTACACTGGGCTGGTGGGGGCTCTCGTGCCTCTGCTCTCCGCGTCCTCTGAAGTCGCTCTGTATGCGCGATTGCCTGTGTTCGCTACCTGGTGTCGTGTCGTGTCGTGTCGTCCCGTGCCACACTTGTCTGATTAAGGGACCAGTGTGTGCGTCTACTCACTGTCTCTCTGATTTCGCTCGGCTCATGCCTGTGTGCCCCACTGCCCGTATACAGCAGTGCCTTGTGTCAATGCGCAAGGCCTTGTGCCTTGTGTCAATGCCATGTCTTCTCCTTGTTGGGATGGCAGAGGGCTCTCGTGCCTCTGCTTTCTGTCTCCATTGACTTCGTGTGCTCACTCCTGTGTGTCGCCTCGCGTACTGGCATCTCCTTTACATATGCCATCTCCGTTCGGTTCGGTGTGTCCGCTACTCAAGACATGCCTATGCCGTGTCGCCTTAACCCATGCCCACGTTTGCCCCACTCTTACCTTAGGTGGTGCGGGCTATAGGCAACCTGACAGCAGGTGATTCCAATCGAACTACTCGATTGCTGACAGCTGGCACACGGTTCCAAGGTACGCCATGTCATCCCAGGCCTGGTGCGCCCATGTACTGCCTCTTAGTCGTTCCACCCTTAAGGTGTTTTGAGGGATTTCTTCACTTCCGCCCCTTCAATTTGCTGATCGCTGGCCTCAGACAAAGAGAAATATGGGTCCATTGGTCTGGCCTCAGACAAAGAGGTTCTGGCCGCCTGAACAAGTATTTTCCTCAAGAAGCACATGTTGTAGATGAGCTCGCCAGGACCTTCTACCTCGTCCAAGGCTGGTGATTGGCAAGGCTGGTGTTCAGCCTTGAGCATCTCGGCCGCCTGGTACATGTCCTCCTGCGCTTCTCCACTTCACCTTGTGGCAACAAAGAGCAACAACAGCCTGCGAGCCAGGACTACTCAGTTTGTTGCTTACCTCCCACCACCCTTCTCCCTTTCTCCAACAGCCCACACATCCCGCCCTCTCGCTTCCTTGCCTGGCCATGGGGCGTGACATCTGTGGGTCAAGTCTGTCGGCCCTTGCCTGCCCTCATCTCTCTTCCTTCCTGATTCTCTTCTCTCCTTTCCCTTCTTCCGTCGCCCTCATTGAACCAGGTCAACCCATCCCCGCATCGCCCCCACCTGAGCTGGTGGCAGCAGCAGCAGCAGGTCCGGGCCTATGTGGCCTGGCAGACTGCCTTGAGAATGCGCACCATGGGCTCAAGAAGGTGCGAGAGAGGGGTGCGTTGGTGTTGTAGGTGTGAGGGTTGATGAAGAGGGTGGAATGGAATGGGTGAAAGAAGGTGAGAGGGCCTGTGGTGGCGGATTGCCTTGAGAACGCGCACCATGGGCTCAGAAGGTGTGGGGAAGGGGTGCTTTGGTGTGCAAGTGAAGTAGGTGGGGGAGCGACACTGACAGCAGGTGAGAAACGAGGGCGTGTGGCAGCAGCAACCGCTGTTGTGCCGGGCCTATCCGGACTGGTGGATTGCCTTGAGAACGAGCGCGCACCATGGGCTCAAGAAGGTGCGTAGGGCAGACTCCAGCCAGTTTGTCCACTTGGAGGTGCATCGATATTGCTGGTCGTTTCCGGGGGAGGGGTAGATTAAGGACAGTGTCATCTGCTCTCATCCTTGTGCGTGCAGAAGCCAGTCTGGGCGGCGTGGCAGCTGGCGACAGCTGGCTGGCACCAGAAGGCGGCTGCGAACATATGGGCCCATGCCTGGCCACTCCTGACCCCATTCGCCCTGCTCTCCCTCCTCTCCGCGTACTCTCCCTCCTTTCCCCTCCATCCCCCCCCTGCCCCCTCCTTCCCGCCCCTTCCCCCCCTTCCCCCTCCTTCCCCCCCCTTCCCCCTCCTTCACCCCCTCCCTCCTCTCCCTTCACCTTCCAGGAGACGGCGTGGGCGGTGTCCAACGTGACAGCTGGAGACAGCTGGCACAAGGCGGCTGTGATTGGTGGGGACGTGGCGGGAGGCCAGGTGTCGAGGGTGTATCAGCTGCTGGTGCATTTGCTCTGCACGGCCGCCTTTGACATCAAGAGAGAAGTGGCCTTTGCTCTCGGTGAGCTCTCCTTCCATTCCAGCACGTAGCCTGCTTGCCCTCCTCCCCCGGTGGGGCGGGGGGCGCCAACTCGTGTGAGGGTGTACGAGCTGCTGCTGCGATTGCTCTGCACAGGCGCCTTTGACATCAAGAGAGAAGTGGCCTTTGCCCTCGGTCAGTTGTGCAAGCAAGGAACACAGCACCTACCCACCCCCCCCCCCCCTCCCCTTCTCCATCCTTTCCTGTGCCCTGTCTTTCCACATTGCACACTTGTTGGATTGTTTTGGGGCGCCCCAAAGTTTTCCCTGTCTCTCCACAGTGCAATGTGTGCACACTTGTTGGATTGCGCTTCGCCATAGTGCTTGCAACAACAGCCTTCCTCCTGCCTATGTCTGCCGTCCCCCTTCCTCAACTCGTTCCTCCCCCTCTCTCCCTCTCCCCCCCTCTCTCCCTCTCTCTCCCTCTCCCCCCCTCTCTCTCCCTCTCTCTCCCTCTCCCCCCCTCTCTCTCCCTCTCTCTCCCTCTTCTCCCTCACCCCGTTGTTCGCCCAGTGTTTTACACTTCACTCCACATCTTGACTTCAACCCATCCAAACCCAAAGCCCCCTTCTTGAAGGTATAGGTGAACCCTAAACCCTTTGCTCACCCCATTGCCAACCCCATTGCTCACCCCGTTGCCAACCTTGTTGCTTGCCGCTATTGGGTGTTCAACCCATCCCAAACGATTGCCCCTGGCAGCGAATCTATGTGTGGATCCTGCTGAGCAAGAACCAATGGGTGAGCGCCACGTGGCGGTCCAGCAGTCGCGCGTGGCAGCACTAGTGGACGCAGGATGCCTGCCACCCTTCCTCTCCCTCATTCGCTCTGCTGATTCTGATGCTGTGCGGCTGGGGCTGCAGTTTGCTGAGGTGGTGAGGAGTGGGTATGGGAAGGAATGAGGATGTGGGAAGGTAGAATGAGGGAGTGGGAAGATACGAGGGTGTGGGAAGGTATGAGGGTGTGGGAAGGAAGGTAAGAGGGTGTGGGAAGGTATGAGGGTGTGGGAAGGTATCGGGGAAGGTATGAGGTGGTGAGGTGTATTAACTGCTGCAGCAGCTGCGGCTGATGCTGATGTTGATGAGGTGTGTGACACTCACGTGCACATGCACTCATGCATTTACAAACTGCTATTTTCCCTTAGATCGCTACATTCTTCCACTTGTGCTCTGGTCTGGTGCTGTTATGTGCAGGTTCTGCGTGTGCTGCCTGGAAAGAAGGGCCCTCAGCTGGTTGAGGAGGCGGATGGCATTGATGCGATAGAAGCAGCAGAATTTGTGGGCAATGAGGAGCTACACCGCATGTCAAGCTATCTTGTAGATACATACTTCGGTGAAGATTACGGGCTTGAAGAGGGATGATCATGTCGTGGGTGTTGCATTTGCCAGATGTTATCAACCTTTCGTAACCATATGAAAAGCCAGCTTGTGGTTAAAAGGTGCAAAATCTGGTGGCTGTAAAGCTCTACATCTTAACGCTTGTTTGGAGTAACCTTGTACAAATATCCTGAAAATGAATCCCCCTTAACACAACCTTCCATTTGTAAGATAATATATATTGAAGATCAAAGTTACAATGAACGATCTTCGCCAGCAGCAACAAAGCGAAATTTAGCACCACGAAACAGCGACACACATGATCCACGCTCACCTTCATCTCACGCGAAAGGCGTGCGCCTTCGCGAACCAATCCTCTTCGTCTCTTCGCAAGCCTCTTGACTTGACATCTCCGGTTATCGCGGACGGCGTTCATGGTGGGAGCCATTCGTGCTAGACGGCTGGTTTGGCACGGCCAGAAGTGCACAGCCAGGGAGGGTTACCACACAATGTCAACCAATCAAGACCCCGGAATACAACATGTTCCTGGAGTTCCTGTTTCAGCACCACCTTGCGACGTGTCGCGATGGGCTTCCGCAACCTTCGCGGGCGAGCATGGAGACTTGGTTCGGGTAACCCTGGGAATTCCCGACGTGCGCATGCGCTTCCTTGTGTGCGGGCCTGCAAGGAGAAGGCTCCACCTGCCGATTCTGCTGGGTATGGGAAACGCGGCGCTTGCTGGTTCGGCAGCGTTGCTTGGCGTTCAAGAGCACCACCTGTTGTGTCCGCACCTCGCAGCAAGCCAATCGAATTGCTTATCGGAGCGCCTACTTGTTCGGGGCACAAGCTGGTTCGGCTATTGCTCTTGCATCCGATCCTTGGCCCTTATTCTACCGAGTGCCACGCGGACGAGGTGTAAAGCGCAAGCTGATGATGAGCCATCAAATAGCCTTAGTTGTCCTCTGAGAGAGACACTTTAGTCTCTTTGAAAGTAGAGGTGCCGTCGTTTGAGAGACGCTTTGGTCTCTCTAGAAATAGAGCAGCCGTCGTCCCTAGCCCATCTGGTCTAGAATGGCTCAGTCGATAGATGATTTTTCCCTTCCCCGAGGCATCGCGAAGCTCGCGAAGACGAAGTCGTACGATAGATGGCTTCTCGACCCGCAGAAGCCTGCGAAGGCGCAACAGCAGCAGTCGCCCAATCGCATGGGCCAGTGGGCGGCAATCGCCGTCGCTTCCGTCCTCTTCTCGCTCCTCCTCCTCAATCCGACGGTCATGGACGACACTCTCAGCTTCATGATGAAGCCAATCAATCCCAGCCACGTGGAAGTTTTTACCCGTGGGCTTGCGGCGCTCCAATGGTGGGAGGACCAGTACCCTCCGCCATCGCCGCCGGAAGACGCGGAGCTCAAGGAACAACAATCGACTCGCGTTCAATGGAAGACGTTTAGAATAACGCGCGTCGCGGCGTTTAACGTCGACCGACGGATAGTCAAGCAGACTAAGCAGGCGGGGTTCCAACTGGTACCGCTTGCCGCGCCGCCGCCTCTTAACGGCCTAAGCTGGGATGATATCTACGCAGACAGGTTCGACGACGACCCGAGCCCGCAGTGTCCGAAGCTGCCGTCGCCGGAATGGTCGCAGGATCGTCGCACGGTGGACGCGATGATCGCACACATGCCGTGCCAGCCGGTGAACGGGTCGTTCGCGAGAGACCTGCGATGGCACCAGCTGCTGCTCGTCGTCGCCGACTACATCGCACAGGTGAGCTCGCGCGTTTCGTTCAGTTAGACGATAGCCAAACCGCCGCTTTCGCCTTGAGTGCACTGTATAAGTAACGACGCAGGCGCAAATTCCAGAGAGCTCCGATCTTGTTCTGTCGTTTCCTTTGGGCCCCTCCAGTCCACTTCCCGTCATTGTTCTTTCCGACCGGAATCGCATCTTTTCGCGCCTTCACCCGCTCGTTTCCTCTCCCCGTTCTTCCCCCGTCCCCCCGCTCCCTTTCTCCTCCCCTCCCCCCCCACTCAGTCCGCGCGTCCCTGGATGCCCGTGATCGTTCTCTCCGACTGCCGCCCGCCGCCCAACCTCTTCCACTGCAACCGGCTGGTTCACCGCGACGGGCCCGTCTGGCTGTTTAACTTGACGGCCGCCGACATGCGCCGCCGGCTGCAGCCCATCGGGAACTGCGCGCTCGCCACTCCCGAGCCCCAGCCGCTGCCAGGTCAGCAGGCCGTCCCCGCCGCTGCGCGCCGAGTGGCGTACGCTACGGTGCTACACAGCAAGGAGGACTACGTGTGCGGGGCGATCGCACTGGCGCACAGCCTGCGGCGGAGCGGAACGCGCGCGGAGCTGGTGGCGCTGGTGTCGGAGGAGATCGGCAACTTCAGCCGCGCAGGGCTCGCGGCGGCGGGATGGCGGCTGATCGAAATTGAAAGGATCCGGAACCCGTATGGCCGCGCCGGGACCTACAACCAGTGGAACTACAGGTGCGCTTGACACTAGTTACTAGCTTTCGTCTGAATGGCGGCTGATCGGAAATCGAGGGGATCCACATCCATATGGGCGAGCGGGGACCTACAGCAGTGGAACTACCGGTACAGCTTGGCCTAGCAAAAGTTTGAACGAGGGACGATAGAGATTGAGAGGATCAGGAATCCGTGGGGCGGGCGGCGACCTACAACCAGTGGAACTAGATGCGTGGCTTATCGGCTTGTTGGATTATCGAGACCTGAACTACAGCGAGAGCGCAGCGCCATTGCTCCTGAATTTCAGCGCTCTTACCTTGTACAGATGACCAGCGCAACGATTGCTTACCCGCGCGACTCATCCCCTTTTTCCTCTCTGCTCTCTTTGCTGTCCGTCGGCATCCCGTTACAGTAAGCTCCGTTTGTGGCAGCTGACAGAGTACAGTAAGGCGGTGTTCGTCGACGCGGATATCCTCGTTTTAAGAAACATGGACTACCTGTTCGAGTACCCGGAGCTATCGGCGCGCAGCAACAGCCGGCGCTTCTTCAACTCGGGCGTCATGGTGATCGAGCCATCGCAGTGTACATTCGAGCTTATGATGGAGAACATTGACTCCATCCAATCTTATAACGGTGGCGATCAGGTCAGTGCCGAAGCTCTCAATAGCGTGAACATACATTGGCTCACACTCAGGAACCCTGCCAACGGGCATAGATCCCCAATCGACCTTGTTCTCCTGGTGCCAGCCACTACTCTTGTCCTTGTCCCCTGTCCTGGTCCATCAACTCATCTTAACACTTGCAGAGGCAAAAGGCCAACGGTCATTTGCAGCCCATCATCCTCATGTTCTCTGCTGCCTACTTTCCCCTTCCCTGAATCTTATTCTCTGCATGAGGGCACGTGCTTTACTGGTTGCATCGCATGCCTAAGCCCATCAGCACGATCAAATAATACACCAACGAGGATGCACACAGTGCGTGAGGCCCTCCCGCACCCCACCCTCACCCAGCCTTGTCTCTCTTTTGCCCGTCCTCTCCCCCTACGACAGGGTTTCGTGAACGACGTGTTCTATTGGTGGCATCGGTTGCCCAAGTCCATCAACACGCTGAAATACATCAACGCGGACGACGGGCCCAAGAGGGACTTCGAAATCGAAACCCTAGACGCGCTCATTTCGTCGGACCCGCCCACCATCCACGCACTGCATTTCCTGGGGAAGAAACCCTGGCGCTGTTACCGCGACTTCGACTGTAACATTGTCATGAACACGCACCGGAGGTTCGTGCATCACAACGCGCATAAGCTGTGGTTTGCGCTGCACGATTCGATGCCGGAGGAGCTACAGGAGCACTGCCTTCCGAAGAATAACGACAAGGCTGGTATCGAGTACAGAATGGAGCTGCTTAGGGAAGAGAATGCCCCGGCCGAGCTGTGGAATTTCACCCTCACGGACCCGAGGAGAGAGATGTGCGCACCGCAGCAGACTCACTGCAAATGGCGGAATAACCTGAAGGGGTTCAGGAAGAATAAGAAGAGGGATATGGCGAAGGACAGGGAGAGGGAGGAGAAGCTAAGGGAGGAGAAGAGGAGACGGGAAGCAGAGGGACTTGAATGAGAGTTAAGGCAAACATCGTAGTCATTCTAACTCTCTGGAGGGAGAGTAGGGGGACAGATTACAATAAAAACTGGGCACGAAGCTGACCCTCAGAATTTCGGTCACACTCTAGGATGGCCTTGTTCATCTCTAATTGCTGTTGTTGAGCTCGGTTCTTGTATAGTTACCCTTCAACTCTCCCTCGACTGTTGCTGACACGGGTGGGCTGATCCCCTTGCTGACATGCCCGCTGTAGACTTTGGCAGCAAATTATCAAAGTGAAGGGGATTGGTGGAGTTCCAAATAAAGCGAACTGCTGGGGTTGGTGCTAATCTTTTCTGTCGAGTTGAATGAATGAATGCTGTGTATTGTATGGTTGTGTCATTTTTGGTGTCTTTGTGCGCCAACTGTATTCTCGGCCCGGCGCCACAACTCTTACACGCATCATGCATCCCTTCATCTGCTATTCCTAATCGGCTATTCCTAATCAAGCCTCCGGTTTAGATGGATCAGCCGGTGTAGCTTCTGAGCTCATAACATATTCCAGCGCACTGTGTAGGGAGGCATTGGATTATTGTGCAATCCTGATGTGTGACAACGCACGTTTTTACCAAGATACCTCTGTTGGCAAATGGGAACGAAAACCAAGGAGCCCCTCCCAGCTACACACACGTGTCACTACAGAATGACACGTGTTCTGAGGCCTTTTTTGAAGACAAATGAGAGGGCGGGAAGTCCGTGCGCTGGCATTCCATGGATGTCGGCCACTTCGCCAATGGGGCTCCGCGGCTCGAGGAATCAGCGCAGGCAATCATGGAGAATGCCGCTGCGAACGAAATTCTCGATCTCATCGTTTCTTCGCAAAAGCTCTCACGAGCCTCGTCGCCAATCTCCTCCCACGCAGCATATAATCTTCACCCAGTTTCCTTCCCATTTTTCAACCTATCGCCCTTCACTCCAGCACACACAGATCCGACGTCCATCCGTGTTTCTGGTAGTCATCAGCTTAGCAGCCTTCCAACAAATCTTTGTTCCCTCACAATCTGCCAACTACAACGATGGCTACTACTACCATGGCTGCTGCTAAGCTCGCCGCTGGCGCTATTGTTGCCGCCTCCAGCCCAGCTCAGAGGACGACCCTCACGTCCTCCTTTGCAGGTGCTTGATGACCTCCTCCAACTGCTATGCATGCTGAATGGTCTGGCTGCCTGCAGTCTTTGTTAACATGGCTCCTTCGTGGCCATTCTGGCTCCTCCACGGCGCTTTGGTTTTCCTACGTGGCCTTTATCATCAGAGAAGCTGACGATGTTTTTCATCATTCGTTCTCTCGCCTGTCCGTTCTCAGGTGTGCGCAAGCAGTCCGCCACGGCTGCATTTGGCGTCAGATCCGCGGCTCGCACGGTCGCCTTCTTCAAGCTCGGCGGCGAGAGCGCCAAGAGCGCCGGCATCTTCGCCAGCCAACTGCGCGACGACTACGACGCTGACGACGTCGCCCACGTAAGTGCCTTTCTGAAGTGAAGCCAGATATGCTCATCGTCACGACACCCAGCTCGCTCGTTGCGCGTCACCCAGCCTTCTCGGTATCGTCGCTCCATAACCTTATCCCTCGTCACATTCTGTGGTGATCAGCATTACTGCGTGAACCCCAAAGCGTGGCCACGCACCACAAACATTACTGCCTGAAGAACGGCACGCGATTACCGTTTGAACTCAAACTTACTCGCGACTTTCTTTCCCGTACGGATCGAAACTCTCCCTCAGCAGTACTTCAACTATTCGGGCATGCTCGCGGCGGAGGGCACGTACGAGAAGATGGAGAAGATGCTGGAGACCGGCACGCACGCGTGCGACATTCTGCTCATGATGGCCGCGTCGGAGGGCGACGTGCGGAAGATCGAGGAGCTCGTGTACGCCGGCGCGCGCTGCGACGTGCCCGACTGGGAGGGACGGACGGCCCTGGACCGCGCGTGCAGCGAGGAGATCCGGGAGATGATCCAAAAGGGCGCTGTCACTGAGGCGCTATAGGCTGCTCGCCTGGGTTTAGGATGGTGGCCTGAGCTGGCAGCTGGGTACGCTTTCCCCCTGATGTAAAGTTAACCAAAATACTTAGTTTGCTGAGTTCTGAAATAATGAAATAAGAAATTGTCACGTCTGGACCACTCCAATCCAATTATCGTGGTTCACGTGGCCAACAGCTTGCAATCACGATATGGTGCAGGGCAATGGGGCCTGAAACTCTATGCAGGTACTAAAAATCTAGTTGTCCCTGCTGAGAAAAGGTGCTGCTAGTTGTCATTCTAGTCACTGTGAGGTAATGTACTTTCATGGGTTGACTTATTGTGAAAGCTTGCTTAGCAGGCCCAAAATTGGTTTTGGACTGCCCTTTGAAAACAGAGTCGCCCCACCAAAACACCCTGGCCCACAGGGTACCTAACTAAGGTAGTCTGATTTTTCAGGGTAAAAAATTTGCAGCCCTGTTTACACACGGTATATTTAAACCACCCTGTACTTTATTTCCCTCTGCAATGCTCCTTAAAGCCACATGCTAAAACAGCGTGGGGGGGGGGGGGGGGGGGCTTCAAGAGCGCCGCTCTTGAAGGTGGGCACACTAGAAAACAAGGCTCGATGTAAATCGCCGGGTGGATTGCGTGCATTCATAGAAAATGCGTTACCCACATTTTTTTCCCCACCCTTTTTTTTGGGGGGGATTGTCAACTTATACATACATTTGCATGTAGAAGTTATAGGCTAGAATAGGTGTGTTCTTAGAGAGTACAAACCAAACCCTATATCTCCCTTTTCCCTCTTCCTTCTAATCATTGCGTTATTCTAACTCTATCGCTCAGTCGAGCGGCACTGTAGCGATCCCTATCTTCCAGGGCTGTGCTCCCTCCCAGTGCACTTACTCTGACGCCTTTGCCGCTGTTGTTGAGACGGCCCCTGCTGCTGAGACCGCTATGGCGGCCTCAGCGCAATCGTGTCAAAGTAGGGGGCGCCGAGTCCTGGGGGGGCGTGGCAGCGGGAGGGGTGGCGGGGGTGGCGAGGGTGGCGGAGATGGCGGAGGTGGTGGAGGGGACGGTGGTGCTGACGAGGGGACCGGTGCTGGTGCCCCGGAGCAGCAGCCTCATCAGCAGCAGCAGCAGCGCAGTAGCAGCAACCTCAGCAGCAGCAGCAGCAGCAGCAGTCGCCGTGGGCGCCCCCGCCGCCGTGGTGGCCTAGCGGTTCTTGTCGTGGTGGGGGGCGCAACTCGGTGTCAGGTGGCGGCTCCAGTGTGGTCACCTGCCAGAACCAGCTTCAGTCCGACCCCCGCCACGGAACCGTCTGTGACCGCCCCAGTCACACCTCCGCACGCTGCTACTGCCTCCTCGACGACCTCTTCCGTCTCCGCTTCGGCCCCACGGCGGACCCCCCCGACTGGTACAGCCTGGTGCATCGTCGTTTGCCCGTCCTTGAGATGGACATGGATCAGATTAGGTCTGCTTTGTGTGCCATGTATGCTGATGACTCTCGTGTGACTGGACCCTATTACCCGGTGTTTCCTAGCGTAGGTGTGTCCGCTGTGTGTAGTCTAGGTTCCCCTGCTGCATCAGGCGTAGGACCCCCTGCCTTGTTTAGCCTAGGCTCCACGCTAGCCCCTCCGTCGGCGGACGCTACTGCTTTGCTCTCCTTCACGCTCGACTCTGGAGCGTCTACCTGCTTCTTCCGCGACCACACTTCGCTCATGCCTCTTACCGCCCCTGCCGCTGTCGCGCTTGCTGACCCCTCCTCAGGTCCCGTAGCTCCACCACCCTTCCCTGTCCGGCGGTCCCCACGGGTTCTCTTACAGGCCTGCACATCCCCTCGTTCTCTAGGAACCTAGTTGGTGTCGGGTGTCTTCAGGACCTCGGCGTCACCACTACGTTCCCTGGTCACGAGCGGTACGCGGTCTGTACCGAGGCCGCCACTGGTGCTCCTCTGACCATGTTCTCCCGGGACCCTGTGTTTGGCCTGTATACTCTTGACACTGCGTCCCCCCTGGTGAAACCGCCCCCCCAGGTACCTGCGTCGACCCAGGTCGCTGCGGCTTTCTCGTGTAGGTCGCTCACTCATCTGTCGCTGCTGTGGCACCACCGCCTAGGTCACCCCGCACTCCCGCGTCTGCGTCACATGTCCCTTGACGGTCTTGTCTTTGATCTCCCTGCGTCGCTCCCTGCCCTTCACTCCTCGCCTGCGCCGTCGTGCACGCCTTGTGTCGAGGGCCGGCTACGCCATGCTCCTCACTCCTCCTCGCTTCCCCCTACCACTGCACCACTCCAGACCCTGCACGTGGACGTCTGGGGGCCAGCCCCCGTTCTTGGGCCGTGTTGCGAGCGCTACTTTCTAGTGCTTGTCGACGACTACACGCGCTACACAATGGTGTTTCCCTAGGAGCGGAAGGCCGATGTGCCTGGCGTTCTTATCCCATGGGTCGTAGCTGCGCGGATCTACCGCTACCTCCCTTTGCTGCGTCTCCACTCCGACCGTGGCGGCGAGTTCGCCTCCGGTCGGCTTGGCCAATTGTGTCGTGCGAAGGGCATCACCCAATCTTACACCTTGCCGGACTCCCCGCAGCAGAATGGGGTCGCTGAACGAAGCATCGGTTTGGACATGGAGGTGGCTCGTACCTCCATGATCCATGCCGGTGCACCCCATTTTCGGTGGTCGTTCGCTGTTCGCTACGCCGCTCACCTTCTTAACCTCTGGCCGCACTCCCTGCGGCCGCAGGTTTCGCCGACCCTTCTCTAGATCGGGTTTCCTGGTGACGCGTCTGCGTTTTGCGTCCGGGGCTGCCTTGCTCACGTTTGTGCCTCTGGCACAGACAAGTTCACTGCCCGCACTGTCCCGTGTGCCTTCCTTGGCTTCCCCCTCGACGCGTCTGACTGGCATTTTACCACCCGCCATCTCACCACTTCTTTCACTCGCGTGACATCACTTTGACGAGTTTGTCTCCTTCTACCACCGCTTTCCCCACCACGGTCTCCCGGTTTCCCCGCCCTTGTTTCTGGTTCCCACTCCCCCAGTAGCCCCTGCTCTTCTCCCTCCCCGTCGGTTGTCCCGGTCGAGGAATCGGCTGACTCTGATGGCCCCACGGCATCGTTCTCGCTGCCTATCTCCGCCCCGGTGTCTCCTCCTCTACCGTTGCCGCAGCAGCAGCTGTCGCAGCCGTCGCCGCAGCAGCAGCCGCAGTCGCCGCCGCAGGGGTCCGCCAGCTCTGGGGGTGCGGGTGTTGAGCACGGTGCTAGTCGTGGGGTTACTGTCGTGGCCTAACCAGGCGGTCTCGGGGGTGGCACCAGTGCTCGGGAGGGTCCTCGTTCTGGGGGTGCTGGTCCTGGGGGTGGTAGTTCTGGGGTTGGCATCGGTGCTGGAGGGGGTTCTCGTCCCGAGGGTGTTGGTGTGGAGCGTCCTAGAGGGTGCCGTTGTGCAACTGGAGGTTCTAGTGCTGGGAGGACACAGACCAGTGGTCCTTACTGGGCACACAGACGCTTCTTGGGCAGACGACGCTGAGACCCTCAGGTCCTCCCAGGGCTACTGCTTTAGCCTTGGCTCGGGTGCCATCTCATGGAGGTCCACTCGCTCCTCGTCTGTTGCCCCGTCTAGCTGTGAGGCTGAGATGTACGCCGGTTCCATGGCGGCATAGGAGCTCCGCAGGTTGACGTTCTTGCTCACCGACTTAGGTGAGCGGCCTAGTTCTGCCCTAGTCTTGTATGCTGACAAGAGGGCCATGATCCTCCTATGTCAGGAGCCTCGACTTGAGGGCAGAGCGAAGCACATCTTGCTGCGGTACTTCCTCCTGCACGAGCTACAGCAGCGCCGCCAGGCCCGCGTAGTAGACTTGGAAGCAAGTACTATTAAAAAAAAATGTTACGAGAATGCTAAGTTGTGGAAGGGGAATGAGATTGAACTGAACGGTAACAGGAGTCAAAGAAAGGTAGGAAAGAGAAGACAAACGCAAACAAATGGGCAAGAAAGAGAGGAGGGGCGTGCACCTAGCTGTAGCGAATCTCATGTTTCTCCATACCCTTCGTCCTCCGTCCCCCAACGTCTTCCTCTCCCTTTCGCCTCCCATCATAGCAACCACGCCACGCACACCACGCTCGCGCAGCACCACTATCGCACATGGCCCCAACGACACAGCTACGCGCAAGGTGTCAGCACGCATGGCGCCAGCGTGCAACGCGACAGCATGCGAAATGCGCAAGCGCACCGGCGGGCACCAGCGCGAAACGTGCTAGTGCGCAGAGCACCAGAGCAAGACATGCCAGCGCACCGGTGGGCGCCAGCACGGAATGCGCCAGCGCTTTGGGTGCCAGCGCCCAGCGCGAAACGCGCAAGTGCGCAGAGCGCCAGCGTGCAAAACGTGCCGGTGTGAAATGCGCCAGCACGCCGGGCGCTAGCGGGAAATGCGCCAGCACGTATGGCGCTAGCGCGCAGAGGGCGTCGGTGCAAAACACGCCAATGCAAAACGCACCAGCGCACAGCGCGAAATGCGCCAGCGCGCAGGGCGCCATCGCCACGAAATGCGCCAGCGCGAGACGTGCCAACGCCCGCGGCGCCAGCGCTCCTTCAGGAAAACGGGGTGGGCGCCAGTAACATGCGCCCAGGCGGCAATAAGCCTACCTTAGGAACAAGAACTACCGTAATCCCCTGTATATAACATCCGTTGAAATAGTCACTACATGGGTGGTGAATACCGTGGGGAGCTTATGAGACGATGCATTTGTTTGAGCACCCGTTTTGCTGACATTGAGTTTCACATAACACCCAACTCGTTTATTCGTTTTAAAACTGTATTTGTTCCTGTATTACAAGGTCCCCTCAGCTGCAAAAAGTGAGCAGGATGAAACAGCCCCCCAGGCTCTGCACCTGTGGCCCTTCCCGAAGATCTTCTCAAGGGTAACCTCAGCGGGTCATTCGACATCCCCCCCGCCCTGGGATAGGTGGAAGACACAAGCGCCTCTACAGCGCTAGCGCTGGGAATTGAACCCGAGTCACCAACTCTCTGATACCATGTCTAAGTCAAAAACAGGCACACCGTGGCGCAGCAAACAAGGCCAGTCAGGGAGGTTCGGGGCCGGGCCGAAGCGGCGACGGAAGAGGTCATCGAGGCGGCGGAAGCTACGGGTAGTTGGGTGCGGGCGGCGGCACACCGTGCCACGGAGGGGCCCGGTCTGAAGCTGGTACTGGCAGCTCACAACACGGAAGCCGCCAGTAGACGCCGAGCTGCAAGGGCCGCCACCGTGGCCACCACCTCCTGGGGCTCCTGGCCACCCCAGCGAGAGGCGGGCCCACGGCTGCTGCGGCGGCGGCTGCTGCGGCTGCGGCTGCTGGGAATGCTGCTGCTCCCGGACACCATCCCCAACCCCCTCGTCAGAACCACTGTCCCCACCACCACCACTACCACCACCAGCGCCACCACCACGCCCTCCCTTGGGGCCGCGGCGGCCCCGACGCTGGGGCTGCTGCGCGAAGGCCGCAGCTGCGGTCTCAGTGGCAGGGGCAGCCATAGCCACTGCGGCGGAGACGTTAGCGTATGTGCACTGGGAGGGAGCACAGCCCTAAAAGATAGGGACTGCCGCAACACCGCTCGACTGAGCGATAGTGCGCTGGCGAGTCTCTATCTCAGACATGGCAGTGACAAAGGCGGTCACGGTGAGGTCGCCAGGGTGCTGGCTAAGGAAGTGGTCGCGGGCAGTGGCTAAGCGGTTAGGCAGGCGCATAGCAATAAGGTACAGGGTAGCGCAGAACAGTGGGGGGAAGGCAGTGAGCTGGGCGTCAGTGCTAGCAGCGCGGTAGCTAGTCTCTAGTGCACGGAGGTGAGTGGCGCGGTCAGCGACGCTTCTCGCTGCACTTGCTTCTCCCCTACACTAACCTCTCCCCTTTGTTGCGGTGCATGCTCTTCACCAGTCGTTGCACTTCCCCCATTTCTAGCACTGTGGGAACACTAGACGCCCTTTTAATAGCCGTCCGAATAATAGTCGTTCACAAACCAGTCATCAGAACTCTAGCTGTTTGTGCAATAACCGTCTGAGCACTAGCCGCCCCCTTATTTGTAAGGAAAGCCATGCTCGCACCGTGCACTTTTCCGCGTTACCCTTCCTATTTCCCTCTTCTGTTTTTGTTCAAGGTTTGATATAGGTAATCATACCCTCTTCTTTCCTCCCCTCTTTGCTTTTATCTCTCTCATCTTTCCCTTTCGCTCTCCTATGTTTTCGCCTTTTCTTCTCCTTAAATTGTCCTTTCTTTCTCCTCTCTAATCATTTGCGTCTTTTCCTTCTCCTCTCTCCACCCCCTTGCTTCCTCTTTCGTTCCTTTGCCATATATCCTCCTCGCTTCTTAGGCCCTTCTTTCTCCTTGTAACCATCTATGCATTTCCCCCGATCATACTTGTACCATGCAGCCTTCATTCTTGGTTTGTTACGCTATTTTTTGCACTCAACAATTCTCTGTTTGAACCTTCTTGTCCAGGCTCTATATTAACAGCTACGTGCGCTGCTACATTAGACGAGGAGGAGGAAGTGGGGAGGGAGAGGGTGAGGGGGGGCGCATATTGGACTTGAAAGGGGAGGGAGGGAAGGAAGGAGCAGGGAAGGAGGGGAGGAGGGAGGGAGGAACAGTGTAAACAAGGGAGGGGAGGGGTGGGAGGATTAATGCGTTAGCTTGGTCAGCAAACTGATAAGTATATAAACTTATTCTATCTTTTGGCTGATATGCTTTGCTATGCATCACTTGTGTGTGCTCTGAATGTGTATGCATCCAGCATGTGTGATTCTCTTCTTTTCTTTTTCATGCATGTTTCCTTTGTGTCTGTGCATCGGGGGGGGGGGGGGGGGGGAGGGGGGGGGGGGGGAGTGGGGGGGGGGCATATATGCCAAGTGCTACATGCAGCTCGAGATTGTCGTTGTCAATTTGGTAGCTTTGATCCCAAAGCGTACATGTCAATCTTGGCTGCAGTATGGAAGCATTCGTGTATCTTCCTTGTTGCATGCATCACTGCCTCTTGTGCAATTCCTTGTGTGTGTTGGCACGCCGTTGGCCAACTCTGTTGCGATTTGTCGGGTGCACATGTGTCGTTTTGGTGTGCGTGCATTGGGGTGGGGTGCATATATGCCAAGTGCTACACGCAGCTCGAGATTGTCGTTGTCAATTTGGCAGCTTTACTCCCAAAGTGTACATGTCCATCTCGGCTGCAGCATTGAAGCATTCGTATTGTGACACGAACTCAGAGGAGTGTGCAGTGCAGTTGTCATAGGTGTAGTGCAGTCGTCATAGCATTTCATAGCTCCATAATACAACACACTAGATAGGGCAAATACATGGCAAGGGAACAAAGGTGAGCAGGACATGCTAATCATCGAAGCGAGGGTGTGCAAGAAAAATGCAAATGAGACTAGGTGGCAGGTCTGAAGGACCCGCCGATAGATGAAGGAGTTTGTCTCCTTTATAGCAAACTCCTCTTCTAGTCGAATCACAATCAGTAAATTTTTTATTACAAAAAAAATCTCATATTGTGATATGACCTCAGAGGAGTGTGCAGTGCAGTCATCATAGGTTAAACGAGACATCAAGTGGGAGGTCGTCGGCCGTGGCACTCGAGGGTGGCCTAGTACCGATCGGTCGCGCTCGAGCGAGTAGGATCTTGTAGCGTGCGAGAAGCGGCCACTAGCTTACAGTCAAGCTTAGTAATGTAAAGCTCCTTGGTTGGATCACTTCGCCAGTGGCCGAGGGCCTTGAAAAGCCGGTCAAGGACTCCAACATCAACGGCGACCGTCGCAGCCGCCTTGCGGAAAGAATGGGTGCCCAGGAGGGCCGAGTTGAGGCCGACACGGGAGAAAGCATGACGACACCAACCCCGAATGGCGGCGTACGAGGGAGGCCGGTCTGAGGGGGAAGCTCGAGAACCCGGCTGAAATATACGAATAAGGGGGCCAAGGGTCCGCGGAGAATAGCCAGCCAGGAAAAGGAATTGTTGGACACGCGACACCGGACAGTGACGGGCAGAAGAAGCAGCCATTGGGACCCAAATACCGGTGCCAGCTTGGTCGGTCTTCGACTGGGGGATGAACAACCACATGCAGTCCCGATCGAACTCGATCTGGTGCCACTGGAGGGAGATGAGATCAGAGAAATGAAGGAAGGCTGCAAACATGAGGTGGGGAATAAGGCCCCGCTGGAAAGTGGCCAGATCATGCGACGAGAAGTAGATGTTGCAGATATCATAAAGCTTGCCTGGAGGAATAGGCTCCTTGGCTTGAGACGGCTTGCCACAATGACGCATGGCGTAATCCTTGACTTGCGAAGAAAAGGGGCCGCAAATCGGGGAGGGGTGGCTGACCAGCCAATGGGCACAGGATATGGCGGAACACGCAGTGTGCACAGCTGAGACGGTAGCGCCGCGACGGACCGAGTGCAGCAGAAAGAGGGCCGCTGTCAGGTCGGTGGCGGGAAGGAAGGGAAGCAAGTGCGCCAAACAGAAGGCTCGAAACTATCGCCAATGGGGTTCGTAAGTCCAAATGGTAGACTGTGCCCGAAGATCGACGGTGAGTGTGAGAAGGTCCGACAATAATCGACCAATATATGAGCCTGCGCAGTGAAATAAAGTTATACATTAATTGAATGCAAAATGAAGCGCATAAATCGAAGAGTTCAGAAGACCGGCACCGTTAAAGGCGTAACGGTCACTGCCAACGCGTAAACAACTAGAACCAAGGGTAAGGCGAATTGCCATAACGACCTCCGGGCCCCAAGTGAAGACGTCCAAGCTTAGCAATGGCCACCAAAAAGCACTGGGCCAATATGGGATCACAAGAGTGAGAGAAGTGCGCGAGCGACGAGCATGAGCTAGGACAGCCGGGATGAGGGCGGGTGGAGGAAAGGCGAAGCAATTCTCGTGTCCCCATTTAATTGAAAAGGCGTCTTGCGCAACCGCGGAGTGTGAGAACTCGAGGGAGCAGAAACGAGCGAGTTGCGCATTGGCAAGGGGTGCAAACAAGTCGATTGTATGAGGCCCCCAATGCCTCTCAAGCAGGAGGAACCAAGGCCGGGTCAAGGAGTAGTCATTGTGGAGCTCAATCTTGGACAGAGCATCGGCCTCGGTATTCAGCTCGCGGGGAATCCA
This sequence comes from Closterium sp. NIES-67, assembly GCA_027943415.1. Lineage (NCBI taxonomy): Eukaryota > Viridiplantae > Streptophyta > Zygnematophyceae > Desmidiales > Closteriaceae > Closterium > Closterium sp. NIES-67. Next base: position 44,103 of record BQMB01002033.1, read on the forward strand.
TTGGACCGTAAGATGTATCATATGGCGCACGCACAATTGAATAATCGCGAGGCATATGAAGGTAAACTCGGGACGGTGAGAGCCTCCCTTTTGGAGGATGTAGTAGGCTGCCTGACTTTCGTTGCGGAGCAAGATGTGCGAACACTGGATTTCGACAGAAAAGGCCGAAAGGGACCAAAAGATTCCAGCCAGCTCGCGAAGGGTACTGGACGAGCCCAAGAGGGCTAGAGGCAAAGGGGAGGAGAGCGAGCCAACACGACCATTCGGCGCCGAATAACAAGCCCCCCATGCATGGTCGCTAGCATCCACGTACATGACCACGTCGTACAAATGCGGGTTGTGGAAGCGGGCGCCGTTGAAAACGTCGAACAGTGTAAGCCAAAACACAACTCTTCAACAGACTCAGGGGTTAGGAGAATGGCCGCCCTCCATGAGTGGCATTCGGTGATCTGCGCGAGGTGGTGGTGGGAGAAGGCACGCACGATAGTGCTAAGTGCCAAGGATATGGAGGCCAACTTGCCGTTGATGCGAGCAACGCGGCGAATAGGGATGCGACGCCAGTTAGCGCTGAGTGCGCATAATTCATCAAGCTCGGCAAAAAGCCGGTTGTGCCGACCCGCATTGACAGAGAATGTGGTGGTGCGCGTGTCTAGCAAGAGGCCCAAGAACTTCAAAGATTGTGCCGGCGTGAGTTGTGATTTTTTTTATTTTTTTTTCACAACAAAGCCTGCGGCTCCGAGGTCGGCGATGATTATGGAGCGGTTGTGCAGTGCCTCCGTTCGAGTGGCACTGATGAATAGGATATCATCGACATATGGAATAAGGCGGATGCAACGGCTACGCCATCGTTTGGAGAGTTGCTTGATTGGGTAAGCACAAATGGCGTTGTAGCCAGCCCGAAAGGCAAGGAGAGGAATTGGTAGTCCTGCCCTTGCAGAGAGAATCCGAGAAACCGCCAAAAGGCGGGGTGAATATCGACATGGTGGTATCCATATTTGAGATCGATCGTGAATAGCCAATCGACTTCTTGCACCAAATCAGGAACGCGAGTAAGTCCTTCGTATCAAAAACGAGGTATTGAGAGGAATGAGTTAACATACCGCAAGTCCAATATCAGCCTCTTTTTAGAGGGTTGGACAATCACGTTTAACGGGCTAATGCATGTAAGGGTTGCGGAAGGAGGTACGACCCGAGCTGCGCCGGTGGCGAGAAGCTCGGCCACTGCATCTACTGCGAAAGAGGTGAATTGCAAGGCACCGACATGATTCTTAGTACGAGACGGAGGGGGCTCAGAGCAACCCATGGTAGGCGATAGCCAGATGTAATCACCGATAGAATCAAGAGGCTTTCGCACCAAGCGGACCACTATGCAGCGCGGTCACGAAGGCGGCCTTGCATGCGGGTAATCTTGGTTGCGTCATCGGCATAGGCCGAAATGGTTCCGAGCTCTGGTGGGAGAGGGAACACCAATAGGGACGGTAGAGAATAGGGAAGGTGCTTCGCCACATTTATTTCCAAGCATAACAAGTGAGTTTTTTTTTTTTTTTTTTTTTTTTTTTTACGGGAAGGAAGGCAAACGCTTATTGTATAAGTGCCCGCTCACTCACTATTCTTCGGCCGCATCATCCCTTAAGTGATATACTCTTGGGTTGGGCATATCAACTTGGCATGCTGGGCTGTAGTTGGTGGTCATATATGGTGATGACATAGAAATCTTGTCATGAGTCTTATCAACGTCAACCATAAAAAGACACGCACACATTGTGAATGCGTCTTGTGGGCACGTTCATGTTTTCTTGCATGGGCCCAACGGGCAAGACCATGTGGTCGTGTGACGTGCGTGTTAATCTTGCATGAATGCAAAAATGCTTCTTTATACTAAGAACGCTACAACATCGGAGAGGTTAAGCAATCTTTACACAATCTTAGCCGGTCGATTGGCCCCTTTGGGGGCAATTAGCCATCCCATGCCCGGGTTCCCGGCAATAGAAACAATGGCCATCGCCGTCCCTATGCCATGTGTTCCAAAAGCGTTCCCCATGGCATCGAGGGCGAAGAGGGGGTTCAGGACGAGAGGTGGAATGGGTGGGCCGAGTGGGCCTCTCCTTGCTGGCCGCTACAATCTGAGAGGCAGCCTTCACATTCCTATCCTCTACCACTTCCCCATACTTAATCTTAAGGGCCATATTGGCCACTTCGAAACCGCGTTGATCGGCGGTAAACAGAAAATGAATCATTTATTCCGCCTCCTCTACTATCTGCTGGAGATAGTCGACGGCTTGTTCACCACCATCAGGTGGTAAAACAGAGATAGCATAACATGCAATAGATTGAATGCGCTCAAAACTAAAAGGCTGCATACGAACGCCATCGCCTTTAACTAAGGAAGAGCGCAACTAAGGATGTGCAGGCAGAATAGGAGCAAGGGTGAGCGCTGCAGAAGCGGATTTATGGCGGGCGGTATTACCTTCGTCGAGCGTGGCATGGGGTGCTTCCTCGTCCATTTCGTTGCCGACGAGCTCAGGTACGGGCGCTGAGAGGCGAGAGCGTGGGGCCGACGCCGCTGCGACGCGTGCTGTTTCCGGTGGCAGTGTAGGATCGGTGCCATTGCCACACTGGAGCGCCGCGAGAAGACCAAGAACATGGTGAATGGCCTCATTGTTGGTGTCGGCGTTAACATTGTTGTCAGTGTAGCGAGCAGAATTATTATCTGTGGATGCAGTGGAGCACGCTGTAACGCGTTCGCCGGCAGCAACTCCTGTGAAGATTCGGTGGAGATTGCGCTGGGCTGCAGGATCCAAGAGTGCAATCATTTCGGCGGTTTCTACTACTCCAGGGGTCGAGTTCTGTGGATTTCCGCGCGGATTCACTGCGGCAGGAGGAAAATCCGTGCGGCGATCTGCACGATCCCGGTCCCGATCCTGGTGATCCTGGCGAATCTGGGGTGTTGGAGCATTGAGATCGTGTTCATGATGACGCCCTGCGCGCGCAGGATCACGATCATGATTGTGGTCCTCGCGCGCAGGACCGTCATGATTGCGTTCGGTAGGTGGGGCACGTGACGGGGTGTTCTCGGCAGGCGGGCTTGCACGGTTCTGCTTGCTACGCCGCTAGCCTTGAAATCCGGGGTTAAAATCACGATTGCGTGACGTGTTACGATCCGTGTCCCCCGCCGCGTTTTCGACGTGCTGAACAGGGTCTTGACGTGCACCACTCAGCAAATCCAAAACGGTAACGGCTTCGTTACCTCCACCACGACGAGGAGAACGAGAGCGTTCTCTATGCTGAGAGGAAGAGTTTCGCTCCCCCTCACGTACAGGGGACCCACGCCTTCCACCACTCCTAGTATTCACGCGAGGAGCGGGAGGCCTACCACTTGCAGCGGAAATCAGTCCGCTGACCATTGTAGAATATCTAACAAAAAGAACGTCTTGTAGCAAGAGACTCCTATACCCAGATCTGGGCATAGGAGAGGTTTAGAGTGTGCTGATAGTATACAAGTTGGAACAGAAAAATGCAAATGAGACTAGGTGGCAGGTCTGAAGAACCTGCCAATAGATGAAGGAGTTTGTCTCCTTTACAGAAAACTCCTCTTCTAGTCGAATCACAATCTGTAAAATTTTTATTACAAAATAAATCTCATGTATCCTCCTTGTTGCATGCATCTCTGCCTCTTGTGCAATTCCTTGTTTGTGTTGGCACGCCGTTGGCGCACTCTGTTACAATTTTTTTGGTGCACATGTGCCGTTTTGGTGTGTGTGCATTGGGGTGGGGTGCATACTGTATATGCCTACTGCTACACGCAGCTCGAGATTGTCGTTGTCAATTTGGCAGCTTTGCTCCCAAAGTGTACACGCCAATCTCGGCTGCAGCATGGAAGCATTCGTGTATCCTCCTTGTTGCATGCATCACTGCCTCTTATGCGATTCCTTGTTTGTGTTGGCACACCGTTGGCGCACTCTGTTCCAATTTGTCGGGTGCGCATGCGCCGTTTTGGTGTGCGTGCATGGGGGCGAGGTGCATATGAGCCAAGTGGTACACGCAACACAAGATTGTCGCTGTCAATTTGGCAGCTTTGCTCCCAAAGTGTACATGTTAATCTCGGCTGCAGCATGGAAGCACAATCAACCGTGCAACATTATCCTCAGTTTCGCAGTGTCTACGCTAGTTTTGGCCGCTCTATTAGTAATTTTACCCTACAATAGTACGACGAAGACGATCCGTGATAAGATGGGGCTGACTGCCTAATTGCATCTTTGGCCACACCTTAGCATGGCTAGTATCAGAGATACCATTAAAAAAAAAATCTTCCACAATACTTTTGCCTACGCCAAATATTTTCGCGATTTTCCTAGTGCTCACCCCCTTATGCAAAATGGTGGGTCTAGGAAGAGTGCAAGAAACTCTCTGCCGAGGTTTGCACTAACCTCGTAGGTAACATGCCTAGGAGGGTGCGAGTGGTGATCAAGGCCAAAGGTCGATGGGCTATGTACTAGAAACGTAGTTCTGAAGTTTGCTCTCTCTACTTGGAACTATTTCTCCTGATGTACCCCTTCTTTACCTTCTGGGATATGAGTTTGATCCAATGTACTATTCTGATTTTTTGTACAGTGAACACATTCACTATGTGCCCCTTCCAAATCGTACCACCATTAAACATTAAGGCTTAAAATATAGTCGTCTTAAAGCCTAGAAACCCATATTAATGCAAAACATACGGACAATTGTTTTCGTCACTGTAGATAGCATGAATGTTTCCAACAACTTTGTTGAGTTGTTGGCGATAATTACAAAACACATCCGTTGCTTGTATCGAGCGTGTATGTATCCCACTATTTTGCCATCAAATTTGGTGGTGGAATAATTGTGTGTGAAACATAGACGCTTGTGACGAATGATATAGAAGGTTGTTCATTACCCCTGGTGCCTTTAAAGCATGAGTGATGAGGTGTGGAGGTATTTCTCACCATAAAATGAGATGGTTGAGAAATAGAATGGGCTTTAAAAGAAAACTGTATCTAAAGATTTTTTTTTTAATGGTAAAAACGAACATTGGAAATAGAGAGGCACAAGAGTTGACTGTTATGGGCCGATCATTACATAATTTACTCTAAAAAATATTGGTGCCCCAAATCATCGTACCAAATCTATAGGGTTGCTACGCAACCCAAAAATTGGGGTGCTAGTGCGACACTGCCATAAGAAGTTTGGGGTAGCCGGGCAGATTTGAACCCCGATATTTCGCACCTACTGGGGGTTGGGCGATATGGAAACGCGTGTGATGAGGCGGTGAAGCCAAGCGCGACATACCAAATCTTCCGCCAAAATGGCAAGACAAAAAATCCATTGTAGCCGGGACGTGTTTAGGTCAGATCGGGTCCCGGGCCAAGTTACGCGAACGGGCAAGTTTCTGAGGAAACATGCAAAGAGAGAGGACTACCTGTGTCAATATGCATGAAGTGAGAACGGGGCTCCGATCAGGTTCACTTCAACCGGCCTGTGGAACCTCGACACTCATTTGTGAAGTATAAATGGTTTGTACCTCGTACCTTGGAGAATATTATGAATAGCTCGTAATATTATCAACATCACAATGGACTAATATGCAAAATGCATTTTGCACCTATGTGGCTTCCTTGGAGACAAACAAGGTGATGAATTATTGCAAAATCATGTCATGAAAAAATGTGACTGTAGCGTACAATATCCCTGCCTGCATCATTCGCATATGTTGACATGGCAGCACGGGCAGCATTCCCGGCATCGATGTCAGCAGAGATTTTTGCAGCATTATCAACAGTGCTGGCATAGCCTCTGGCTTCAGCTGCCATTTCCAAGCCAGCTATGTGTCTCCGTGCCTGTCCTCATGCCACCTCCCGGCCACTCCAGATACTTCCCTCCCCATGCGTGCCCCCCATCCCCTTCTTCCCCCCCTCCCACTCTGATCCTGCCCCTCTGCAGTTTTCGGCCGATGGCCCTCCCCTAGAATGCCCTTCTCTGCTTCTGAAATGTTGTCCGCAAGCACTGCAGCTGCTGCCACAGTAGAGGCAGGAGGAACGTCAGGTGACGTGGTTGCAGCAGGGGAGAGGAATCCAGAGGGGAGAGTGACACAGGCACTGGGCGGGTAGAGAAGCGGGGCCCGTGGAGAAAGGGAGTGGTGTGCAGGTTCAGGGGTGTATGGAGGGTTGGCAGCAGGAGGGGAGGCGGCACAGGAGAGAGATGTGATGACAGGGGGAGGAGCAACAGCAGCAGCAGTGGTATTGCAGGCAGAAGGGAATGTGATGGAAGGCCGGTGGGGGGACGGCACTCTGCTGCCTGTTCTTGTGGCACTGTTGCTGGTGATATGTGTGCCGGCAGTTCCTCCCCTCTTGCTCCCTCGTTTTCTGAGCCGATTCTCTCAGCAAACTCCTGCTCTTCCTCCCCGTGCCTCCCCTCACTCTGCTCCTTACACTTGAGGCCCTCGCTCACACCTTCCCCTCACTCCAGTGCCCTAGGCGGGAGGAGCAGAACAGGGAGGAGAGAAAAGGCGGGGAAAAAAAAAACATGGTAATGGTGGGTGACGAGAATCTGCATAGGGCCACGGACGAGCACCTGAGCAATGGGGTGAGCAGAAGGGTTGAAGGGGAAGTGGTTGAGAGATGGGGAATAGGGATGGCAAAACTGGCAAGGGCATGGGAGCAAAGGTTGAGGGCATAATTGAAAAGGGTAGAGGCGGGGAAAGGCTTGACAGGGAAGAGAGAAAGGGGAGGGAGGATGGAGGAAAGAATGGGAGAGGGGAGCAAGGTAGAGAAAGGAAGTCTTTCCATCGACGACAAGGGGACATGGCACAGGAGAGAATGGGGGAATAGCAGAGAGCAGGGGGACAGCAAGGGGACAGCACGGGGACAGCAGGGGGACAGCAGGGGGACAGCATGAGCAGGGGGACAGCGTGAGCAGGGGGACAGCAGGGGGACAGCAGGGGGACAGCGAGAGCAGGGGGACAGCAGGGGGACAGCAGGGGGACAGCGAGAGCAGGGGGACAGCAGGGGGACAGCAGGGGGACAGCGTGAGCAGGGGGACAGCAGGGGGACAGCAGGGGGACAGCGAGAGCAGGGGGACAGCAGGGGGGCAGCAGGGGGACAGCGAGAGCAGGGGGACAGCAGGGGGACAGCAGGGGGACAGCAGGGGGACAGCGTGAGCAGGGGGACAGTAGGGGGGCAGTAGAAAGTGGGAAGAATGGAGGGGCAGGAGAGATTCGAGGGACAAGTGAATTAGGATCAGGTGAGAGTTCGAATAAAAGGGGCACGAGGGGTGGGGCTTGGGATGGCAAAAGAATGGCGAGGGAAAGGCTTACGACTGGAGAGGGGCAGGGGGAATTGAGAGGGGTTGAGACTTTGAAAGGGTAGGGAATCCAGAGACGGGGGAGGGGACAGGATGCCTCAGATAACAAGCCGTAGAAGCTTGATTCCAAATATTAAACCCCTCTCACTGCAAAGCACTCCCCCTCTCCGTGCCCTTTGTTCCCCCACTCCCTGCCCTTGTTCCCCCTCTCCCTGCCCTTTGTTCCCCCACTCCCTGCCCTTGTTCCCCCTCTCCCTGCCCTTTGTTCCCCCTCTCCCTGCCCTTTTTTCCCCCTCTCCCTGCCCTTTGTTCCCCCTCGTTTTGCCCTTTTTTTCTCCTCTCCTCGCCCTCCGTTCTCTGGTCTCCCCCGCCCTCCTTTGCTCTCTCCTCGCTCTCTCATCTCCCTCTCGTGGCCCTCCCAACCACCAGTGCTCGTCCCCCCTCTCCCAGCCCTCTCATCCACCTTCTGTCATCCGGTCCCACACCTCTCCTCGCCCTCGGGTGCTCCTACCCTCTTCCTCTCCCCCTCTTCCATTCTCCCTCTCCTTGCCATCCCTTTCCCCCTCTCACCACCATCCGTCCCCCCTCTTCTTGCTCCCCGTTCCCCCTCTCCTCGCCATCCTTCTCCCCCCTTTCTCGCCCCGCGTTCCCCCTCTCCTCGCCACCCGTTCCCCCTCTCCTCGCCATCCGTTCCCCCTCTCCTCGCCATCTGTCCCCCCTCTCCTTGCCATCCGTTCCCTCTCTTCTTGCTTTCCGTTCCCCCTCACTTTGCCATTCGCCCCCCCTTTTCTCTGTGCTTTCCATTTCCCCTCTCCTCGCCATCCGTCCCCCTTCTCCTCTCTCTCCTCCCTCTCTCCTCGCCATCCATTCCTCCTCTCCACAATTTCCGTTCCCCCTCTCGCCATCCGTCCCCCCTCTTCTCGCCACGCATTCCCCCTCTCCTCGCTACGCATTCCCCCGATCTCCTCACTATCCGTGGCCCAATCCCCTCGCAAAAGTATTTCGTGGCCCGTCCCGTTTTATCTCTGGCTATATACCTCCGCTAGAGCCGCGGGGCCTAATGGCGGGTCTTACAGTAGTTTCAGTACGCAAACTTTGGCGGGCACTATGTCTTGTACGACGATCTTAGCTCGTCCTACTGTTTACGCCGATATTACAAACGAGGTATCAATTTTTTACCGAGTTGGTCGTCGTTGGGCGGACGTTTTTTGTATTGTTGGCCTGTGCTGTGGCAGCTATGGGTTCCTAAGCTTGTTTGAATACGATATAATCTCCTCCTCTGGATCGTGAAGCACACCCATGGAGCTCTTAACGACTAGTTTGAGGGTGGTAGTCGCACTTGACAAAATTTGTTTCGGTTGTGCGACTTTTACTCTCGTCGCACCGTGTTCCGCCTAAATCGTCGACGAGCTTGTTGCGTCGTGGCCCTCTCGCTATGTTTCAAATTGTCTCAACATGTTTTTTTTCATTTCGTTTAGTGTGCAGTGCTCTAGTCTGGGTCGTTTGTGCTAACCCCCAAAAAACTCATTTTTCAAGAGCGCCCAAGGTGTCCTTCTCTAGCCTGTGGTTTTAAAGTTATTGACTACAATAGCAAAACTATTTTTGAACTTCGGATGGACTGGAGCTTGAATTATGTTGCTGGCTTAATGAAATGTACAGTGCAACACATTTGACGTACTTGCAACTCTTGGAGAATTCCTAAGATCTCGTGTCAGACTCATGCGGTCCTGCACGGTACAAAGATTTTATCTTGCAGTTCCATGCGGTGCGTCTCGGTTTGTCGCCAGTCTGATGCAAGGTCATGTCTGACGCGAGCTGTAGGAATCCGCCCTCTAGCGAGTTGCGCTTGGAGGGCGAATTGGAGGGGCGGGCGAATGAAAGTTGCAAATTTGGTGAAGGGCCAATGAACACTCTCTCACACACATCCTCCAGCACACATCGACAGAAACATTTGAAGGTACACTCGGTCCCCTCACACATCCTCCGGTAAAGTTGGGATGAGATTTGGCTAAGGGCCAATCAGCACCCTCCCTCATACAACCCCCAGCACACATCCATTACTAATTTTGGCTAAGGGCCATTTTGTCAGAACTCAATCACTAACCACTGAGTTAAAAGGGCTTGTTAAGTAGCGGGTCAGTGCGCCCATTGCCCCCCAGGCTCTGCACCTGTGGCCTTTCCCCGAGCATCTTCTCAAGGGTAACCCCAGCGAGTCTCTCAACACCCCCCCTCGCTGGGATAGGCAGAGGACACGAGCGCCTCTGCAGTGCTAGCACTGGGAATCGAACCCGGGTCACCAATGCTCTGATACCATATCATAACTCTGTCACTATACCATTGAGTTAAAAGGGCTTATTAAGTAGCGGGTCAGTGCACCCATAGCCCCCTAGGCTCTGCACCTGTGGCCCTTCCCCGAGGATCTTCTCAACGGTAACCCCAGCGGGTCTCTCGACACAGTTAGCACCCTCACACAGTCTGCTGCAGCACGCATCGAGCAGTGATTTTGGCTAAGGGCCAATTGGCACCCTCACGCATCATGGCGTTGATTTTGGCTGGCCAGACAGCGCTTTAAGGGTAGTTACCTTGCTGCCATGTTTCATTAGGGCTGGAGGGTAGCAAACCCTGGTTTTCAAAGGGTAAACAATTTGCCACACTTTTTTAATCAGGGTTATAAAATCGTAAACAAATACCCTGAAAATAAGTGTAATCAGGGCATTTTACTCGGACATTTTGGGCCCTGTTGCTTAGATCCTGTTGTAAAGGCATCGTGCTTCATTTCATATGGCAGTGTGCTTCATTTCATATGGGGTTCATACATGATCCTCGTCCAACTAATTATCGTACACGCATAGTCGGGTGGGTAGGCGGGAAATTAGAACTAGAGGAACTAGAAATGAAGAATGTGGGTGATGCCAATTGGCCTCACGTTCCTCTTTTGTTGGCAAAAGAGGGTGAGTAGTGCTTCGACGCTGTCTTTGCTGCGTTGGCCCTCGCTACACTTTCACAATACACATTTTTAGAAATCGTTATACGCTTCCAAAAAAACACATATTGTGAAAGCTTGCTTAGGTCCTCTCGTAAAGGCAGTGTGCTTCATTTCATATGGATCTTCTGAGACATGTGCTTAATGGGTCGGCGGTGTCGTTCGATAGATAGCTGGTGCTGATTGAGCGTGGGGGCAGTGGTTGTGTCTTGGAGTTCGTAGAGGCTTGAAGGAGTTGGTCTTGTGCGATAGTGCCATAGAGCTCCTTGGCGTTGTCGCTGCGCCAGCGGCCAAATCACTTGAACAGCCGGTCGGAGATCCCCAAGCTGGCTGCCACGATCGCTGCGCCTTTACGGAAGGAGTGTGTACTGAGGTGGGTGCAGTCCAGGCCGGCCCTGGTGATCAGGCCTCTCGCTAAGCCCCAGGGTATTCCGGAAGGGGACGGAATTGCCTTAGGATTACCCGTTAGCAGACGGAATTCCCCCCAAAAAAACCGTTACCGAAAGGAATCGGCCGCTACAAATTCGGCTAGCAAGTGATCAAAGGGGCGGGGCGGGGGGGGGGGGGGGGGGGGTGGGGGGGGGTGAGTGCTGGGTGTTTGGAGGCGGCTAATTATAGCACCCCTACAGATTGCCCTGCTACAAGTATAGCCCGTACGGATTCGAAAAAAAAGTTACTCGTTATGCTAAGGAATCGTACGAAATTGTTTCCATAAGCTGGACGGATTCGGGGAAAAAATCGCACTGTAAAAAAACGGAATCACTTGAAAATGTACTCTTAATTTTTCAACATCAAGGGTAATTACCCTGTTAGCAAGAGGCCTGTTGGTGAAGGCTTCAAGGCACCAGTTCCGGATGGTGGTGTAGGAAGGCGCGTTGTCTTGTGGAGTTGCATTCTTGTTGTTTCTAAAGACTCGGATCAATGGTCCGCATGGGGTGGCGGTGTGACATGCGAGGAGTAGAAACTGTCGCGTGCAATGCACAGGGCAGTAGGGTCCGGCGGTGGCGGCGACCGAGATCCATGTGCCCCGACTTTCCTGGTCGGTCTTGGATTGGGGAATTAGCAACCACATTGTTTCGGGCTCGAATTGTATGTTGTTCCACTGGAGGCTGACCAGGTCAGAGTAGCGCAGGAATGAAGCGAACATGAGTATCCGTATGAGTCCTTTCTGGTACTCGGCCGGCCTGGTAGACTCGAGGAAGGGGCGGGCCATGGCTTGCACTTGGTGAAGCGATATGGGTTCCTTGTTCCAAGTGGGGCGTGGGCCATGGCACTTGGCAAATTCACGTACTTGTAGTGTGAGCGGGCCATCCGTGGGGGACGGCACCCCAGTCATCCGGTGTGCAAAGGCAACGGCGGAGCATGTGAGCGATATGGCAGATGCTGTGGCTTGTTGATTCAAGGCATCGATGAGGTAGAGTACTAGGGTAACATCCGTCGCATGCAGGTGACTCAACTTGACCTTCGTGCAGAATGAGCGAAATTTGAGCCAGTGCGGCTCATATGTGCGGATGGTGGAAGGGGCGCAGAAGTGTGCAATTACGTGGAGTAGTTGTGTCTGCAGCTTCAACAAATTTCCTGAAAGGGTAAATTCGTATAGAATAATTATAATCATTATCATTTTTGTACTTGACATGCAATGCAATCATCCGACTAGGAGGAAAGCCTTGGCCGGCAAAAGCGAGGGAGTGCGTGCCAGGTCGGAGACATTGGCTGCCGTGGGTGAGGCGGATGTGTGTTTTGACTTCTGGTGCCCATTCATCAGGCGATGGTTGGAGAAGTGGCCACCATGGCATTGTTCAGCTCTCTGGGAATCCATTCGACGGCCAACCTTAAATGATGCTCGAGGCATAGACGAATGATTGCTTGACATAGCAGCGTGAGCGTCGGCTGGCGTGATCCCCCTTTGTGCAGAATGAATACCACCCCCTGATTGTCCGCGCGAACAAGTACGTGGCGCTTGAGGGTGTGGGGGGTAAATGTTCGAAGTGCCCATAAGACACCTTCGAGCTCGCGACGCGTGCTAGAGGTGGGCAGGAGTTCCTCAGGCATGCGGGCGCTGGCTTCAAGGAGCATCCCGGGTAGTTGTGTCAGGGTGGCACCCAAACTATGTGCAATTGCATCGACGTGGGTGATGAGGTCGAGCTGGTGATAGGGGTGGAATGGGATGCCATTAAAATGGTCGAACTGTGCCAGCCAAAACTGTCATTCCTCCACCGCTGTCGGAGACAGCTGTGTCCTGGCGTGCCAAGAGGTGGCATCGGCAATGAGTTGAAGGAGCTCGTGGCTGAAGGCACGTGCCGTGGCGCCTAATGCAAGACTCATAGAGGAGAGCATTCCAGTGGCTTGTGCGAGGGACCAGATGGAGACTTTTCATCCTTCTTGGCCTTGGGTGATGAGGGCTCAGAGTGTCGTAAAAGGTTGTGTCTGGCGTTCGAGTCGGACGAAGAACGTGCCATTGGTAGCGTCGATCTCCAAGACGAGTAAGGCTATATGATGCGAGGGGTTGAGATGCGATTGATTTGCATTGATGAGAAAGCCCGCCGCCCTCAGGTCCCATACGACGGTTGCACAAGTCGAGCGCGTCTGGAGATGGGAATTGCAACGGAACAGCAAGTCATCAACGTACGGAACAACCCGTACGCCACTCGCCCGCCGTCTCTTCGCTAGTTGCTTGATCAACTGCGTGCAGCGTTCGAGTCCGACGGAGATCGTGCCCTTGGTGGCATAGCCCAAGCCGAGGAAGGCTATTTTACGCGAGGGGTTGAGATGCGATTTCTTTGCATTGGTGATAAAGCCTGCCGCCCTCAAGTCCCGTACAACGGTTGCACAAGTTGAACATGCATGGAGATGGGAATTGCAAAGGAACAGCAAGTCGTCGACGTACGGAACAACCCGTACGCCACTCGCCCGCCATCTCTTTGCTAGTTGCTTGATCAACTGCGTGAAGATGAATGGGGCTATGGCGAACCCAAATGGGAGCGAGCGGAAGGAATGATGATGTCCTTCGAACTGGAACCCCATGAACTTCCAGCAGGAGGCGTGGATCTCGACGTGGTGGCAGCTTGATTTCAGGTCGATGGAGAACATCCAAT